>JAANYP010001247.1:709421-1309421 GCA_020465985.1 Centrapalus pauciflorus | reverse complement strand
AACTGTTCGGCCCATTTGGCCCGTTGGGTCAAGATTGCCACCCCTAGTTCTGACGTTAGGGAAGACGAATGGCAGGAATAGGAAAAGGGTGATGGTAAAATGCGCGTGGTCATTAAATGCCACCATTTTCATTACTGAAATGACGTAAATGCCCCTAAAAATAATATACATGCTATTATATTAGTAAGGGTATTTTTTCAAATTTCGCAAGCTATTAGTGCATTTTCTCAATTTGTTAAAAGTTCATAAAATTACTTGATTAATTTCAACCTAAGTTTGATTTTATTATTCATGTAATTTATTGGAATAATAGAAATGAATAGATTATCTGTATATAACGTAGGAAATGAAATGTTTCTATAAATCATAGCATAATTGAGTAATTGCTTATCTGCATTTAACCTAGGTTCATCAAATTACATGATTAATTTTAACCTAAGTTTTATTACTCATGGAATAGAATACAATTGAATTGAATTGAATATCTGCATGTAGCCTAGGTTCATAAAATTACATGATTAATTTTAAACTACGTTTTATTACTCATGGAATGGAATGCAATTGAATTGAATTGAATATCTGCATGTAACCTAGGTTCATGAAATTACATGATTAATTTTAACCTAAGTTTTATTACTCATGGGATGGAATGCAATTGAATTGAATTGAATATCTGCATGTAACCTAGGTTCATGAAAATTACATGATTAATTTTAACCTAAGTTTTATTACTCATGGAATGAAATGCAATTGAATTGATTTAAATATCTGCATGTAACCCAGGTTCATGAAATTACATGATTAATTTTAACCTAAGTTTTATTACTCATAGAATGGAATGCAATTTAATCGAATTAAATATCTGCATCCAACCTAGGTTCATGAAATTACATAATTAATTTTAACCTAAGTTTTATTACTCATGGAATAGAATGCAATTGAATTGAATTTAATATCTGCATGTAACCTAGGTTCATGAAATACATGATTAATTTTAACCTAAGTTTTATTACTAATGGAATGGAATGTAATTGAATTGAATTTAGTATCTGCATGTAACCTAGGTTCATGAAATTACATGATTAATTTAACCTAAGTTTTATTACTCATGGAATAGAACGCAATTGAATTGAATTTAATATCTGCATGTAACCTAGGTTCATTTAATTACGTGATTAATTTTAACCTATGTTTTATTACTCATGGAATGAAATGTAATTGAATTGAATTGAATATCTTCATGTAACCTAGGTTCATGAAATTACATGATTAATTTTTACCTAAGTTTTATTACTCATGGAATAGAATGCAACTGAATTGAATTGAATATCTGCATGTAACCTAGGTTCACTTAATTACATGATTACTTTTAACCTAACTTTTATTATTCAATTGACTTAAATTGAAAAATTATGTTTTTGCAAGTTTCGAGCTGTTAGTTCAATTTCTCAAGCTGTTAGTGCATTTTTTCAAGCTGTTATGTGTTTTATAAACCTAGGTTCATTAAATTACCTAATTAATTTTAACCTAAGTTATTATGTAATTGAGTTAAATTGAAAAATTATGTTTTTGCAAGTTTCGAACTGTTAGTATAATTTCTCAAGCTGTTAGAGCATTTTCTCAAGTTGTTAAGTGTTTTACAAACCTAGGTTCATGAAAATACACGATTAATTTTAAGTCGCGAGAAAAGATTATTCAAACTACCAGTTACAAATCCAAGCCCTGAATCGTGGGAAAAACTATTCAAACTACCAGTTTCAAATCCAGAGCCTAAATCGCACTTCCACTTTCACTCGAAACCCTAGTTCTTAAATTCAGGATTGAATTGATGGCGGAATTAAAGATTGTCAAGGAGCACAACCCTCTGCCCTACATTTTGAAGCATGCTGAGTTGGACGGTTTCCACGAGATGATGGTGTAACATCTGACATTAAACCAGGATAGCAACTATGACCTAACCAGTATTTAATAGCCAATTATAACCTAATCAATGGTCATTAGGAATCAATCAAAGTGATTATCAATGTTCATAAGGAAATTCATCTCAATTAGAATAAAATTTATCGGTGCGATGAATCTGGAAATCAATTAATCCGATCGAATTACGATATGATGGATTAATTCAACTAAGTACGTAATTACATTATGATTAGTGACAATAATCATACACTAATACACGTAACATTAATTATGCAAGACTAAAACAATTCTTTTAAACAATGCATCCAAAAGTATTTATGAAATTACAAATAAAGGGAAATACAAGAATACATTTCTAAATACTATTATACAAAAAAAAATATAAATACATGGGAAATATCCCTAGGGGCCAGCCACCTCTAGTAGAAAACTAGAGGTTGACTTCATTATTTTATTTAAAAACCATGTCTACAATGACTGACTTTTTATGCAGAATGGCACCAAGAGTCAACAATCTTTTGAAGCTTGGCATGTTTTGTGTCTGTTTCTCTCTTTTGTTCTAATAAAATGGAACTGATGTGTTTTAATTCATCAAGTTCGGTTTCCAACTTATGGTAGTTGTCCAGTTTACTAGTTTTTATTCCAAGAATAGTTTTTAGCTTGGAGATTTCAGACAACAAAACATTATGCTTCTCAATAGCAGCTTTTAGATCAACAAGCAGATATTAAAACATTTTAACTTTTTCATCAGAACTATAAGCCATAAAACTTTGTAACTTATACATCATTGTTGGGTTCCAGTTCTCGAAGCTGCTGAGAGCCTAAGGTTCAGCCAGGTCTTATTTGAAGGTGCTTGTTGATGGGACATCAATATTGGCCATCAGACAGCTGTTATCTTCTTCATCTGAAGATGAGTCTGATTCCTCCCAGTCATATGTCTCAGCCATGAGTCCCTTTTGTTTGTTTGAAGCCACTGAGTCTTCCAACTTCCTCAGCTTAGCCATGGCCATTAGGTACTACACCCTGTAGCCATCGTCCCTGTTTGTCTTGGATGGTTTGAATGATGAGCCAAAAGCTTTAGACACAAACTTTGACACCCTTGCCACAATTAACCATAATCACATAACACCTAGGATTATACACCACAGTTATTATAACATAATGATCTGAATGCTTAAACAAGTGCGGAAGCATTAAAATACAAAATAAAATAATACAATCACAGTCAGACAGCCTACGATGCTACAAGGTTCCAATACTAAGTCTACATACTCAAATATTTATTAAAATCATCCCAAACATATCACAACATTTGCCCCACAGCATAATTACCGATTGATTAGCAGATATCTTCCTAAACTTCACACACGACCTAACTAGAAGGTACGGCAGCAGATTTTCCCTTTCCTGTAAAAATAAAACAACTGAGGGGTAAGCGATTGCTTAGTGAATACACAGATTTACGCATTTTATAAATCCTTATGAAGCCCACAAGAGTAGCACCGACGACACACGTCGTGCACTCTCCACGTACACAAAGTACGACACACATGAGCCGTCGCTCCTACGAGCCCAAGGATCGGTATGAAACCCAACCATCTGAGACAGACATAACATCGGGGATGACATACTGCCTACGAGAACCTCGGAGGGATCAGCTCCGGGTCATATAGCACAGTAACATCGGAGTAACAGATGCAACCCACCGGTCCATCGTTAGATGCACAACAAACGAACAGACATGCAACAAATATGAATGTGCATCTAAATGTACGCAAGTTAGTAGAATTCCAAACGAATATGAAGCAACATGTCTCAGTAGGCATAAAGAAGACATAAACATGCGAAATCATATGTACTCACAGTGGGGTGCGTTTATTAAACTTTAAGCAATTTTATTTCTCCTCGGAATTTCAACCTGATCCACAAAGTACCCCACTGTGGGTTAAACAACACCACAAGGGACCTGTTTCATTTCCATAAGGAAAACATATCATCATTACATGCTCCTTAAAAATTTGACATCAACTTGTATAAATAAAAGTGTTACAACATTCGGGACAGTCATCTGAAACTAATAATTAGATCTCATCATTTAGTGTGTTATCAATCTCAAATAACCCTTCCTTATATACCTTAATATGGTACAAAAAATATCCCAAAATTGTGTTTATTTAACCATTAATTCGGGTCTTTTTAAACCCATCTGAATTACCCAAAATGTATAGAACTCGCCGAGTAGGCTCAGGGAACTCGTCGAGTTCCTGTCCGAATTTCGGACCCTTAACTGAATTTCAGACCCATCCGAATTGGGTTGACCCATCCGAATTCGGGTCCATCCGAGTTCGGTTCTTTATATGATTTCGGTCCTATCCAATTTCGGGTTTTATCCGAATTCGGATCCAACACTTATGAATTTTGGAAGATTCGTTCATATGTTCTTGAGAACTCGCCGAGTTCCCCCATGAACTCGCCGAGTTCACATGCAGGTTTGCAGGTCGCAGCTACGGGTTTTGCACTAAAATTTCTAAAAACTTAATTCTAGCAACATGCAATCCAAAATAATGCTATATTAACATACATTGGTTGTTTCTACATCATTTTCCCCTTCAAAAACATACTATTTAGTTCAGATTCATCCAAAATATGAATATTTTCTCAAGAACAATAAAACTCTTAAAAAGTCAGATTTATTACCTTTTTGGACGAATTAACCAACGATTCTCGTTTCAAAAGCTTCAGTGATCTTCAAGGAATGATTTCCAACTAATTTATCCAACATGCAACAACGATTTCTCAGATTAAAAATCCGATTTTTGAATTATCTATTCTCAAAATATAACCTCAAACTTAGGAAATATGTTCTTACCTTAATCTTGTTTTTTTTCTTGTAAGTTTCTGGATTTAATCCACGAATTTGGCTCCACAAATTCGAATTTCAGCAGGGATTTAGAGAGAGAGTTCTAGGAGTTCTAGAGAGAGAGAGTTGGAAATCATTCCTTAAATTTCTCAATTTCATAAAATAACAACCAACTTCCAAATATCCAGATACATAGACATTTTTAATAATTTAACTTAATACAAAAATTCATCTAATTATCCCAATTAAAATAAATTAAATCCGAGGATGTTACACAAACTCAGCAGCTATATGGCCTGTTTGCCACATTTAAAGCACTCAGCCTTAGTTTTGTCAAATTCGTTCTTTTTTATGGCATTTAACTTCTTCTGCAGCATTCTTCTATGTAACCTCTTCTTGTTGAATTTCTCGACAAGCATTGCAATCATTTGCTCATCATCTAGTTCAGGAAGATCTTCACAATCTTCCTCTTCAGACATTTCTTCCCTTTCATCATCAGCCTGTTGATCAGGTTGTGTGAACACATCACACATCTGAGCAGCAGGTTATCTCACGCTTGCCACTAAGGCAGCACCTCTTTTGGACATTTCCAAGGCATTTCTTTTCTTTTTCCTTGACTACTAATCATTCAATAAGGATCCATACAGATTTACAAGATCCATACCTTTGTTCGTGCCTGAATTTCTTAAGATAGTAGAAAAATAATTCCATTCCTCAGGCAGAATGTCCAAGAACATGTTCACCAAAGTCAAGCTGTCTTTAGGGATCCCAACAACTTTGAGATCATTAATTAGAGCAGTGAATCTGGTATAGGTTTCAGTGATAAACTCCTTTGGCTTTGCATAGAAGAGTTCATACTGTCTAACAAGATTGTTGATCCTGTTATCCAGTGTGATAGTGGGACCATCATATATGGTACACAATGTATCCCACATCTCCTTTGCAGTCTTCATTTTCTCAACCTGTTTGAACACATCATCATGAATAGAAATAACCAGGTTATTCTTGGCCTTTGCATCAAGAGAAACCAGCCTTTTGTCTTCATCAGACCGTTGAGCTTTTGCCTTTTCAAAGGTTCTGATATCAGGAATAGCTCCTTCGGTAGCAGGAGTGATAGTAGTAACAGAAGTTGGCAGATAGGGACCTTCCATTACTATCTATGGCAGTTGTACATCCAGCGTACAAGCACCATCTGCAACTCAGTATGGTCGGCCTAATCTTCATTTCCGGTAGTGAATGACTTCCTGAGAATTCCTACATGGAACACCACATGTAAGCCCGAGATTTCTTCCGGTAACTCCAAACGATAAGACTGATTTCCTACCTTCTCTGTAATCCTGAATGGTCTGACGAATCTCGGTGCCAACTTTCCTCTTTTCACGAAACGAGTAACACCTCTCATAGGTGATACTTTTAGATATACCCAATCATTTACCTCAAAACTGATTGGTTTGTGCCTCCTGTCATGATAACTCTTCTAGCGATCCTGGGCCGCCTTCATGTTCTGTCTAATTAGATGTATTTTCTCGTTAGTGTCTTGTAGTAATGCCAGCCCAGCAATCGGTGTTTCTCCGGTTTCTCTCCAACACGCAGGAGTCCTATACCTTCTCCCATACAATGCCTCAAACGGTGGTTTCTTGATTATTGCATGATAGCTGTTATTATACGAGAACTCTATTAGTGGCAAATGATCGTCCCAATTGCCACCGAGATCCAATACACATGATCTCATCATATCTTCAAGTGTCAGGATTGCCCTTTCACTTTGGCCATCAGTTTGCGGACGATAGGCTGTACTCATAGCGATCCTTGTACCCAGTCCTTCTTGCAAAGCTGACCAGAAATTTGAAGTAAATCGGCTATCTCGATCTGATACAATGGACTTAGGCACTCCATGCCTAGCAACAGTCTCAACCATATAAGTCAGTGCTAACTTTTCCAAAGAATAACCCTCTCTTATCGGGATAAAGTGTGCGGACTTAGTTAACCTATCAACTATCACCCAAACTGCATCGTGTTGACGCCTAGTCTTCAGTAGTTTCGTGACAAAGTGCATCGTGATATGCTCCCACTTCCATTCCGGAATGGGAAGCGGTTGCAGACTGCCATATTGTTGCTGGTATTCGGCTTTCACAAGCCGGCAAGTCTGCACGTACTGGCCGATATCCTTCTTCAATCCCGACCACCAAAAGTCTGCCTTTAAGTCATTGTACATCTTTGTGCTCCCGGGATGTACAGAAAATTTAGATTGATGCGCTTCTTCGATGATTATATTTCTCATATCCCCAAACTTTGGTACCCAGATCCTCCCATATATACCTTTCAATCCCGATTCACTCGTTTCCATATTCTTCATTTGTACTCTAATATCCTCAGCACCAACATTCTCTTCTTTCAAGGCTTCCTCTTGAGCGGCCTTAACATCATCAATAATTGTATAAGTTAACATCGTGGACGTCAACATATAACAACATTCCTTGGCATAAGTGTTGGTACACCCTGTGTGACGATAGCAGTCTAAGCAATCTAACATTTTGGTTTAAGTAATATTCAACATTGTGGTTTAACAAGTGTTTGATATATATGTTTATCTATGTTTGTCAGTTATTGATTGTGTGTTTGAGCTTGATGTAACATATTACAAGAAATTCAAACATAAAGATCAAAGATTAATTTAAGCATAAACATAAGTTTCATATACAAGTTAGCTAGATTCGAATTATATAAGGGTTGACATTCGAATCTGTGATAGATTCGAATGTAGCCTTAGATTCGAATAAGCCCAGATTCGAGAGTGTCATTGTGGACAAACTCGAATGGGCCTTGGGCCAGATTCGAGTTTGGCCCATAACAGACTCGAATCAGGGTCTATAATTAGGGATACACTCGAGATATTATCAGACTTTTTGCAGAATTCGTGAGGGATTAAGCAATAAGCGATCTCGAGTTTATCATCAGCGTTAGTTCCTTTTCGGAGAGAATCAGTTCGTAGGATCGTTCGTGTGTCGTTCGTTCAGCCTCTGATAGTCTCCGTGTTTCGTAGTTGAGAGTTGTTTCCGTCTACCCGTTAACGAGGATTCCGCACTCGTTGACGGCTCCGCGTCTAGATAGATCTCGTAGTGGTAGACCTTACAAGTGGTATCATAGCCTAAAGAGTGTACTTGGTGTTCTTCGTGTTCATCTAGATACATTCTAGGTTTCTTGACGCTAGTTGGACGGTTTTTCTCTCAAAATCGAGTTTTTGAGCTTAGCAAATTCTTATTCGGAAAATACTTTGTGGTTTTTCATGTTTTTGATCGAAATCATTATTTTTCGTTGGAAAAATAGTGATTTAATCTGCAAAACGTTAAAAAATCAAAGTGTTAGCCGTTTTTCGAGTTTGCGGCGCTCGAATATAATAGGGGTAATTAGGGTTTCACTTAGTCTCGAGTCTAACCAAAATCCGCTCCTTTCGAGTCTGATACAAAGGGTCTCGAATCTATTTCGAGTTTGTGCTACATTCGAATAGGATCTCGAGTCTACCTTAGTTTCGAGTTTAATTCGAGTCTAGCTTAGTTTCGAATAAGGGTTCGAATCTGCTGTATTTCGAGTTTGTCTGCCTTCGAATCTAAGGACTTTCGAATCTGACATAATTTCGAGTTTAATTGAATTATAACACTTAATCGAATTTAATCCCAAATAAATTGGAATCTAATTACATTCGAATCTACCTAGATTCGAAAGAATTAATTCACATTAGTTTCGAATTAAATTAATTAAGTTCAATTCAATTACTTTCGAAAAGATGTCAAATCTTCATAAATTCCTAGAAATGGACCACGAGGTCGGGAAGGCAAACGCACCGCCTAAGCTGATGAAGGTCGAGGATTATTACTGGTGGAAAGATCGGTTTACCGACTTCGTGCGCTTTAATGACATGCGCATGTGGGTATGTATCGACGAAGGGTATATTCCACCAGTCTCCGAAGTTGAAGGCCGTCAGAAAGTCTTGTCATACCAAATGATGAAGGAGGAAGATAAGAAATTGTATGAAGCCGAAAACAAAGCTTTCTCGCTAATTCGCATGGCTTTGCCTCAGGATATTCTGCAGACATTTAGGACTCAAAAGACGTCAAAAGAACTTTGGGAGTCGCTAGAGAAGATGTGTGAGGGAAATCCTAGGGTTCGTAGAAAGCGTACTGAGCTGTTGAAACAACAGTTCGCAATTTTCAAGGCGTTAAAGGATGAACAACTGGATGATATCATCACCCGGTTCCATCACCTGTTGACGGAACTTGAAAGTCACGGGATTGTGTTTACTGACACTGACAAGAACAACAAGCTTCTTGATGCCTTACCAGCCAAATGGGCTATGTATGTGGCAATGATTAAGCTGAACGAGGACAAATACTATACTCAATCTCTGGATGACATTGTGGGAACGTTGCGGGCATATCACTTCGAGCTACTGAAGGCCGAAACTGATTACGAACAAGTCCAGAATCCAGCAATGTATTTTGGAAAGACAACAAAACCTTCAGCTACAGCCGAACCGAAGACTGCTACAGCGTTTTTCACGGGAGAAACGTCGTCACCAGCAGAGACTGATGACACATTGAATCGCGCGTTCTTAGGATTAGGAAGATCGGAAGAACCGCAGCCTCAAGTACAACAGGCATCGACATCTCAGAGCTATTCGAAGATGCCCATGAGCGCAAAATCAGCGGAAGAACATCTGAATTTGCTTGCTTCTTTTGTGGCCGCATACGGGAATTGTGTTCAGGGGAAGATTAATGATCCAGCTCTCTGGGACGAGGACTACGATCAGGTCGACCCTGATGATCTTGAGGAAATGGATCTTAAATGGCAACTGGCCATGGTAACCCAACGGGTTAAGAGATTCATTAAAAGAACTGGGAGGAATCTGCAAATGAATAACAAGGGGATAGGATTTGATAAGTCCAAGGTGAAATGCTACAACTGTCAAGGACTAGGACACTTCTCCAGGGAGTGTCAGAGACCGAAGGTGGAGACATACCAAGGGCATAGTCAGCATCAGGGACAGTTCCAAAATCAGTCCCAACAACGATACCTTCCAAGTTCATCATCTGGACAAGCCAATCTAGCGGGTCTACTTTCCAATGTCACTTCAGACAGACAGCTAGATGGTACCTATGACTGGAGTTCACATACTGAGTCGAATGCTAGAGCCTTCGTGGCTGAAGTCACAGAAACTGGGTGTGATGGGGACGAGCAGACCACAAGGGACAGCAGTCCGATGTGGGTAGAGAAGGCGAATGATCAGACAGTGCTGGAGTTTGCTGCTCAGATGGCCAACGTGGAATCTGATAACTCAAAGGTTAGTCTGCCTTATTCTCTTTTTCGTGAATTATGTGCGTTGTGTGTTACTTCTAACGATAGGTTAAATCTAGTCTTAGAATCACATAAAACCATAACTGCTCAAAATGAAAATTTAAAAATTGAAAACGCTAGCCTAAACGATATCAAGCAAGATCTTAAAGAAAAGCTTAAGGCTGATGCTCAAGACGTAATAGTTCTAAAAGACAAACTCAGTGAGCAGTGTGTTAGGATAGAGCTAATGTATGAGCACGTAGAAGCCTTGACCAAAAGTCTTAAGGACAAGGACATAGAGCTAGCTGAAACCAATGTAAAGGTAGTAGAGGCAAATAGCAAGTTGGAGAAGTTTAGGAATTCGAGTCTAAATCTAGGGAAAGTTTTAGATGCCCAAAGACAGTCTAAAAAGCCCGTAGGTCTAGGATTTCACGAAATTCCTCCACCTTTCAATGCAAACTATGTGCCTCAGCCTCAGGAGAACACTGACAAATCAGTAGATTTAGAGGACCTACCTACACCGACACCAGAGCCTATAGTAGAAAATACACCTAAGGTGGCTGACTCAACCGTCAAGGTTAAGAAAGTCAAATTTGTGTCTTCCTCCAGTGAAACACCTGCAGGAAAACAGAAAATTGCTTGGGCTGATCAGGTCGATGAGCCAGTCGCCATAGATGTACCAAAGGAATTAGACACTAGTGAGACACCTAGATCTAAGGGAACACACAAAAAGTCCATAGATAAGATGTCTTGCTTCAGATGTCACGAGAAGGGGCATGTTGCTTCTCACTGTCCACTTAGGAAAGCCGATGTTACACCTAAGACAGTGAACCCAACACCTGTTAAGCCCTCAAAGTTGGATAAAATAAACATTGCGTGAAATATCTTGTGCTTAGGGTAAAAGATTTAGCATAGTTTATCTGGTTACACAATACCGTAGAAAAAAGTTGAAAACGTTGAAGTTATTACAAAAATTTTCGAAATTTTTCTAAGTGTTTGGTGTCTTCGAGTTTAGGACAGACTCGAATTGGGACAGTTTCGAATCTGTCAGTAGATTCGAGTCTGGCCTTAGACTCGAACGTTGGTAGTATATAAAGGTCAACAGTGAAGTCATTTAATTCTTACTGTTTTCGAATCTACTGTCTCGAATCTATATTGGCGATCTCGAATCTGTTCTCGAGTCTACCGTTTCTCATATATACGATAATCCATCGAGTTTATAGCTAAAGTGTTCGATTCTACTCTTGTATCTAGGTATAATCAACTTGATTGTACAAGATTCATGTAGTTTTATACACCATTTTAGGCAAAATCATTGATTTTTGAAGGTTTAAGGGTCGAAATAGGGTTTTTACAAAATTACCAAGTTTGGACCAATAAATAGTCAAATTAAAGGCACATATCTGTGATTAGTAACTAGTAGGACTAATGAATGTAATTCTCTACGTTCAAAGAGGTTAAAATCAAGAGATTTAGTCTTTAAATGAAGTCGGCGGTTCGAATCTGTTCATGAGGCCTCTCGAATCTGTCATTAGATTCGAGAAGACCAGGACCTTCGAATCTGTCATCAAACTCGAAAAGGGTCTTATTCGAATCTGTTACATTCGAATCTGTCTTTCATTTGCACTACTTAATTTAAATTTTATTAAACTTGTAGAAATTTAATTGTGTTGGATTTTGTACTTAAACAAGTTCAAAATAAAACAGATTAGAATTTAAACAAGTTTATTGATTTTTAATGAATCTAATAGTTTTGTTTATTTTGCAGAAATGGCTGTACGAGCGTTTGTGCCTAAGCACAATATGGTGCTTCATCCTGATCATAATCTCCCTGAGGCGCAGGGATTCCGACAAATGCTTGATTTCCTAGTAGAATCTAGGATCGGTTTTGCATTATCTCGTAATGTGCAGCTAGTTTTACCTTACATTCGTCAATTTTACGATCATCTGCAGGTAGACTGCTCGGTCACACCGACAGTGCTACGTACTCGCATTGCTGGACAACCGCTGGTCTTTTCGGTGGATATGCTGCGTCAAGTGTTGCAGCTGGGCACACAAGAAGAAGAATCTGGTCCGATAGAGTTTCCTCTGAATATAAGGCAAGCGGCCTTTCAGAGAATGGGATATAGTCTCGATGTGACTAAGGTGTCCTACATGAAGAGCGGCTTAATCGGGCAATGGAGATTTTTAGCTCATGTTTTTATGGTATGCTTTGCTCCAAAGAAAGCAGGGTTTGACTATATAGTTGCGAAGATTCAGTCAGGGATAGTCGCGATGGTTTATAATCGACCGTACAGTTTCTCGGAGATGTTTTTCTCAGAATTTGTTCACCAAATAACCGCTCCAGAAAATCAACAATTCTTGTTATATCCGCGGTTCATCATGATGCTTATAAGGCACTTCTTGCCAAATCTGTCGCCGTCGAATGACATTCAAAGCGTTACCGTTATGGATAAAAGGATATTTGCTAATTGTACCTCACACAGAGGAAGATTAGCTGTTCCAGTTGAGCGTCCATTATTTGGAGCAATCTTGGACAGGAATTTTGAAGCCCCAGATGTTGCAAACTGTGCAGGGGACGTTGAATTTCAGCCAAGACAACCACAGCCACAACAACAACAACAACCGCAGCCACAGCGCGCTCAAAGGCGTAGACAAAGATCAGCTGCGAGTCAAACTCAGGCGACCAGGCCTTCCACCAGTCAGCAGCCGGAAGTACAGGAAGCTGGGCCTTCTAGTGCCATTCCAGAGTCTAAAGAGATAGCTCAAACGCTAGAAGAGATATGGGCATCAGGTCCACATGCTAATGAAGATGTAGCAGCCGCGTTAGTGGGTGAACTACTTGAGCCTCCAAAAGGAGAGGAAGATGTGTTAAGAGATGTGGATGAATATATGCCAGAGCAGGCTGATAATGTTTTGTCATCATCTGAAACAGAATCGGATGAAATGGAAGAGTTAGAGGTTGAGGCTCCTGAGTCGGTATCAACTGAACCAACTGTTCAAATTGGAACATATGGATCAAGGCTGATAGTTAATGAAGAAACTACGAGGAGGAGAGTTATAAGGGAATCTGATGAATCAGATTTTGAAGAACAAGAGATTGCTCCCTTAGTGACTCGACAACGGGCCAAACGTCATAGGTTCATGCAAGGGTCTTCTTCAGCATCAGCAGGCCAACCAGAAATCCCCCAATCTCAGCCTCAAGAACCTCAGGCCACCATTCCACCACCACCACCACCTCAACCTGAACCATATATTCCATCACCAATCCGCCCAACTCCTATACAGTCCATTCCATCAACATCATCATCGTATACCGACAATCAACGATTTCTGCAGCTCAAGTCTCGCGTTGACTTCCAGCATGTCCAAATCTTAGGCCTAACAAAGGCGATCGGAGAAATTCAGTCACATAATGCTAATCTGGATAGAGAAAATGCCGATTTAAAGAAGATAGTGGAGCAAGTCCAGGAAGAGAACGTTGAATTGAAAACGTTTGTAGCAAATCAGGCTGCAGAGATAAGGGCGATGCGCTCCCTAATCGAGCAGTTAATGAAAAATATACAGGCTCAGGGGGAGACGTCGTGCCAAGATCCGAATGTACAGAGGCCGAGAGATGAGGATGATGATCAAGACAACCAAGGCAATGATCCCAGCCCTAATAGTCAGAATGAGCCAGTAGATTTTTCTGCTGCTCAGACTGCTCAATCTCAGGGGGAGCCTAGTTTAGCCGGAGGAGAAGGAGGAGAAGCAGGTTCCTCAAGGACTTTGGATAGCGACATGATAGATGCGCTGAAAGATATTGAGGAAGAGCTTATGGAATTCGACTTTGAAGATGAAGTCGAAGAGTTGGAGGAAGGTGAATTCATTCCGGAGGAGGTTGTTGACTGGAAATCAGACGATGAAGTGTTAGATGATGAGGACGATCATGTCAACGAGGTGATAATAAACTCACAATCTGTTACGGAACTATATGTGGGCAATAATAATAATGTGATTGATATAGACTACATCAAGATAGCCTCAGTTGAAGACACAGAGCTTGAAGAGGCAGAGAAAGAACCATCTAGAGCTGAATTGATAAATCTTTGGTTTAAGAAGGAAGAAAAGAAAGAACAGCTGAAGATGAAGAAGAAGATGAGAATTCCGGGTGCTGGAAATTTCTCAGGAGGGATTATAAGCTGGTTCTTTGACAGCGAACTGCAGCTATTTATTTTGAAAAGAAGAGATGGCCTCCAATACTTGAGGCGAACACTGAAAGCGTTCAATACACTGCCCAAGATTGAAGTAAAGGAACTAGCATGGAAAGAACTGGTCAATATCGGCGAGGACCCGTACGCTGAAGTCATGGCAAAAATAATACGAAAAGAGGGTCGTTCGGGAAAGTTTGAAAGACTTCAGCCGAGATCAGGCAAAAGGGTTGAGGATGGATCAAGGATAGATCCTCATACTGGAAGGCCTTGGGCCAGAATGGTTTATAAGCCAGTCAAATGCTTGAAAAAGGTGCCTATGAAGTCGATGCCACAGAATATTTTGAGCAACTTGAAATGGTGGTACGTCGATAATGACACAGCAGAAGCAGTCATGGAAGATACACAAGACAAAGTAGTTTTGAGAGTGTATGATCCACTGCACCTAATAAATCTATCAAAGGAGGACCTGAAGATGCTACATAATCAGCCTATCTTCTTTATTGAAGCTTGGAGATCTGAAGCCAGGAAGTTCCAGAAGGTAGTAAAAGTTTGTATAGATGCTGGTTTATATGCAGGCAGTAGTATATATAGTTCTGGTACTTAAACTTGATGTAAATAGTTAGAAGCTATCGTCAAGGGGGAGTCTGTTGGTACACCCTGTGTGACGATAGCAGTCTAAGCAATCTAACATTTTGGTTTTAGTAATATTCAACATTGTGGTTTAACAAGTGTTTGATATATATGTTTATCTATGTTTGTCAGTTATTGATTGTATGTTTGAGCTTGATGTAACATATTACAAGAAGTTCAAACATAAAGATCAAAGATTAATTCAAGCATAAACATAAGTTTCATATACAAGATAGCTAGATTCAAATTATATAAGGGTTGACATTCGAATCTGTGATAGATTCGAATGTAGCCTTAGATTCGAATAAGCCCAGATTCGAGAGTGTCATTGTGGACAAACTCGAATGGGCCTTGGGCCAGATTTGAGTTTGGCCCATAACAGACTCGAATCAGGGTCTATAATTAGGGATAGACTCGAGATATTATCAGACTTTTTGCAGAATTCGTGAGGGATTAAGCAATAAGCGATCTCGAGTTTATCATCAGCGTTAGTGCCTTTTCGGAGAGAATCATTTCGTAGGATCGTTCGTGTGTCGTTCGTTCAGCCTCTGATAGTCTCCGTGTTTCGTAGTTGAGTGTTGTTTCCGTCTACCCGTTAACGAGGATTCCGCACTCGTTGACGGCTCCGCGTCTAGATAGATCTTGTAGTGGTAGACCTCACAATAAGCTTTGCGACTCAAAGCATCGGCTACTACGTTAGCCTTACCAGGATGGTAAAGTATTTCATAATAATAATCTTTGATAAGTTCCATAGACCGTCTTTGCCTCATATTGAGCTCCTTCTGACTAAAGTTGTATTTTAAACTCTTATGGTCCGTGTATAACTGACACTTAGTTCCATACAGATAGTTTCTCCATAATTTTAGCACAAAAGTGACAGCTGTCAACTCAAGATCGTGAGTTGAGTAATTCTTCTCATGCTGCTTCAACTGTCTTGAAGCATAAGCAATTACTTTCCCGCACTGCATCAATACAGCACCTAACCCCAACCTCGAACCATCTGTGTAAACCACAAAATCCTCATTACCCTCTGGTAGGGTAAGTATCGGCACTTCACTTAGCGTCTTATTCAAGATCTCGAAAGCCTCTTGCTGTATGGTTTCCCAAACAAATGGTGCATTCTTCTTCGTTAATGCCGTCAACGGAACTGCAATCTTAGAAAAATCCTTTATAAACCTCCTATAATAACCCGCCAACCCCAGAAAACTTCTGAATTCTGTAGCTGATCGAGGCGGCTCCCATTTCTTTATCGCTTCAACTTTAGCTGGATCAACAGAAATCCCATCTCCAGATATAACATGTCCCAAAAACTGAATTTGTTGCAGCCAAAACTCACACTTTGAGAATTTGGCGTACAACTTTTCTTTTCTTAGTAATTCCAACAATTCCTTTAAATGATCAGCATGTTCGGCTTCAGACTTAGAGTATACCGACTTGTCTAACATGTCCAAAAAACTGAATTTGTTGCAGCCAAAACTCACAGTTTGAGAATTTGGCATACAACTTTTCTTTTCTTAGTAATTCCAGCAATTCCTTTAAATGATCAGCATGTTCGGCATCAGACTTAGAGTATACCGACTTGTCTAACATCGGTCTGCACACTCTATTCATTAGATCCATAAAAATAGCCGGGGCATTGGTTAACCCGAAAGGCATCACCAAAAACTCATAATGCCCATACCGTGTTCTGAATGCTGTCTTAGGCACATCCTCCTCTCGAACTTTCAGCTGATGATATCCCGACCTAAATCAATCTTAGAAAAGACACAAGCCCCGTGTAACTGATCAAACAAGTCATCTATCCGCGGATACTTGTTCTTGATTGTCAACTTATTCAGCTCCCTGTAGTCAATGCACATCCTCATTGTGTCATCTTTCTTCTTAACAAACAATACCGGAGCTCCCCACGGTGATGAACTCGGTCGAATGAAGCCCTTATCCAACAACTCCTGGAGTTGTTTCATCATCTCTTGCATCTCTGTAGGAGCAAGGCGATACGGAGAACGAGCTACCGGTGCAGCTCCAGGGATCAGATAAATTCTAAATTGCACTTGTCTCTCAGGCGGCACGCCATACAAGTCTTCCAGAAACACATCCGAGAATTGTAAAACAACAGGCATATCGGCCACAGTCTTTTTCTCAGCCTTAGCATCAATAGCATATGCTAAGTAGGCGTCACATCCCATTGCAACAAGCTTTCGAGCTTTTGCAATGGTCAATAAGCGCAGATCCCCGCTTCTCTTATCCCCGTATGTACATATATCACGTCCCTCCGGAGTAGTTATCTTTATCATCCGCTTCTTACAAACTATGTGAGCTTCATTCTCAATCAACCAGTCCATCCCGACTATCACATCAAACTCACTGAATACTATCGGAATCAAGTCCAAATTGAAGACTACATCTTCAATTACCAAAGTGCAGTATCGATATACGTGATCTACTTTGACTAGAGTGTTGCTAGCAGTTTCAATATCAAGTATAGTAGACAACTTAGACAGTGGCATGGCAAGTTGTTGTGCAAATACAGTACACATAAACGAACGATTTGCACCCGAATCAAATAAAACTCGTGCTAGCATAGAATTTACGATAAACATACCAGTAACCACCTCCGGGTTTTCCCTTGCTTCTTCTGCCGTTATCTGAAAAGCACGAGCTGGCGCCCTTTGTGGCTGGTTCCGGCGGTTAACTGAACCACCACTAGATCCCCCAGAAGATCGGGTTGAAGATGGAGCAGCAGCAGCTGGATCGTTCTTTCTGCAATTCCTACTGTAGTGCCCATATACACCACATTAATGGCAGGCATCTCCTCTTCTTGGGCACTCACTCTGAAAATGGCCCAACTCTCCACAGCAAAAGCAAGCACGTCCATTAGTGCACTTGCCGAAGTGTTCCAAGTGACACTTATTACAATATCGCGGCTTGGTGTTGATGGAATAAGCACGAGCACGACCTGAAGACCCAGATGATCGGCGATAAGACTGCTGAGGCGAATACTGAGATGAGCGAGAAGATCCCGAGTATCCTCCCTCACGCTGGCGGTTCCGCGGTGACGGCTGTGTTCGGTTAGTGGAAGCAGCAGCAGACCCAATGGAATATCCCGACATGATCAAAATTTGCTCTACATTTCTGGCAGCCTCTAATAAGCCAGCAAATGTAGGGTAGCGGATGTTGCTCATAACCCTTCTTATCTCAATATCCAAACCAGCCTCAAATCTGGTCACCTTCCTTTCTTCAGTATCAACTTGATGAGGCGCAAACAGACTCAGCCTCGTGAACTCCACAGCATACTGGGACACAGTCTTAGTCCCCTGCATTAATGCCATAAATTTTGCCTCCAGTCTTCGGCGCTCATCAACCGGACAATACTGCTGAGTGAATAAGTCCGTGAACTCAGCCCAAGTCACAACAGAAACCTTTTCCAATGTCAAAGCATTGACCATAGCATTCCACCACATAATTGCATCATTGGTGAACATAGAGGTAGCATACCGAATCATGTCCTTCTCAGCACAATCGCTGATTCAGAATGTTCGTTTGGTTGCCGTTATCCATTCAAGTGTGGCAACAGCGTCCCCCAATCCATTAAACTCTACAGCCCCATTTCCCTTAAAATCCTTAAACCGACAACCTTTGGGTTTGTTTGATGACCCAGTGTTGTCATCTTGATTATCATCGTTGCCCCCCTCTTTTTCCTTATTCTTTCTCTTGTCTTCCCTTCTCTTAGCTTCGGTCTCATCTCGAGCCCGAAACTGATCTTGAATCATCTTGTTTTGCTCAGCCATCATGGCTAGCATCATCTCTCTGGATTCTTCGGGTGTCACTCATCCTCCAGACATGTTCTGAAATATGAAACATATAACTTGTTTAGTAACATGTCATTTATTTAAAGACACCACCCATTTGTCCCGTATGATAGTCAATTTCCTATTATTACTTGATCGTAACCTATCTTAGTTCAGATCATTACTTAAAATCACTACAAGTCATCACTTAATGTTTGAGACCAAGACCTCACGGACACTTGAATCAAACTACTGCTCTGATACCATCTCATGTGACACCCTTGCCACAATTAACCACAATCACATAACACCCAGGATTATACACCACAATTATTATAACATAATGATCTGAATGCTTAAACAAGTGCGGAAGCATTAAAATACAAAATAAAATAATACAATCACAGTCAGACACCCTACGGTGCTACAAGGTTCCAATACTAAGTCTACATACTCAAAAATTTATTACAATCATCCCAAACATATCACAACATTTGCCCCACAGCATAATTACCGATTGATTAGCAGATATCTTCCAAAACTTCATACACGACCTAACTAGAAGGTCCGGCAGCAGATTTACCCTTTCCTATAAAAGTAAAACAAATGAGGGATAAGCAATTGCTTAGTGAATACACAAATTTACGCATTTTATAAATCCTTATGAAGCCCACAAGAGTAGCACCGACGACACACGTCGTGCACTCTCCACGTACACAAAGTACGACACACATGAGCCGTCACTCCTACGAGCCTAAGGCTCGGTATGAAACCCAACCATCTGAGACAGACATAACATCGGGGATGACATACTGCCTACGAGAACCTCGGAGGGATCAGCTCCGGGTCATATAGCACAGTAACATCGGAGTAACAGATGCAACCCACCGGTCCATCGTTAGATGCACAACAAACGAACAGACATGCAACAAATATGAATGTGCATCTAAATGTACGCAAGTTAGTAGAATTCCAAACGAATATGAAGCAACATGTCTCAGCAGGCATAAAGAAGACATAAACATGCGAAATCATATGTACTCACAGTGGGGTGCGTTTATTAAACTTTAAGCAATTTTATTTCTCCTCGGAATTTCAACCTGATCCACAAAGTACCCCACTGTGGGTTAAACAACACCACAAGGGACCTGTTTCATTTCCATAAGGAAAACATATCATCATTACATGCTCCTTAAAAATTTGACATCAACTTGTATAAATAAAAGTGTTACAACATTCGGGACAGTCATCTGAAACTAATAATTAGATCTCATCATTTAGTGTGTTATCAATCTCAAATAACCCTTCCTTATATACCTTAATATGGTACAAAAAATATCCCAAAATTGTGTTTATTTAACCATTAATTCGGGTCTTTTTAAACCCATCTGAATTACCCAAAATGTATAGAACTCGCCGAGTAGGCTCAGGGAACTCGTCGAGTTCCTGTCCGAATTTCGGACCCTTAACTGAATTTCAGACCCATCCGAATTGGGTTGACCCATCCGAATTCGGGTCCATCCGAGTTCGGTTCTTTATATGATTTCGGTCCTATCCAATTTCGGGTTTTATCCGAATTCGGATCCAACACTTATGAATTTTGGAAGATTCGTTCATATGTTCTTAAGAACTCGCCGAGTTCCCCCATGAACTCGCTGAGTTCACATGCAGGTTTGCAGGTCGCAGCTACGGGTTTTGCACTAAAATTTCTAAAAACTTAATTCTAGCAACATGCAATCCAAAATAATGTTATATTAACATACATTGGTTGTTTCTACATCATTTTCCCCATCAAAAACATACTATTTAGTTCAGATTCATCCAAAATATGAATATTTTCTCAAGAACAATAAAACTCTTAAAAAGTCAGATTTATTACCTTTTTGGACGAATTAACCAACGATTCTCGTTTCAAAAGCTTCAGTGATCTTCAAGGAATGATTTCCAACTAATTTATCCAACATGCAACAACGATTTCTCAGATTAAAATTCCGATTTTTGAATTATCTATTCTCAAAATATAACCTCAAACTTAGGAAATATGTTCTTACCTTAATCTTGTTTTGTTTCTTGTAACTTTCTGGATTTAATTCACGAATTTGGCTCCACAAATTTGAATTTCAGCAGGGATTTAGAGAGAGATTGAGAGAGTTCTAGGAGTTCAAGTGATAAAAATGAACCAAGATAAAGACCAAGAGTCTTTTTATTTCTCAAGTATAGGCTATTGTCACATTTAGCCCCTCAACTTATCCGGTTCCATTAAATACTGATTTTCATCAAAATTTTCATCCTCACTAACTTTTAAACAATCATACTTAATAACTAAAAATTAAATTCTCAAATTTCTTAATTTCATAAAATAACAACCAACTTCCAAATATCCAGATACATAGACATTTTTAATAATTTAACTTAATACAAAAATTCATCTAATTATCCCAATTACAATAAATTAAATCCGAGGATGTTACACAAACTCAGCAGCTATATGGCTTGTTTGCCACATGTAAAGCACTCAGCCTTAGTTTTGTCAAATTCGTTCTTTTTTATGGCATCTGACTTCTTCTGCAGCGTTCTTCTATGAAACCTCTTCTTGTTGAATTTCTCGACAAGCATTGCAATTATTTGCTCATCATCTAGTTTAGGAAGATCTTCACAGTCTTCCTCTTCAGACATTTCTTCCCTTTCATCATCAGCCTGTTGATCAGCTTGTGTGAACACATCACACATCTGACCAGCAGGTTATCTCACGCTTGCCACTAAAGCAGCACTTCTTTTGGACATTTCCAAGGCATTTCTTTTCTTTTTCCTTGACTACTAATCATTCAATAAGGATCCATACAGATTTACAAGATCCATACCTTTGTTGGTGCCTGAATTTCTTAAGATTGTAGAAAAATAATTCCATTCTTCAGGCAGAATGTCCAAGAACATGTTCACCAGAGTCAAGCTGTCCTTGGTGATCCCAACAACTTTGAGATCATTAATTAGAGCAGTATATCTGGTATAGGTTTCAGTGATAAACTCCTTTGGCTTTGCAAAGAAGAGTTCATACTGTCTAACAAGATTGTTGATCCTGCTATCCAGTGTGATAGTGGGACCATCATATATGGTACACAAAGTATCCCGCATCTCCTTTGCAGTCTTCATTTTCTCAACCTGTTTGAACACATCATCAGGAATAGAAATAACCAGGTTATTCCTGGCCTTTGCATCAAGAGAAACCAGCCTTTTGTCTTCATCAGACTGTTGAGCTTTTGTCTTTTCAAAGGTTCTGATCTCAGGAATAGCTCCTTCAGCAGCAGGAGTGATAGTAGTAACAGAAGTTGGCAGATAGGAACCTTCCATTACTATATGATGGCAGTTGTACATCCAGATTCTCTAAATAGAGCATCATTCTACACTTCCAACTAGAGAAGTTCTGATGATTAAATTTGGGGGGTTTGGCCATTGAGCCATATTCATAGTAAGAGGAGGAGCTGGCAGCACTGTTGTCCATGGGAAATAGGGAGAATGAGAGATCTAGAGTTAACACACACTCTATTTGATCTGATACCAGTTGTAGGTCCCAAAAGGTTTTCCTAGTGTATTGTTCTAGGTTGTAGAGGGGGTTGATTACAGATAATTAATAACTCAACACTCTTTTCTCAATGATTATGTATATTATTAACGAGTGTTAATTACAAACAAGCTTGACTTCGGAAAGGTTCAAGCTGAGATGACAGATACAACAGATGTTTAACTAATCTAGGACACACTCAGACTAGACACAGATGGACATCTTGAATAAGAACAGTTTGGACACACGTTACTATTTTATTCAAGCATGCTTGTATGCATGAAAAACACACTTCAATGCACGATCTGAATTTCTCACTCTTGGTTATCTCACATTCCTTAGAAGCTTCCTTTTATACTCTCACCGAGAATCTCAGTGAAGCTTCATCATTGAACAAGGAGATAGTGGGATGTCTTTCCAAAAAGACAAAACAACTTTTCTGCACATTCTGATAAAGCAGACTTCTCTTCATGTGGCAGAATCTTTAATTTTTCCTTTTTGTCTCTGTTGCAGAAGGCTTTAACCAAAAGAGGAATGTCAACTTTGAATCTTTCTTCTTCTGTTAAGGCCATTTTGATATAAGAAATGGTCTGTCACCCATTTCAAATATCCACTTTGTCTTCATGTAACAGAACAGCGTATGCAGCTTTTGCATCTTCTGTTTTCCAATTGGTCTTTGACTTTGTAAACTGATCTTGTAGTCCAAAACAATACATGTGGACTTGAAAACATATTCCATAAAGTGTTTAGCCGGTTCACAAAGAAAAGAACACTTAGAATTTGTCCAAGCTGCTCAACAGGATAGAGCAGCGTAGACAGTTTTTGTCCAGCCTGTTCAACAGAATGAACAGCTTGGACAATCTGCCTTAGTTGCAACAAATGCAATAGGGTAAACAGCTTTGACTTTATTCCGATATTCGTCATCATAGACCGTCTAACCAAACTCGCGCACTTTATTCCAACTCGCGAGAATTACTCACTGGAGAAGCTAGCTAAGTTATACATTGATGAAATTGTTACTCGAGACGGTGTGCCAATGTCAATCGTATCCGATCGCGACAACAGATTTACTTTGAGGTTCTGAACTGCACTCCAAAAAGGTTTAGGCACTAAATCAGAATGAGCACAGCGTATCATCCATAGCTAGATGGCCAGAGCGAGCGCACGATTCTTACTTTAGAAGATATGTTGCGAGCTTGCGTCATTGAATTTAGTGGTAATTGGGATGACTACTTGCCTCTTGTGGAGTTTTCTTACACCAACATCTACTATTCGTTCATTGAAACAACACTTTTTGAAACCTTATACGGTCGCAAGTGTCGTACGCTAACTTGCTGGCACGAAGAAGGTGAAACACCCATCGCCGGTCCCACATTACTTCAACAAACTCACGACAAAATCCGAATCATTCGACAACATCTGGAAACTGCTTAATCTCGGCAGAAGTCGTATCAGGATTGACGCCATATCCTTTAGAATTTCAAAAAGGGTCGTACTGAAAGTCTTACCGATGAAGGGTGTGTTCATATTTGGCAAACTTGGCAATTTAGCGCCACGATTCGTTAGTCCTTTCAAGATCATCGAATGTGTTGGGAATAAATCTTATTCAATTAGTCTTGCCGAATGAATTGTCAAACATTCACCCTGTGTTTCATGTATCACATTTAAGGAAGTGCAAGGAATACGAAAGCGAAAAGTGGGTAGATCATCTGACTTACAAGATCAACGAGAAGCTGCAATGCGATGAGCCTGAGTCGATTCCAGAGACTAAAATAAAGAAGTTAAGAAAGCAAGAAGTGGCAATGGTATTGGTGTAGTGGAGAACTTCTCATTGAACTTCCCAGACCTGAGAATCTGAACAAGACATGAGGGTTCGATATTCGCATCTGTTTGAGCCCTAAGTACCTCGGGGACGAAGTGCAAGTGTGGTGTGCTCATACTGTAACACCATGCTTTCTAATTTATGCGTTTATGTGGCAATTTGTCTTTGATCATGTAATTTGTGAAATTTATGTAATTAATTGCCAAATAATGCAATTAAGCAATGAAAAATATTTAATTAAGTTGTTATGTGATATGGATTAATTATAAGAACCATGTAAGGTCTTGACTCTACGGATCTATCTCGACGCGACACCGTCCAACGAGTGAGGAATCCTCGTTAGCGGCTTGACGGTAAGATCACACTCACGGAAACACGGAGACTACCATGGTGTTAGACGAATGACTACAAGCGCCCCTACACGTCGATTCTCTCCGAAACAACTCTCTGGAAACTTGCAAGTTCGAGATCGCCCTTTTGCTTAATCGCTCTGAAATTCTACAAAAGTGTAATAATTAATCGAATTAACCCTTTATTATACTGACAGATTCGAGTTTGTCTAGGACAAATTCGAATCAGGCCCAAGGCCCATTCGAATTTGTCCTCATTGACAAATTCGAATTTACCTGTAAATTCGAACTTCACATATTAAACTAATATTTGAACTTATGTTTTAACTTATGTTTGAATTTATCTTTGAACTTTATGTTTGAACTTCTTGTAATACATTACACCAAGTTCAAACATACAATCAACCAATTATCAAACACACATAAACACATATATCAAACACTATTCAATATTCAATACCAGGTTACTTGACTTGCACAAAATGCTATCAAAACTTAGACTGCTATCGTCACACAAGATGTACTAACAGACTCCCCCTTGACGATAGCTTCAAACTATTTACATTTTGACTAAGTACTTGGACCATATAGACTACTTCCTGCATATAGGCCTATATCTATACATATTCTTACTATCTACAGGATATCCTGGCTTCAGATCTCCATCCTTCGTGGAAGAAGATAGGCTGATCAAGAAGCTTTTTCAGGTCGTCCTTTGACAGATTTATTAAGTGCTATGGATCGTACACTTTCAAAATAACTTTGTCCTGTGCATCTTCCTTTACAACTTCAGCAGTTTCATTATCGATATACCACCATTTCATGTTACTTAAAACATCTTGTGGCATCTATTTCATCGGCACCTTCTTCAAACATCTTACAGGTTAGTATACCATTCTTGCCCATGGCCTACCTGTATGAGGATCTATTCTCGACTCGTCCTTACCTCTCTTTCCGGTCCTCGGCTTTAGTCTCTCAAATTTACCTGACCGACCCTCTTTTCTTATAATCTTTGCAATCAGTTCAGGATACGGGTCGTCACTAATATTAATCAACTCCTTCCAAGCTAACTCTTTCACTTCAGCCTTGGGCAGTGTGTTGAATACTTTCAGTGTTCGCCTCAACTATTGAAGTCCATCTCTCCTTTTCAATATATATAGTTGCTATTCTCTGTTAAAGAACCAGCTGATAATTCCTCCTGAGAGATTTTCTAAGCCCGGAACTCTCATTCTTCTCTTCATCTTCGGCTATGTCTTCTTTTCTTCTTTCCTGAACCATAAATTCATCAATTCAGCCCTAGATGGCTCTTTCTCGGCATCTTCAAGTTCAGATTTCGCTACTGAGGCTAGTTTGATCTCATCAATATCAATCACATTGTGATTGTCTTGGACATATAACTCCGTGATAGGTTGTGAGTTGACAATCACTTCATATACATTGTCGGCTTCATCCTCTATCACTTCGTCATCGGATCTCCAATCAACTATTTGCTCCGGCACGAATTCTCCTTCCTCCAACTCTTATCTCATCCTCAAAGTCAAATTCCATCACTTCTTCCTCAATATCCCTCAGAGTGTCTATCATTACGCTCTCATCCAGCTTTTCGTTTTTCAATGCCTTGAAAATTGCAAACTATTGCTTAAGCATCTCGGTTCTTCCTTTTCGAACCCTCGGATTTCCCTCACACCGTTTCTCGAGAGCATCCCACAACTCTTTCGTTGTACGATGATTGCTGAATGTCTGTACAATCTCTTGAGGTAGTGCCATGCGAATGATAGAAAACGCTATGTTCTCAGCCTCATATAGTTTCTTGTCGTCATCTTTTATCTTCTGATAAGTTAGGACTCTTTGATGACCTTCAAACTCGTGAGTAGGTGGAACGTATCCCTCGTCGATACAGATCCACATCCACATGTAATTAAAACGAGAAAAGTCGGCAAACCTATCCTTCCACCAGTAATAATCTTCCAACCTCATCAGCTTGGGTGGTGAATTTTCCTTACCGACTTAATGGTCCATTTCGAAAAATTTTACAAACTGGTCATTCTTTCTAAACTTTTTGAGTTAGAACATAATTAATTTAATTTGAAAATAATTTAAAATCAAACTTTTCGAACTTAGGTAAGTTCGAATTTGATTAATATTAAATTCATTTTCAATTAAAATCGAAATCAACAAATTCGAAATTCTGACAAATTCGAAGTTCCTGACAAGTTCGAAATCTGACAAATTCGAATGCTAGCAAATTCGAGTCTCAGCCAAATTCGAATGGAACCCTAAATTAAATTCGAGAGGAGCATATTTTCTGACAAATTCGAACTAACCCTAATACCCCCTATATTTGAGCGCCGCAAGTTTGAAAAACGGCCAAAAGTTCGATTTTTTCAACTTTTCAGTTTAAACCAAAGTTTTACGGACTAAAAACTATGATTTCGACCAAAATGATGAACTAATATGAACGTTTCCCCGTTATCTTGCTTGTAAAACTCGAAAAATTAACCAAAAGGTGATTTTTCCGTCCAAGAATGCCAAGATACCACAGATGTTGTTTATGAACACGAAGAACACCAAAAACACCTTAATGGCTATGATACCACTTGTAAGGTCGCCTTCCTACGGATCCTATCTTGACGTGACACCGTCCAACGTGTGCGAAATCCTCATTAGCGGCTTGACGGATAGACCAAGCACACGAAAAACTGGAGACACACAATATGATATACGAACAATGGAACGCCCCGACACGGATTCTCTCCAAGAACAAAACTCTCAAAAGCCTCGCAAGTTCGAGATCGCCTTTGCACTAATCCAATATCGAATTCTGCAAAAGTTGTTAATTAAAACGAATTAACCCTTAATTAAAACACCTGGTTCGAACTTGCCTAGGACAAGTTCGACTAAGCCCAAGGCCTTTCGAACTTGTTCTCCATAAGTTCGAACCAGTTACTTTGATCTTACCTTTGAACTTATGTTTGAACTTATCTTTGAACTTACGTTTGATCTTATCTTTGAACTTATGTTTGAACTTATTGTAACACATCTATTACATCAAGTTCAAACATACATACAATCAATATCAAACATACATTATCAAATATATAACACTAATATATCAAACACGTAATAATATGCAATAACGAACAAATTGACTATTACAAAATATTGTCTATACTTAGACTGCTATCGTCACACAGGATGCACTAACAATTGACAGCTTCAACCCAAAATGATGAAGGCAAAGCTGATGCACATAGCATGGTTCTAGCAGCTTCAATGAGAGTTACATTTCTCCTTTTAGCAACTCCATTTTGTTGTGGAGTTCTTACAGCAAAAAAGTTTGAGAAATCCCTCTTTCTTCACAGAAATCCTCAAGAGTACTATTTCTGAATTCAGTACCATGGTAACTTCTAAGCTGCTTGACTTGAGCAGAGTTCAGAACCTCAATCTTTTTTATAAATCCAATAATTTCTCTGGCTGCCTCTCCTTTGGTCTTTAGGAAGATCACGCATGTAAACCTAGAGAACTCATCAACCATTACTAGAGTGCATCTTCTACCTCCTAGACTTGGAACACTGACAGGTCCAAAGAAGTCCATATGGATTAAGAAGAGAGGAGTATCAATAGAAAAATTTTGTTTGGATTTAAAAGATGTTTTTCTCTGCTTGTCTTTCTCACAAGCTGTGCAGAGTTTATCATTAACAAAGGTAATCGAAGGAAAACATGTTACCAACTCTTTCATACAGAGTTTGTTGATATTCTTGAAGTTCAGGTGTGATACCCTTTTGTGCCATAACAAGTTCAGGTATGCATTGCTTCTTGAGATAAAGAAGGTTTCAGTTGTATGATCAACAAATTTCATGTCCACAACATACACACCTTTCTTCCTTTGTGCACACAACACAACTTTGCCTTGGGGATCCAGTATGTACCCTGGGTGCTCCTTAAAGTTAACCTTGTAGCCAGCATCACACAGTTGGCTATTGCTAACATGATTATGTTTTAGCCCAGACACATAGGCTACTCTTTTAAATATTGCAGAACCAGCTTGAAAGGTTCCATATCCTTCTGTGAATCCCTGAACATTGTCACCAAAGGTGACCTTTGGCCCTTTTTCAGGCCTGAGATCACTCAGTAAATCTTTGCAACCTGTCATGTGCCCTGAGAAGCCAATGTCCAAGTACGAAACCTGGCTTGGTTGTTTAACCTTATACATCATAGTTGGGTTCCAATTCTCCAGGCTGCTGAGAACTTCAGCTCCAGCCAAGTCTTATTTGAAGTTGCTTGTTGAGGGGACATCAATGTTGGCCATCAGACAATTGTTGTCCTCTTCATCAGATGATGAAACAGACTCTTCACAGTCACGAGTCTCAGCCATGAGTCCCTTCTGCTTGTTGGAAGCCACTGAGTCTTCCAACTTTCACAGCTTAGCCAGGGCCATTAGGTACTTGACCCTGTAGCCATCGTCTATATTTGTCTTGTATGGTTTGGATGAGAAGCCAACAGCTTTCGACACACAGTTAGTAGCTATATGGCCTATTTTGTCAAATGATTTCTTTTTTATGGCACCTAACTTCTTTTACTGCATCTTTCCACCAAAGCTCTTCTTATTGAATTTTCTGACAAGCATAGCAATCATATTCTCATCATCAAATTCAGTAAGGTCTTCACAGTCTTCTTCCTATAAGAATTCTCCCATTTCATCATACGCCTGTTGATCAGCTTGTGTGAACATATCACACACCTGACCAGCAGGTTGTCTCACGCTGGCCATTAAGGCAGCACCTCTTTTGGACATCTCTAAGGCATTTCTTTTCTGTTTCCTTCACTGTTCATCATTCAACAAGGATCCATAAAGATTCACAAGATCCATGCCTCTGAAGGTACCTGACCTTCTGAGGATTAATAGAGAAGTAATTTCATTCCTCAGGCAGAATGTCCAAAAATTTGTTCACCAAAGTCAAGCTGTCTTTAGGGATTCCAACAGCTTTGAGATCATTTATCAAGGCAGTAAACCTCGTGTGGGTTTCAGTGAGTGACTCCTTTGGCTTCGCAAAGAACAGATCATACTGTCTAACAAGATTGTTGATCCTGTTATCCAGTGTGATAGCGGGATGATCATAGACGGTACACAAAGTATCCCACATCTCCTTTGCAGTATTCATTTTCTCAACTTGTTTGAACACATCATCAGGAAGAGAAATAACAAGGTTGTTCCTAGCTTTTGCATTAAAAGCAACCAGCCTTTTGTCTTCATCAACCCATTGAGCTTTTGCCTTCTCAATAGTCCTGACTTCAGGAACAACTCCCTTAGCAGCAGGAGTTGTAGTAGTAACCGAGGTTAGCACATAGGGACCTTCCATTACTATCTCTGGTAGTTGTACATCCAGATTCTCCAAGTAGAGCATCAATCTACACTTCCATCCCGAGAAGTTCTGATGATTGAAATTGTGAGGCTTTGCCATTGAGCCATTGTCATAGTAAGAAAAGAGGTGGCAGCACTGTTGTCCATGATGGGACATAGGGAGTAATGAGAGATCTAGAGTTATCACACACTCTAAACTGCTCTGATACTTGTTTCTACGTCAAAAAAGGTTTCCCCATTATGTTGTCCTATGCTGTAGAGGGGGGTGAATACAGCTATTTAAGTTTTCAACACACTTTCTCAATGTTAGTATGTATCTTATCAACAAGTCTAAATTACAAACAAGGCAGAACTGCGGAATGGCTCAAGATGAGATGACAGAAACAACAAAGACTACTAATCTAAGACTAGTTACAATGACTACACTCACAAAGATGAACTCACTGATATTACAAGACAGACGGACAGCTTGAACAAGAACAGCTTGGACATACTTAACTGTTTTATTCAAGTAGACTTTGCATGCATGAAAACACACTTCTTTGCACGTTCTGAATATCACACTGTTGGATATCTCACATTCCTTAGAAGCTTCATTTTATGCTCTCACAGAGAATCCCAGTGAGGCTTCCTCATTGGATGCATAGATAGTGGAGTGTCTTTCCAAATTTGAGCATTCCCAATACATCTAAAAATATATCGACAGAAGACGGGTCCCCAACAACTGAAGAACCGTAATCGTCTAATGATGTGAATCAGAAAAATAGTCCAGCCACAGAAGACAGTGATCACGAGGAGGATGTTCCATCTGAACTCACACCCCTACTATGCGAAATAGGATCTAATCTAGGAGACAATCTTCAGGTCGATGCAGCTGAAACATTGAGAGTAAATATGAATCATCTGATTGAAGACATCATTTGGAATCCAAATGCTGGTGTGAGAAGTAGGAGTAGTGTGAATAGTAACACAGTTTTGTTATCGATGATCAATGACTCTGAGGCATTTCACACTTTCCTATACTCTTGTTTCATTTCACAAGTTGAGCCGAAGAATGTACAAATGACACTGAAGGATAATTCTTGGGTTGAAGCTATGCAAGAGGAACTTTCACAGTTCAAAAAGCAAGATGTTTGGGAGTTAGTGCCTTTGCCTCGTGGAGAAGTTGCTATAGGAACCAAATGTGTCTTTAAGTGCAAAAGCGATGATCGAGGCATTGTTACTCGTAACATGGCAAGACTTGAAGTTAAAGGGTTCAACCAAGACGAAGGGATTGATTATAATGAGGTGTTTGCACCAGTGGCAAGGCATGAGGCTATCAGATTGTTTCTCGCATATGTATCCTTCAAAGGCTTCAAAGTTAATCAACTAGACGTCAAGAGTGCCTTCTTGTACAGAAAAGTGAAGGAAATTGGTGTATGTCGAGCAACTGCCAGGGTTTACTGATCCTAAGTATCCAGACAAAGTATATAGATTAGATAAGGCTCTGTATGGATTACATCAGGAAACTAGGGTGTGGTACGAGACACTGTCTACTCATCTCTTGGAAAATGGGTTTGAGAGAGGGAGAATAGATAGTACAGTGTTCATTAAAATGAAAGATGACGATTTCTTACTGGTACAAGTTTATGTGGACGACATCATTTTTGGTTCGTCAAATGAACAAATGTGCAAGGATTTCGAGAAGGTTATGAAGTCCAAGTTTGAGATGATTGCGATGGGAGAGCTGAACTTCTTTCTGGGTTTACAAGTTTAACAACGAAAGAAGGGAATGTTCATTCATCAGACGAAGTATGTCTGTGAAATATTAGAGCGCTTCGAGATGGATGGAACAAACTCATAGCACACTTCATAGATTACTCGAATTCAAGTCAATCACAATCTCGGACGGGGTACTAATAGTGATAATGATATGAATCCGACCATATACCGGGCCATAATCGGGTCACTTATGTATTTAACTGCTTCTCGACCTTACGTAATGTTTTTTGTTTGTATTTGTGCCAGGTTTTAAGCTAACCCCAAGGAGATGCCCATGAAAGCTGTGATGCGGATTCTGAGATACCTGATGTCGAAACCGAAGCTGGGACTTTGGTATCATGCTGATGGAGATCTGGAATTGGAATCTCAGACAGACTCAGATTACGGAGGGTGCAGCTTGAATAGAAAGTCAATAACGGGTGATTGTCAGTTCCTTGGAGGAAGACTGGTGTCCTGACAATGCAAGAAACAGACTTCCGTAGCCGTATCAACATGCGAGCCAAATATGTAGCTGCGGGTAGTTGCTGTTAACAGGATCTGTGGATTCAACAACAATTATGGGATTACGGTTTGAATTATACTCATACTCCCATTAGGATAGACAATCAATCCACGATTGCAATAACCAATAATCCGTTAAGCACAGTAAGACTAAGCACATAGATATAAGACATCACTTTATTCGTGACTGCCCTGAGAAAAATCTGATAAAGTTGGTAAAAGTTCCAACGAAAGACAACTTTGCGGATCTGTTCACAAAAGCATTTGATAGATCACGCTTTGAGTTATTAGTCCAACTAAATGGGATGTGAAATCCTGAGTAACCTAACCTCAGTAGATAAGTTTTCTTTTAAATATTTTTAAGTTATTAGTTCGTCTTATTAGTTACTTTACTTAAGAAAAAGGGAAACGAAAAGAAAAAAGAGAGAAAACCATGAAAAATTAAAAAAAAAAGAGAGAAAAATGAAAACAAAGAGAGAAGTCTAGGGTTACAGATTCAGCGTGACGAAATTTAGCACAGTCTAACAAACACTAAGTGTTACACTTTCATATATAATGCACTATAAAATCAAAGTGATATGCATGTTCATGTTCTGATATGTTGGTAGGCATAAAACATGAAGGTTTTCCTAAAAGCTAATAAAACAATCAAGAAAATGTCATATGAGTAATTATCTTAGATATATGACCAAAAGGTCTTAATTTCTGTGTTAGAGGCTCACATACAATAAATATGAATAAGGTATGTAAATCAGTCTGGGGGATGTATGGCTTCATCAAAATAAATCTTATAAATGAGCAATCATGAAATTTAAAGAGAGTCAAGACATGTCACTTTGTTGTACGTAAGTACAGTTTATCATCGCTGTATTGACTCAATATAGCAAGATATGTCACTTCGTTGTACGTAAGTACAGACCTGTCACCACTGTCTTGTCTAAATAAAAGAAGTATGCTCTACCCTGAGACAAACTAAGACACACTGTTGTACGTAAATACAGAACTGTGTCTGAAGCTTGCCTTTTAAAGATGATTTGCAAATACTGAAAAGTCTGAATAATTGTATGTTTGTCTTGATCACAAGAGTATGTCTAAGTATGGGACACGTAAGGAAATTTCTTGATAAATAAAAAGGCCAAAGGAAAATTCTAAGTGTTGCGTGTTTAAGTGGACAAACATACCGACAACCGACATGGTGTGTATGTTACGACAAACAAAAAAGGAATGTTAAAATTCCATAGTGTAAAAGTGCAAAACCGAAAGTAAGTTGGCAACGCTATCTGATTGAACCTTCTATGACTCTCTCGCAAAAATAGTTAGTGTGTTTATTTTATTCTTGCAATTTGTTTTTAATTAAAATTCCCCTTTACTTTATTTTATTTTATGTTATTTTATTCTAAAGAGGTCAGTTACTAAGATGCATGATAGTTAGGAAAACAAAAAATGGCATGATAAATCTGTTTGGTTAGTGTGAAGGGTTTTGTAAAGTTGAAAAAGTAAGTTAAGTTGAAGGGTTTCATAAATAGAGAAAGTGCACTTAAGTTATTCACCTACTCACGAACTTCCACATTCACGAACTTACTTTAGGCGATATCCAACTTAACCAGCGACCACGAACTTGTCAGTATTTCACGAGTTTGCTTTTGTTCCACGAAGAAACTTCAGTTCCAACTCAAACTTAACATTAGTTTTTGTCGGTTTATCTCACTAAGAACTAAGTTATATTTGGGACTTTAAATGGTTAATATCGTGTATTTTAGGTTTATATAACTGAAAACTAGGTTTTCAAATATACTAGGTTTAAGGATTTACATCTTAAAATGATACATCAATAAACTCGATTAGAACCTTTTTGGACTAGATCCATTGATCATTTAAGTCTAAAAAGGATTAAATCGGGAGTTTTGATGTTCAAAGTGCCGACTATGAACTTGTTACTCAAGACCAACTTCTTAGGTCGTCATGTCTATACGAACTTAGCTAAGTTCGTATGAGCCTTTTTGTTTTTCAAAAAATTCAGTATTTAAAATTCTAACTATATATTACATGTGCAGAAATGGCTGATCGTGCGTTTTTCGATAAGCACAATATGGTGGTTAGTATTGACCTCCAAGCGCCAGAGGTAGGGAAATATAGGGAGATTCTTGAATTTTTGACAAGATCCAGGGTAGTGTATGCGTTGACCCACAATCCGACGCTGATAATCCAATACATACATCGATTTTGGAATACTGTGCATATGGATACCTCTGTACTGCCCCCAGTCTTCAGGGAAACACTTAACAGACAAGCAATTTCATTCTCGGCTGATGATCTGCGAGAAATTCTGCATTTGGGAACCGAGGCCCAGGTAAATGGTCTGGTTGATTTCTCAGCTTCTATAAGGCAAGCTGCATTTCGAAGGATGGCTTATGCGCAGGATTTAGCGAAACCGTCATATGTCAAAAGTGGTCTGATAGGCCAGTGGAGGTATCTTATACATGTATAGCTTGTGTGTTTTGCACCTAAGAAGGCAGGTTTTGATTCAATGACATCCAAGCTTTAGTCTGGGATGATCTCGTTAGTTTATAACAAGCCTTACAGTTTTTTAGGCTTCTTTTTTGCCGAATTTGTGCATCAGATTACTGTACCAAGTCGGGAGAAATTTTAGCTGTACCCGAGATTTGTAATTATGATTATACGTCATTTCTTGCCGAACTTGCCACCCTTACCAGAAGTGGTTGTTGTAGCGGGAATTGATAAACCGATTTTTACTTATTGCCAAAGTCACAATCAGAGAAGAGCAAAGAATGTGCACCCGTAGATAACTCCATTGTTTGGAGCTGTATTGGATCCAGATTTTGTTGCGCAAGCTGGAGACGACTGGATAGTAAATGAGCCGCAACATCAAGCACTGGCATAACAAGAAGCGATTGTTGCGATTCAGCATCCACCAATGTCAGCACCGACAGTTGTGGCTACTACATCGGTAGCACAAGCTGATCTGATACAGCAGATGTTAGAGGATATTTTTGCCCAAATAGGAAAAGCTCAGGATTTAACTGCTGAAGAGCTGATTGAAGACATTCTTCAACCTCCGGAAGCTCCAGGAAATATCTTTGACGACATTGAAAATTATCAGGCTGAAGATTAAAATGTGGTAGCTGAGACAAAGTCCGAGACGGAATGCGAAATTGGAAGAGATTTAAGGGAGGCAGCAAATCCCTCGACCTCTTTTGGGTGTTATGGTACAAGAGTTGTTGTGCCGTCACAAACGAATCAACAGCAATCATTCTATCTTCAAGATGAAGAAGAGGTAGATGAGGATTTTATGCCAGATGAAGAGGCGTTGGTAACATGGCACCAAAGAGAAAAGCGATAACGTCTAGATCAATTAGGGCCTCCAACATCAACCGCCATTCCTCTAGGAACCATCACAGCAACTCCATCAACATCCACATCATCTGACACCCAAAGAATTAATCAACTAAAATCTCAAGCTGATCTCCAATCAGTCCAAATTCTTCAACTTTCAAGGGCAGTCAGCAAGCTACAACAGCATAACGCTCAGTTCGATCAACATAATGCACTTTTATATTAGATTGTGGCTGCCCAACAACAACAGATCGTAACTCTTCAGGAGCTACTGGAGCAGATCTTAAAAGATCGTGCAGCTCCGGGGGAGAGTTGTAGAGCGGATGAGCTGAGGGGGACGCGTAGAGAAGATGAAGGAGACGACCCCAGTGTGCAAAAGGACAGCAAGCTAGCATATCTTTCACAACAGACTGCTCAGCAAGCTGATATTCAGGGGGAGTCTGGATCGTCTGGATCCGATAAGGATAAAGGCAAGGCTCCCGAGGCTACAGAGATAATCGACGAAGAAATGATAGGAGCCTTGGCCAGTTTAGAAGATGATGATATCATGTTTGATTTTGAATTTGACCTGGATCTTGTAGGGCTTGAGGAAGGTGAATTCATTCGTGAAGATGTTACCGATTGGAAATCCGACGATGAGAAATTGATAGATGAAGATGATGACGCTGATGAAATAGTGATACAGAAGCAACCTATCACAGAGGTATATACAAATGAAGATCAGAGCCTGATAGACATTGAAGTTCTTAAATCCACCACAGATGTTGAATCAGTCTCTGAAATACCTGATCAGGAGCTTACAAAAGAAGAAAAGAAAAAATTATGGTTTAGGGTACAAGAGAAAAAGAAGGATTTGGCAATAAAGGAGATAATGAAAATGCCAAGTCCAGAGAAATTGTCAGGTAGTATCCTTAGCTGGTTCTATGATAGAGAACTACAGCTTTTCATCCTAAAAAGAAAAGACGAGCTACAGTATCTAAGAAGAAGGCTGAAGGACTACAATTTTCTGCCAAAGTGTGAAGTGAAAGCCTTAGCCTGTAAGCAGCTAATCAACATTGGTAACGACCCCTATGCTGAAGTCGTTGCAAAGATAATCAGAAGAGAAGGCTGGTCAGAGAGGTTTGAGAGGCTGAAACCAAGGACAGGTAAACAGGTCTTCAACGAAACGAGCATAGATCCGTTGACTAGGTTGCCTTGGATTAAAATGTTCTCCTGTTGGTACACCTTGTGTGACGATAGCAGTCTAAGTATAGTTGGCATTTTGTGTAAGTTAACTTATGTGATATTGAATATTGACTAGTATTCGATATATGTGTTTATATGTGTTTGATAATGATTGATTGTATGTTTGAACTTGATGTAACGTATTACAAGAAGTTCAAACATAAAGTTCAAAGATAAATTCAAATATAAGTTAAAGCATAAGTTCAAATAGAAAGTTGTAATGTGAAATTCGAATTTAAGAGTAAATTCAAATTTATTACATAAGACAAATTCGAATTTAGTATAAATTCGAATTTCCTCTTAAGGCAATCTCGAATTTGTCAGGTGGACAAATTCGAATGGGCCTTGGGCCTGGTTTGAGTTTTCCCTAAGATAAACTCGAAATGGTCAGTATAATTAAGGATTAACTCGAATAATTATCAGACTTTTGCAGAATTTCAAAAGTGATTAAGCAAAGGCGATCTCGAGTTACTAGTAATCAGAGAGTGTTTTCGGAGAGAATCATCGTGTAGGTACGTACATCTTTGTTCGTATAACATCTTTGTAGTCTCCGTGTTCCGTGCGAGTCATCTTACCATCAAGCCGCTAACGAGGATTCCGCACTCATTGGTGTGTGTCGCGTCTAGATAGATCCGTGTGTCTCAAGACCTTACAAGTGGTATCAAAGCCATCGGGGTGTTCTTCGTGTTCATAAGATATATCCTAGGTTTGTTGACGTTTTAGACGGTTAATATCACGTATTTTTGAGGTTTTCGAGCTTATCAAATTAGATTCCGGGAAATACTTTGTTGTAGTTCACGTTTTTGATCAAAATCAATATTTTTACTTGTACAAATATTGATTCAATCTGAAAAAAAAAACTTGAAAAACTCGAAGTATTAGCCGTTTTTCGAATTTGCGGCGCTCGAGTTTGTTAAGGAGAAATTAGGGTTTGCTCATTTTCCAGTTTGACCAAAATACGCTCCTTTCGAGTTTCCTTATAGTTTGCTTGGAATTTGGCGAGTTCGAATTTGCTTGGGATTTTCGACTTTACTCTAAAGTCGAATTAGGAAATTTCGAGTTTAGTGGGGTTTCGAATTTAATTGAAATCTCGAGTTTAAGTGACCTTCGACTTTGCCATTAATTTCGAATGTAGTTTGATTTCAAACTTAATTTCAAATTTAGTTCAAAAACAGTTTAAAATTAATTAAGTTCGAATTTATCCAAATTTGAAAGAAATATTTTAAATTAATTTCGAATTAAATTAATTAAGTTTAAATCCAAAAATATTTGAAACAATGACAAGTCTACAGAGGTTTATGGAAATGGATCACGAGGTTGGAAAGGCGAATTCACCACCGAAGTTAATGAAAATTGAGGATTATTACTGGTGGAAGGATAGATTTGCCGACTTCGCAAGATTTAATGATATGCGAATGTGGATCTGTATCGACGAGGGATACATTCCACCTACTGCAGAGGTTGAAGGTCATCAACGAGTCTTAACATATTCAAAGATGAAAGATGAAGATAAGATAGTTTATGAGGCTGAAAATCGTGCATTCGCTATAACTTGGATGGCGTTACCTCAGGAAATACTACACACCTTCCGTAATCAGAAGACAGCAAAAGAGCTGTGGGATACGTTAGAGAAATCGTGTGAGGGTAACCCGAGGGTCAGAAAAAATCGAATGGAGATGCTCAAGCAGCAGTTTGCTATCTTCAAAGCATTGAAGAATGAAAAGTTGGATGAGACTATCACAAGATTCTATCATCTGCTAACTGAGTTAGACAGCCATGACGTGGAGTATAGTGAAACTGAGAAGAATAACAAGCTTCTGGATGCTTTACCGGCCAAATGGGAGATGTATGTGGCCTTAATAAAGCATGATGAAGACAAATACTATACTCTGGCTTTAGAGAATGTTGTGGGAACGCTGAGGGCATATCACTTTGAGTTGCTGAAGAAAGAAACGGAATATGACCAAGTTCAAGATCCTGCAATGTACTTCGGGAAATCAAAACCTTTAGTGGCAGCAGAATTGAAGACTGCTACAGCTGTCTTTTCAGGAGAAACATCATCACCGGCTGAAACAGAAGACTCTGTTAGTAGGGCTTTCTAGGGTTTGCTAGATCAGAAGAAAAGCATCATCAGGCTACTCCGGCATCTACATCTCAAGGATATTCAAAGATATCTATGAGCGCAAAATCGGCTGAAGACCATCTGAATCTGTTGGCTTCATTTGTGGCCGCTTACGGCAATTGCGTTCAGGGAAAAATCAACGATCCTGCACTTTAGGATGAGGATTACGATCAAGTAGACCCTGATGATCTTGAAGAGATGGATCTGCAAAGGCAACTGGCCATGGTAACTCAGAGAGTTAAGAGGTTCATCAAAAGAACGGGAAGAAATCTGAATGTTAGTAACAATAACATTGGATTCGATAAGTCCAAGGTTAAATGTTACAACTGTCAAGGGTTAGGACACTTCGCTAGAGAGTGTCAGAGACCGAAAGTAGAGAACTACTAGGGACAGTATCAAAATCAACAGGGACAGTATCAGAACCAATCACAAGGGCGATATGTGCCGAGTAGTTCTAACAGTCAAGCGAATATAGCTGGTTTGTTATCAAATGTCATATCAGACACACAGCTTGATGGAACTTATGACTGGAGTTCACATCCAGAATCGAATGCTAGAGCCTTTATGGATGAAGTGACTGAGACTGGAAGTGAAGGGGCAGAGGAAATCACAGGGGACAGCACTCCGATGTGGGTGGAGAAGTCAGCTGATCAGACAATTCTAGAGTTTGCCGCACAGATGGCCAACGTAGAATCAGATCATGCCAAGGAGATAACCACAGGTCTAAACAACAAATGGTTCATCGACAGTGGGTGCTCCAGGCACATGACAGGGGAGAGAAGTCTACTTGCAGACTTCAAGGGAGGGAATCGGGGATTTGTATCATTCGCTGGTAATAAAGGATGAAATATCACCGGTACTGGAGTGGTCACTAATGGGACGATCAAATTGGATCATGTTTATCACGTTGATAAACTGGTTCACAATCTCATTAGTGTATCTCAAATCTGTGATAAAAAGAACTCAGTGCTGTTCACTGATACTGAGGCGTTAGTGCTAAAACCGGGGTTCAAAGTACCTGAAGAGTGGATTCTGATGCGGGCTCCAAGGAAGAATGACTTGTACATGCTCGACATGAACAAGCCGGAGTCTTCGATGGGACCAATTTGTCTACTATCTAAAGCTTCAGAGACTGAGTCGGTTTTACGGCACAGACGCATGGCACACTTGCACCTGAGAAAGATGAACTATATTACGAAAAATGGACTAGTGCAAGGTGTTCCAATGAAGAGTTTTCAGTTCGAGGATAAGTGTCTACCGTGCAAGAAAGGAAAACAACACAAGAAGGCACACAAGTCCAAGACTCAGAACTCCATCGCTGCCAAATTCGATTTGTTGCATATGGACCTCTTCGGACCAATCAAAAAAAGGAGTACAGGTGGTAGTTGGTACTGTTTAGTTATTACTGACGATTACTCACGTTTTCTCTTGGGTTTTCTTTCTAGGTACAAAGGACGAGACGACTGCTAAGCTCATCGGGTTCTTAGACCAAGTGGAAAATTCATACGGAACAAGGGTTAAACGGATTCGAAGTGATAACGGAACAAAGTTTAAAAACACAGTAATTGGTGTATATTGCCTATCAAAGGGCATAGTGCATCAATTTAGTGCACCTTATGAGCCACAACAAAACGAGGTGGCCGAACGGAAAAACAGGACATTGATTGAGGCAGCAAGGACCATGTTATCGGATTCAAAGCTTCCTACCAAGTTTTGGGGGGAGGCAGTGAATACCACATGCCATATTTTAAACCGGGTCCTTACTGTCAAATCTTTGAACAAAATCTGTTATGAAGTTTTGAATAAAAGGCCACCTAATTTGACTGGCTTCGAACCTTTTGGGGTACCATGTACTTTAATGAGAACAAAACATCAACCTAAGTTTGGTGAAAAGGCTGACGAAGGATACTTCCTAGGTTTTGTGCCGAACTCACCAAACAAACGGGTTTTTAACAAATCTAATGGTACAGTAGAGATTATGTATAACATTGAAGTCACAATTTATACACATGAACGCCAAACTAGTCCGGAATGGATATTTGATTATGACAGATTGTTTGAGTCTTTTAACATTCCTTTGGATGAAAATGTAGGTACTATCGAAAAGGACATGTCGTCATTAAATCTGAATAACGAGGGTCATACTTTTACAAGTACCACTTTTCAATCAACATCCGAGCCTACATCAACTAAAGATAGATCTCCAGAAGTTACTGATTCTGAAGTGCCTACAAACGAAAATCAGACAACTACTTCTAACTCTGAGGAATATGTCCACGAGGAAGAAAATGTGGAGTCTGAAGTCGTTCCCCCGTTAGGGGAAATAGGATCAAATTTGGTAGATAATTTTAGAATTGACGAGATAGAGACATCTAGGATTAACAAGAATCATCCTATTGAAAGTATCATAGGAAGTCCTAATGCTGGTGTGAGGACTACGAGTAGTTTAAATAACAACACAGTGTTGTTATCATTGATAAACGACTCCGAGGCCTTTCATACTTGCCTCTATTCTTGCTTTATCTCGCAAGTAGAGCCAAAAAATGTGCAGATGGCACTAAAAGACAACTCTTGGGTTGAAGCGATGCAGGAAGAACTGTCACAATTTAGTAAACTAGAAGTGTGGGAGTTAGTTTCGTTACCTCGAGGAGAAGTTGCAATAGGAACTAAATGGGTTTTTAAGTGCAAGAGAGATGATCAGGGTATAGTCACTCGCAACAAAGCAAGGTTAGTGGTAAAGGGTTTCAACCAGAGGAAGGAATCGATTACAATGAAGTGTTTGCGCCAGTGGCGATGCTTGAAGCAATCCGTTTGTTTCTGGGTTTTGCTTCCTTCAAGGGTTTTAAAGTCTATCAGCTACATGTTAAGAGTGCTTTCCTTTATGGAAAAGTGAAGGAACTGGTGTATGTGGAACAGCCGCCCGGGTTTACAGAACCGAAATATCGAGACAGAGTTTATCGGTTAGATAAGGCTTTGTACGGATTACATCAAGCACCGAGGGCGTGGTACGAGACTCTATCCAACCATCTTCTAGACAACGGGTTTGAAAGAGGGAGGATAGATAGTCCGCTGTTCGTGAAGCGAAAAGGAGAACATTTCATTTTGGTACAAGTGTACGTAGATGATATCATTTTCGGATCATCAAACGAGCAAATGTGCACTGATTTTGAAAAGGTGATGAAGTCAAAGTTTGAGATGAGTGCAATGGATGAGTTAAACTTCTTTCTGTGTTTGCAAGTTGACCAAAGGAAGGAGGGCATGTTTATTTATAAGACGAAGTATGTCTATGACATCTTAGAACGCTTTGGGATGGAAGGAACCAAGCTGATAGCTCACTTCAGCACACTGATTCAAGTGAATCACAATCTCGAACCGGGTACTGAAAGTGACACCGATGTGGATCCGACATTATATCGGGCCATGATTGGGTCACTTATGTATTTAACTGCTTCTAGACCTGATATAATGTTTGCTGTTTGTATTTGTGCTAGGTTTCAAGCTAATCCAAAAGAGATGCACATGAAAGCTGTGAAGCGGATTCTACGATACCTCAAGTCGAAACCGAAGCTGGGACTTTGGTATCACGCGGAGGACGATCTGGAATTGGAGGCGTTCACGGAGTCAGACTACGGAGGATGCAGCTTGATGCGCAAGTCAACAACTGGAGGTTGTCAGTTCCTAGGAGGGAGACTCGTTTCCTGGCAATGCAAGAAACAGACTTCGGTAGCCGTGTCAACTTGCGAGGCCGAATATGTTGCTGCTGGTAGTTGCTGTTCACAGGTTCTATGGATACAACAACAATTAAGGGATTACGGTTTGACTTATACTCATACTCCTATTAGGATAGATAACCAATCAACAATTGCTATAACTAGTAATCCAGTTAAACATAATAAAACCAAGCACATAAACATAAGACATCATTTTATACGTGTTTGTGCTGAAAAGAACTTAATCAAGCTGGTAAAAGTAGCAACAGATGATAATAATGCAGATTTATTTACCAAAGGTTTTGATAAGTCACGTTTTGAGTATTTGATTCAGCTAAACGGAATGCGTAATCCAGAGTAAGTTGACCTTAGTAGAGTTTTATTTCTTTTTATGGCAGTAGTCTTTCTTTCTTTTTATATTAAGTTTAGTAACTTAGAGTAGTTTCCTTTTATAGTAAGTTAGTAGGTTATTTTATTTTCATACTTTTATTTTTGAAAAAAAAAAAAAAAAAAAAAAAAAAAGAGACAACCATAAAAAGTTCAAAAAAAGAGAATATCAGAAAAGGAGTTAAGTCTTAGATGCATAGGTTCTAAGGCACTTTGTTGTATGTAAATACAGACCTGTGTCCGATGTTTGCCTTTTAAAGAAAGTATGCAAAACCAAAAAGTTATAATCATTGTGTGTATGCCTTGATCATAAAAGTATGTCTAAGTATGAGTCTCATAAGATAATTTCATGGTAAATAAAAAGGCCAAGGGATATTCCGAAATGTAACATGTTTAAAGGGAAAATGATACCAACAATCGGCTAGAAATGTATGTCACGACAAACAATCAAAGGAATAAAAAAAATTCCTAAGTGTGAAAATCTGAATACTGAAAGTACGTATTTGACACCGCTATCTGATTGAACCTTTCTTTGACTATACTCGTCAAAAATATTTTGTTAAGTGTTTAGTATAGGTTATAAATTTTAAAATAATGTAGATTAGTCTAAGTTTAATTTTTTTCACAATTTTAACTTTAATTTATTTTATTCTATTTTTTATTTTTTTTATTTTTTTTCTTCTTTTTTTTATTATTTTAATTTTGCTTAGGAAAAAGGTCAAAATTACCGAGGGTGCATTCCTAGTTGAATAAAATAAAAACTGCGTGAAAATCTTGTGCTTAGGGTAAATGATTTGGCATAGTTTATTCTGTTACACGAAAAAGTTGGAAAAGTTGAAAAAGTTGAATTTAATTCAAAGAGTTTCAAAATTTTCAAGTTAAATTCGAGTTTAAGCCAAAATCGAATATATATTCGAATTTGGCAGGGACTTCGAATGTGGATGTAAACTCGAAAGAGGTCACAAACTCGAAGGTGGTTAGTATAAATAGGTCAACAGTGACAAGTCATTAATCACCTACCTTCGAATTGGAGTCTTCGAGTTTATCCTGAGAGATTTCGAGTTTAAGCTTCGACTTTGTCGTCTTCGAGTTTTCTACTATTTGTCGAGTTTTTGTCCATTTGTGTTCGAGACTCCTAATAAATCTAGGTATAATCAATAGTATTCTACAAGATTTAGGAGGTTTTAGACTCAATTTGAGCCAAAATCAACCGATTTTGAGGTTTTAATGGTGTGAAGTTTGTATTTCAAAATAACAAACATTGAACGCGTAAAACATCAAAGTGGTTACAAATATCTTTGATTAGAACCTATTAGGACTAATGGATGTAATTTTCTAAGTGTAAAATGGTTGAAATCTTGGATTTTTGTTGTTATACAAACCGACATTTTTGAATTTGATCATGGTCTCTAATTTGATCATGGCTTCGAGTTTGTCACTAAACTCGAAGAAGCCATTGAATTCGAAATGAGGATAGTTTCGAATTTGTTATTCGACTTTACCATTAAATTCGAAATATTTGCTTAAAAGTTTAATTCTATCTTGTAGAAATTCATATCTGTTAGATTTTGAACTTACATAAGCTCAAAATAAAACAAATTTGAATTTAAACAAGTTTATGTCTATATTAATAATTCTAATATTTTATATACTTTATTGTGCAGATATGGCAGATAGAATTTTTGTTCAAAAGCATAATATGGTCATTTCTCGTGACCGAGAGCTGCCTGAAGCTAAGGCATTCCCCCAAATGTTGGATTTTTTGGGTGCTTCGAGGGTTTCGTATGCCATGTCACATAACGTTCAAATTGTGCTGCCTTACGTGCGTGAATTTTGGGACCATTTGCAGGTCGACTGTACTGTTACTCCAACAGTATTGAGGACTAGGATTGCTGGACACCCTCTCGTGTTTTCAGCTGACGTGTTACACAGAGTGCTGCAGTTGGGCTCTTCAGAGCAAGAAGATGGACCGATTGATTTTCCATTAGCAGTTAGATAAGCTGCGTTCATCCAAATGGGATATAGCCTGGATGTGGTTAAGTCTTCGTATATGAAGAGCAGGTTGATCTGGCAGTGGAGATATCTAACACACGTTTTCATGGTGTGCTTTGCTCCGAAGAGAGCAGGATTTGATTATATAGTATCAAAAATTAAGTCGGGAATGATCGCGCTGGTCTACAATCAGAGATTCAGCTATTCAGAAATGTTCTTTGCAGAGTTTGTCCATCAAATAACAGCTCCGGCACGAGAAATATTTCTGCTGTATCCAAGATTTGTGATGATGTTGATAAGACATTTCCTGTCGAACTTGCCGCAACTTAACGATATTCAAAGTGTTGCTGTAATTGACAAAAGAATTTTTGCAGATTGCCAAGCACACGTAGGTGCTCTGGCCAGACCAGTGGAGGCATCACTTTTCGGTGCAGTGGTAAATCTAGATTTCCAAGTCCCTGAAGGTGCCAACTGGGCCGGGGAAGTTCAAATTCCACAGCAGCCATAGCAGCAACAACAACAGCCCAGGCCTCAACAACAAAGGAGGAGGCCAAGACCATCTGTCAGACAGACTCAGGCCACTAGGCCTTCAACAAGCCGAGTGCAGGAGCCAGAGGAAGCATGTCCTTCTAGGGTAGCACCCGTCTCTGATCCAAGGGTCGAAACTTTGGAAGAAATATGAGCACAGGGGCCGCTTGCAAATGAGGAGATCACATTTGAGCTCATAGGAAATATTTTGGAACCTCCAACTGGGGAAGAAGACATTTTTAAGTAGATCGATGAGTATGAACCTGAGGCAGCAGGTGAAGCTGAGTCAACCTCTGAATCCGAATCGGAAGAAACAGAAGAGATTGTAGTTGAGGAAGGTTCAGAAGATCCGACTATCCGGGTTGCCACATATGGATCCTGGGTAATAGTTATTGATGAAGCAGCCATAAAGAGAAGAGCTTCGAGGGAGTCAGATGACTCAGATTTAGAGGATGAAGAAAAAACTCCATTGGTGCCTAGGGATAGGGCCAAAAGGCATCGTTTCATGCAGGGAGCTTCCTCAGCCTCTGCTTTTGAGCCAGAAATGCGTACCGCTCAGCCATCAGCACAAACATCGATACCACCACCACCACCACCTGTTCAAACATCCATTCCCTCACCAATCATTCCAACTCCCATCCAATCCATTCCATCCACTTCATCAACCTTCATAGATAATCAACGGTTTTCTGAGCTTAGAAGCAAGGTTGACTTCCAACAAGTCCAAATTTTTCAGTTGACCAAAGCAATCGCAGAGATACAGGCGCATAATGCCAATGTTGACAAAGAAAATGCTGAGTTGAAGAAATTTGTTGGAAAGATTGAAGAAGAGAATCTTGAGCTGAAAACATTTGTTGCAGATCAAGCTGTTGAAATCCGAACGATGAGGTCTCTAATTGAGCAGTTAATGAAAAATTTAAAAGCTCATGGGGAGACGAGCTGTAGGGATTCTGAGGAGCAGCGAAGGGGAGATGATGACGATGGCAATGATCCCGATGCACCGAAAGAGAGTGAGCCAGTAGATTTTTCTGCTACTCATCATGCTAAAATTCAGGGGGAGCCAAGTCAAAGTGGAGCTGGAGGAGGAGACGCCAGTTCCTCAAAGGTCACTGAGAGTGACATGAACGAGATGATTGAAGCTTTAATGAATATTGAGGAATAAGAGTTGGATTTTGACTTTGAAGATGAGTTTGATGAATTGGAAGAAGGATAAATTATGCCTGAAGATGTTCCAGAATGGCAACCAAATGATGAAGTATTAGGTGATGAGGAAGATGAAGCAAATGAGATTATTATTCAAGAAAATCCCATCACCGATACATATGTGCCGGAGGAACATAATCTGATTGACATAGAAGCGGTTAAAGCTGCTTTAAATGTTGAATCACAATCTGAAGAGCCTGCCAGGGAGCTTACTAATGAAGAAAAGAGAAAGCTATGGTTTAGGGCAGAGAAAAAGGAGTTAACATGAAGGAAAAGATGCATATGCCGAGTGCTGGAGAGCTGTCAGGAAATATACTAAGCTGGTTCTTTGATCGAGAACTGCAGCTATTTATTATCAAGCGAAAGGATGGGCTCCAGTATCTCAGGAGAAGATTGAAAGATTTCAACTCGCTTCCAAAGGTTGAGATAAAAGCGTTGGAATGGAAGGAGCTTATTAATATCGGAGACGATCCCTAAGCTGAAATCATTGCTAAAATCATTAGAAGGGAAGGGAGGTCGAGGAAATTTGAAAGGAGAAATCCGATAATTGGCAAAAGAGTGATGGACCATACTAGAATTGATCCTCTGACTGGTAGATCTTGGATGAATATTCAATATAAACTACATAGATGTTTGAAGAAAGTCCCACTAAAGCCAATGCCACAGAATGTTTTGAATAATCTCAACTGGTGGTACGTTGAAAGTGAAACAGGTGAAGCGGTGATGGAAGACTTAGAAGAAAAGGTAATTCTTAGAGTATACGATCCGCTGCATCTACTTAATCTATCCAAAGATGACCTTCAAGTGCTTCATACTCACAAAATCTCGAGTGATGCTCACATGGAGTTTGAGGCCAGAAAGTATCAGAATGTGGTTAAAGTATGTGTTGAACAAGGTCTGTTTGCTGGTAATAGTTTAAATAAACCAGGTACTTAATCAACATGTAAATAGTTAGAAGCTATCGTCAAGGGGGAGTCGGTTGGTACACCTTGTGTGACGATAGCAGTCTAAGTATAGTTGGCATTTTATGTAAGTCAACTTATGTGATATTGAATATTGACTAGTATTTGATATATGTGTTTATATGTGTTGGATACTGATTGATTGTATGTTTGAACTTGATGTAACGTATTACAAGAAGTTCAAACATAAAGTTCAAAGATAAATTCAAACATAAGTTAAAGCATAAGTTCAAATGGAAAGTTGTAATGTGAAATTCGAATTTAAGAGTAAATTCGAATTTATCACATAAGACAAATTCAAATTTAGTATAAATTCGAATTTGCTCTTAAGGCAATCTCGAATTTGTCAAGTGGACAAATTCGAATGGGCCTTGGACCTGGTTCGAGTATGCCCTAAGACAAACTCAAAATGGTCAGTATAATTAAGGATTACCTCGAATAATTATCAGACATATGAAGAATTTCGAGAGTGATTAAGCAAAGGCGATCTCGAGTTTACTAGTAATCAGAGAGTGTTTTCGGAGATAATCATCGTGTAGGTACGTACATCGTTGTTCATATAACATCTTGGTAGTCTCCGTGTTCCGTGCGTGTGATCTTACCTTCAAGCCGCTAACGAGGATTCCGCACTCGTTGGTGTGTGTCGCGTCCAGATAGATCCGCGTGTTTCAAAACCTTACATCTACAAGCCTGTAAAGTGCCTAAAGAAGGTCCCCCTTAAGAGTATGCCACAAGATGTGTTGAGTAACTTGTTGTGGTGGTACGTGGATAGTGAGACATGTGAGGCAGTTATGGAAGATAGTGATGAGAAGGTGATTTTAAGAGTTTATGATCCTTTACATCTAGTGAACCTCTCTCGGGACGACCTGCAGAAGCTTCATGATCAGTCAATCTTCTTTGATGAAAATTGGAGGTCTGAGGGCAGGAAATATGAAAGATTGGTTAATGTTTGTATCGAGCAAGGATTACATGCAGGTAGTAACTTAAATAAGCCTAGTACTCTAGATCAATGAATATCTACTAGAATTTATCGTCAAGGGGGAGTCTGTTGGTACACCCTCTGTGACGATAGCAGTCTAGTTTTGTAATAGATCATTTGTAATAGATCGGGACTATTAATACAAGTAATGATTGTTTGTTCATATTTATGTCTTAAGTTCATGATTGTGTATTTTGATGCATATTTGCATGTTAAGTTCATGGTTGTGAGATAAGTTCATGAGGCTATGAACTTATGGTGATAAGTTCATGAAGCTATGAACTTATGAGAATAAGTTCATGAGCATAGGCTACGAACATAAGGCACTTAAGTTCGTACGAACTTAGTCATTATAAGTTCATACAAACTTATCTCCATGGGCTTTAATCTATAAGTTCGTGGGCTTGGGTCATGCACGAACTTAAGGGTTACATCATGAACCTATACTTGCAAATTCGATAACACTTTGGAAGACTTCGAGATTTCACTCAGAAATTCTTAAGAGAGCATTCATACGAATTTGGAGAGTTTTGCAGCATTCCTATGGAGTAATACATCGTGCGGGGTCGATACGTGTTCGGCTAGCATCTTGTTCGGCTCCATGTTCCCGTGTGATCGATCCGTCACCGTTAAACGAGTATTCCGGACTCGTTTGACATCGTTCACACCTTGATAGATCTGTAGTGTGTGGACCTTACAAATAGCTACTTAGTACTGTAAGCTTGTAGCACGTGTAGTGCATGACTTAGTGTAATCTTTTATTTATATTTATGCAACCTTTAGACTTAATACGATTATTATGGCTATTGTTATTTATTCGTGAGATAATGCAAAGAATGATTAAAGCAAGGATGTGACAAAGAGTCAGTCAATGGCAGAGAGGGTGAAAAAGAGCAAGGGTCAAAGGTCTTAGTGACCAAGGATGTGACAAACTTGCTATTTCCCTGAGAAGATCCAAATCTGAAACTGCTAAGACTGTCAATGCATATGTTAATAAGCTGATACAGAAGGTAAGAGATCTAGGCTTGATCTCAGAAGAAATGATCAAAGATACCTCAGAAGTGGAATCTAAGATCAAGCCTAGAGACAAAATAAGGATACACAGCTTGAGGATCTGGTTATGATGATTGAGCAAGGCCTCTATGCTGTTGAGATTAAAGGAGTTGATCACAACTTAGCTATAGGGTTTGAACCTGAGGAAGGCATGTTCATTGAAGAACCTGAAGTAGGGGTATTCTTTGTGGATCCCCTAACTAAAAGAATGTGTTTCCAGAGTGCTTCAGATCTTCATAAAGCTGGTCTTAAGCAAATAATTGCCTTCAAGCTCTCAAATGCCTTTGAAAAACATGCAAGATGGAGAGTCATCATATGGGAACAACTGAAGGTCTTCTACGGAAAAGGAGAACTTGAAAGCCCAGATTTAATGTTCCTCAGAAGTGAATTAGAGGACATTGATGTCATTTTGGAACGGGCTAAAAAGACGGCTGAAAAACAACAACAACAACAACAACAACAACTTCAAGGTCCATCTACTGGTGATGAATAGATGAAAAATGGAAGTTGTCCATTAGTTGGACAGGCTTATCATTATTTAATCCCAACTTCAACATTCCAAATGTGTTGAATTTTCTTGTACATAAGTTGTACTTTATTACATATGTTGTAATTTATTCTAGTACATTAGTTGTACTTATGTAAACATATGTTGTTTAAACCCATATCAGTACGTATACACTGATCTTTTACTTTACTTCAATGTTGTATTTTCATTTCAGCAACTATATTGTAAAAATATATAGTGATCATTGATAGAATCAGCTTAGGCTGAATATTGCAAATAGGGGGGATATTGTTAGGCACAAAAAGGCCTCAATCAAATCTGTTCTATACCATAGGGGGAGATTTTCAATCCAACATGTTGATACACTTAAGGGTATAATTTAAGGACTTCTAATGCCTTATTGAAACCTGATAAACCATCTGCAATATAAGCCCGAAGCTGCTCACTCTGTTATATTCGTTGTAACATGGCAGATTGCCTAAGCTATCCTAAACTGTTGGACAGGTTTGGCATAAACTGTCTATGCTGTTCATATCTATTGAACAGCTTTGACCCAAGTTATGTGTTCTGTTCTTCGTGAACAGAACCTGTTCTTTTTGAACAGGTGTTACACTTAATGGAATTTGTTTCCATGTGATCATGTAAAGTCTTGGACGTAAAGATCAGTTTGCAAGTCGAAGACAAAGTGGAAAATCAGAAACTGCTTTCTCTGCCTAAGCTGTTCTGAGACATGAAGACAAAGAGGATATTTGAAATGGGTGACAAACCATTTCTAATATCAAAATGGCTATACATGAAGAGGAAAGGATTAAAGATGACATTCCTCTTTAAGTTAAAGTTGTACGCATCAGTGACAAAAAGTAAAAGACAAAGCTTCTGCTACTAAGGGACAAATTCTATTTTGTCAGATGAGAAGAAAAGTATCATTGTCTTTTTGTAAAGACAATCCACTATCTCTACAACCAAGGCAGAAGTTTCACTGGGATTCTTTGAGTGAGTATAAAAGGAAGCTTCTAAGGAATAAGATAGAACCAAGAGAGAATAGTTAGTGTGCCCAAGTTGTTCTTATTCTAAGTTGTCCATCTGTGTCTTGTAAAATAGTGAGTGCATTTAAGTGAGTGAATTCATTGTATCTAGTTTGAGTCAGTCTTAGATTAGTTTGATCATCTGCTGTTTCCGTCATCTCAGTTTGAACTATTTCGCAGTTCAAACCTGTTTGTAATTAACATTTGTTAATATACACATACAAACATTAAGAAATTGTATTGAAATTTTAAATAGTTGTGTTCACCCCCCACCCCTCTACAGCTTACAACAACATACTTGGGAAACCTTTTGGGACCTACAACAATGAATTCACTCACTAAGGTTCACTCACTGATTATACAAGACACAGACAGATAGCTTTAAGATGGAACAACTTAGACACACTTGGCTATTCTATTCTAAGTTGAAAACAGAACTCACATGAATGAAAAACAAAATTTTTTTTGCAATGCACGTCCTAGACTTGGGGATGTCTCACTTGATTTCTATAATTCCTTGGAAGCTTCTTTTATACTCACTCAGTGAATCTTAGTGAAGCTTTTTCATTGATTGTAGAGAAAGTGTGAATGTCTTTGCAAAAAGACAAGGATGCTTTTCTACACGTCTAACAAATCAGGCTTTATCCACTTGTAGTAGAATCTTTGTCTTTTCTTTTATGTCTCTATTGTCTACAGCTTTACCTTAAAGAGGAAAGTCAACTTTAAACCTTTCCTCTTCATGTAATGCTATTTTGATATAAGAAATGGTCTGTCACCCAATTCAGATATCCTTTTTGTCTTCATGCTTCAGAGCGGCTGTAGCAGAACTGGCAGCTTCTGATTTTCCACTTTGTAAAACATGTTCACAAAGAACAGGCTCTGTTCACAAAGAACAGAATACTTAACTTGGTTCAAAACTGTTCAACAGATATGAACAACTTGGACAACTTCTGTTAAACCTGTCCACCATTTATGGACAGCTTTGACATTCTACCAAGTTACAACGAATGTAACATTGTAAACAGACTTTGGCTGATTTTGCAAATCACTTATCAGGTTTCAATAAGGCATTAAAAACTACCTTAGATTTTCCTTTAAGTGTATAAAAGATGTTTGATTAAAAATCTTCCCCTATGATAATAAACAGGTTTGACTGAGGCCTTTTTGTGCCTAAGATAAATATAATGAAAATTAATGGTCTTTGACGTAGAATCATTATTTCAAGTAGTGGATGATTGTTAGGTGTTCAATTCCTCAATCAATGCTAGGTACGATTTTCAGTATTTTCCTAAGTCATCTAAACACTATTACATTAGTTGAAACCTGGCAGAAGGTCAAAGCTATTCATATATGTTAAATTGGATTGACAATTTATATATAAGTTGTTCAGGCTATTGAAGCACGTTTGATATATTTAGGTATTTAGTTATTTGTGAATACAACTTGATTCTTGTGAACATTTGTTGTTGCACACCCCCCCCCCCTAACCACTTAGTTCCCTTTCAACAAGGGACTGTTTCAATTTTGCATGGGGATATTACACATACATTATCTCCAACTCACTTGGAGTCGGTAGATATTGAAAGAAGAAGCCCGCTGCCCTTGGCTTCCAACCTTTTTAACCACGATTATAGAGCACATAGTTACACACACATATACTACTGAAGAACTCTGTGTCCCAGCCGGAACATCCGTAGTGGCACCCATTGGTGTTTCACAAGGATCGGATGAAACTCTTGTCATGGCTTACACTGAGCCAGTCATGAACATAGGCCACCCTGCTGGTTCGCCCGCAGAGATGTTAACGAGTAATCTAAGTGATCCCGGTGTTAGCTATACGTTACCTGAATTTGTGACTAAGGATTTTTTGTTGGATGTTACTGATCGTATTGGTCAGGCATTCAGCGAGAAATTGTCAATGCTTAATGATCGAATGGAGAGTATGATGAGAATGATGAAGGGTAAAAGTACAGAACCGGTTGCATTGCAACGGTCACCTCCGAGGCAGCGAGAGCGGAGAACAGATCCAGAGTCTGACATCTCGATTGACTACTTGCAAAGCCTCGATCCTACTAGGAAAGATAATTTTGATGTCCAAGACATCGACACCAGATGACACTAATGTGATTAAAATGTTGAAACGCAGAACTGAGTCTGAGGCTGTTGATAAAATGGTGTTCGATAACAGAATGAGTAAGATAGAAGGAAAGGTAGATATTATACTACATAAGGTTGATCAGATGGAACATAAAGTGATAGTTGAGCTCGCAAAGTTAAAACAAAGAGTTAATGTTTTGGAAGAGACTTGCAAGGCTAAGTCACTTAAATGAAAGCATGATGATCATCATGATGGGAGATGAAAAAACAAGGATTAAGCCCTCTGCTACTATTGGTAATGTTGGGATTGAGAAAGAGACAACTGTGGAAGAGAATGCTGATAGATTTTCTTGTGAAGTAAAAGAGACTATAGCTTAAACTGAACAACTCAAGTAGGTTGTGACATCCTCACCTTTATGTGTCACACCACTGGCTATTGAATTTCCATCTAATGAGCATGTTGAGACTGAGTTTATTAATGAAGAGTCAAATGTTGAAAAGCCGAAGATGATATGGATAAGGAGTTGGAAGTGGTTATGATTGAGGAAGAGGATTGTGACACCCTTGCCATAATAACCATCATTACATAACACCCAGGATTAATCACGAAACAAATATTACATAATGATCTGCATACTTAAATTACAGTGCGGAAGCAAAAAAGTACATAATTAAGATTACAACTGTTTCAAACGCCCTACGGTGCTACAAGGTTTAAATACTAAATCTACATACTCAAAAGTTTATTACAATCGTCCCAAACATATTACAACATTTGTCCCACAACATAGTTACCGATTGAGTAGTAGATATCTTCCAAGACTTCACAAACGACCTAACTAGAAGGTCCAGCGGCAGATTTACCTTTTCCTGTAAAAATAAAACAACTGAGGAGTAAGCGAATGCTTAGTGAATACACAGATTTACGCATTTTATAAATCTTTATGAAGCCCCAAGAGTGACACCGATGATAAACATCATATACCCTCTTCGTACACCAAGTACGGAGCAAGAGCCGCAGCTCCTTCGAGTCCAATGCTCGACATTAAACCAACCATCTGAGATAGATATAACATCGGGGATGACATACTGCCTACCAGAACCTCGAAGGGATCAGCTCCGGGTCATATAGCGCAGTAACATCAGAGTAACAGATGCGACCCGCCGGTCCATCGATAGATGCACAACAAATGAACACACATGCATCAAGTACAATGTGCATCTAAATTTACGCAAGTTAGGAGAATTCCAAACGAATATGAAACAACATGTCTCAGCAGGCAATAGCTAACATAAAACAGATATAAACATGCGAAATCATATGTACTCACAGTGGGTGCGTTAGTAGTCTTTAATCAATATTATTTCTCCTTGGAATTTCAACCGGATCCACAAAATACCCCACTGTGGGTTAAACAACACCATAAGGGACCTTTACACATCGTTTAAATAACTGTTTAATTTCATAAAACCAAATTCTGTAAGTTTTTATATCATTTGACCCAAATTTCGGATCATGTCCGAATTCGGAACCCCAATTCATGTTCGAAACATGCCAAGTTCGAACCATACAAATTCGAAAGGTTAAGTTCGAACCCCATCCTAAGTTCGAACCATGTTAAATTCGAATCCTATTTGTCAATTTCGTACCACATCCGAATTCGGTCCCCAACCGAATTCGGACCCCATCCGGATTCCAACACTTATTAATATTTCTGCTTTGCACTTCATAAATTCGAATTTCATACTAAGTTCGAAGCCATCTTAAGTTCGAACATATCCGAATTTCGGACCATTCGAACTTGTGCTTGATTTCAATATTTACCAGATTTAAATCCAAGTCATTTTTATACTTATTTCCTTGCATGAAATAAATTATGCCAACGAGAATACACTTAATTCCAACTATTTTAACTCTAATATTAACACATTTATGTACCAATTTAAGTCCTATTTGACCATTTTTGTTCGTCCTTCGAACATACATACATAGCACACACTAAAATCCCAAAAATCATACTTATAGGTTGAATCAAAAGCTGAAATTTTATATGCATCTTCGTATACACTATATTAAAACTAATCCGCAATAATATCACACATGCATTCACGTTTGCAACTCAAATCTATAAATTCGAAATTCATAAAAACCGAACCAAAGAGGTTCCCAAATTCGAATTTAAAGGATTTCTTACCTCAAATCGTTGCTTGTAGAGGATATAATTCCTTCCTAGCAATCTTGTTTCAGATTTTCAGCTTCAAAATCCTAGCTTTGATGATCTTCGAATATATAGAGAGAGGGAGCCGAGAGATGAGAGAGAAAGTGATAGTTTAAATGAAAGACCCTTGGTCTTTTTATTCCAAAATTTCTAACTTTGGCACTTTTAGTCTCTCAACTTATCCGGTTCCAGTAAAATACTGATTTTTATAAAATAAAGAATTCTATCTTTATTTTATTATCATTAACAATTTTAATAATTATATTCACTTAAATAAATTAAAATTTCCCAATTCCTAAATAAAACAACTAACTTTATAATTTATCCAAAATCAGTATCAACTTTCAAAATCCAACTTAACTTACCTAATTCAACAATTTAACTGATTAAACCTCAATCACAATAATTAAAATCTGTGGATGTTACAGCATGGGCTCCACCACGCTCAAACTTCGTCCTCGAAGTTATCGGATCCAAACAGTTGCGGATATTCCTTCAACATCTCGGTCTTAGTCTCCCAGGTATGATTCGCTCCCTTATGATGCTTCCAACGTACAATCACCATCTCTATGTCTTTGCTCCTCAATTTCTTTACTTTAGTATCCAATATAGATTCCGGCTCTTCAACATACCGGAGCCTTTCATCAACTTGCAGCTCAGTATGATCAGCCTAGTCCTCATTTTTAGTAGTAAAAGACTTCCTAAGATTTCCAAGATGAAACACTGGATGTATGCCTGACATCTCTTCAGGAAACTCTAAACGGTAAGACTGGTTTTCAACTTTTTCTATTATCCTGAATGATCCGACGAATCTCGTAGCCAAGTTTCCTCTCTTCACGAAACGGGAACACCTCTCATAGCTGATACTTTCAGATATACCCAATCATTCACCTCAAAGTTGATTGGTTTGTGCCTTCTATCGTAATCACTTTTCTGACGATCCTGGGCCGCTTTCATATTCTGCCTAATCAGCTGTATCTTCTCGTTTGTCTCCTGAAACAATGCCGGCTCAGCAATCGGCATTTATCCAGTTTCTCTCCAGCATGTAGTAGTCCTACACCTTCTCCCATATAACGCCTCAAACGGTGCCTTCTTTATCATTGCATGATAGCTATTATTATACGAAAACTCTATCAGTGGCAAATGATTGTCCCAATTACCACCGAGATCCAATATGCAGGACCGCATCATATCTTCAAGTGTTAGGATGGTCCGTTCACTCTGACCATCAGTTTGCAGACGATAAGCCGTGCTCATCGCAATCCTCGTTCCCAACCCTTCTTGCAAAGCCGACCAGAAGTGTAAATCGGCAATCTCGATCTGATACAATGGACTTAGGCACTCCATGTCTAGCAACAATCTCGACCATATAAATTTGCGCTAACTTTCCCAAAGAATAATTTTCCCTAATCGGTATAAAGTGTGCCGACTTTGTCAATCTATCAACTACTACCCATGCTGCATCGCGTTGACGCCTAGTCTTCGGTAGTTTCGTAACAAAGTCCATAGTTATGTGTTCCCACTTCCATTCTGGAATGGGAGGCGGTTGCAGACTGCCATATGGTTGCTGATGTTCGGCTTTCACAAGCCGGCAAGTCCTGCATCTCTCCACATACTGACCTATGTATTTCTTTAATCCGGGCCACCAAAAGTCTGCAAGTTCATTGTACATCTTTGTGCTCCCGGCATGTACATAAAATTTTGATTGATGCGATTCTTCGATGATCACATTTCTCATACCACCATACTTCGGCACCCAGATTCTCCCATATATTCCTTTCAATCCCGAGTTGCTCGTTTCCATATTTTTCATCTGTACCCTTATGTACTCATCATTAACATTTTCGTCTTTCAAGGCTTCCTCTTGAGCAGCGTTAACATCATTTATAATCGTAGATGTTAGTATAGTAGACGTCATCATGTAGCAACAATCCTTAGAGTAAGCTTTGCGACTCAAAGCATCGGCTACCACGTTAGCCTTTCCAGGATGGTACAGTATCTCACAGTCGTAGTCCTTAATAAGTTCCATAGATCGTCTTTGCCTCATATTAAGTTCGTTCTGACTAAAGATATACTTTAAACTTTTATGATCCGCGTACAGTTGACATCTAGTCCCATACAGATAGTGTCTGCACAATTTCAGTGCAAAAGTGACAGCTGTCAACTCCAAGTCATGAGTCGTATACTCCCTCTCATGCTGCTTTAACTGTCTCGAGGCATACGCGATTACCTTTCCACGCTGCATCAGTACAGCGCCCAACCCCAATCTCGATGCGTCAGTGTATACTACAAAATCCTCATTACCCTCTGGTAGGGCAAGTATCGGCGCTTCACTTAGCGTCTTCTTCAAAATTTCGAATGCTTCTTGCTGCACGGCTTCCCAAACAAATGGTGCGTTCTTATTTGTTAATGCAGTGAAAGGAACTGCAACCTTAGAAAAGTCCTTTATAAATCTCCTATAGTAACCCGCCAACCCCAGAAAACTTCTTATTTCCGTAGCTGATTGAAGCGGTTTCGATTGTCTTATGGCCTCAACTTTGGCTGGATCAACAGAAATCCCAGCTCCAGATATAACATGTCCCAAAAACTGAATTTGTTGCAGCCAAAACTCACACTTTGAGAATTTGGCATACAAATTCTCTTTCCTTAATAACTCCAACAATTCTGTTAGATGCACGGCATGTTCAGCTTCAGTCTTGGAATACACCAAAATGTCGTCAATGAACAAAATCACCGACTTATCCAACATCAATCTACAAACCCTATTCATCAAGTCCATGAAGACTGTCGGGGCGTTGGTTAACCCAAAAGGCATAACCAAGAACTCGTAATGCCCATAACGTGTCCTGAAAGCTGTCTTAGGCACATCTTCCTCTCGAACTTTCAATTGGTGATATCCCAACCTCAAATCAATTTTAGAGAATACACTAGCTCCGTGTAGCAGATCAAATCTATCCTCGGCAACGAATACTTGTTCTTAATAGTCAGCTTATTTAGCTCCCGGTAATCAATGCACATTCGCATTGTGCCATCTTTCTTTTTCACAAACAATACCGGAGCTCCCCACGGAGATGAACTCGGTCCAATGAAGCCCTTATCCATCAACTCCTGGAGTTTGAATCATCATCTCTTGCACCTGGGTAGGAGCAAGGCGATACGGAGAACGAGCTACCGGTGCAGCTCTGCGGATCAAGTCAATACGGAACTCCACTTGTCTCTCAGGCGGCACGCCAGACAAGTCTTCCGGAAACACATGTGAAACAGTAGGCACATCGGCCACATTCTTTTTCTTAGCCTTCGCATCAATAGCGTATGCCAGGTAGGTGTCACACCCCTTTGCAACAAGCTTTCGGGCTTTTGCAATGGTTAATAAGCACATATCCCCGCTTCTCCTATCCTCGTAAATACAGATCTCACGCCCCTCCGGAATAGTTATCTTTATTATCCGCTTCTTACAAACTATGTGAGCTTCATTCGCAATCAACCAGTCCATCCCGACTATCACATCAAACTCACTGAATACTATCGGGATCAAGTCCAAATTGAAGACTACATCTTCAATTACCAAAGTGTAGTTTCGATATACATGATCTACTTTGACTAGAGTGTTGCTAGCAGTTTCAATATCAAGTATAGTAGAGAACTTAGACAGTGGCATGACAAGTTGTTGTGCAAATACAGTAGACACAAAGGACCGGTTGGCACCCGAATCAAATAGAACTCGTGCAGGCATGGAATTGACAATAAACGTACCCGTAACCACCTCCGGGTTTTCCCTAGCCTCTTCTGCCGTTATCTGAAAAGCACGAGCCGGTGCCCTTTGTGACTGGCTCCGACGATTGACTGAACCACCACTGGATCCCTCAGAAAATCGGGTTGAAGATGGAGCAGCAGCAGCTGGATCGTTCTTTCTGCAATTCCTACTGTAGTGCCCCCATACACCACATTTATGGCAGGCATCTCCTTTCCTTGGGCACTCACTCTGAAAATGGCCCGACTCTCCACAGCAGAAGCAAGCACGTCCATTAGTGCACTTGCCGAAGTGTTCCAGGTGATAGTTATTACAATATCGCGGCTCGGTGCTGATGGAGTAGGCATGAGCACGACCAGAAGACCCAGATGATCGACGATAAGACTACTGAGGCGAATACTGTGATGAGCGAGAAGATCCCGAGTATCCTCCCTCACGCTGGCACTTCGGAGGTGACGGTTGTGTTGGGTTGGTGGAAGCAGCAGCAGACCCCATTGAGTAACCTGACATGTTCAAAATTTGCTCTACATTTCTGGCAGCCTCTAATAAGCCAGCAAATGTAGGGTAGCGGACGTTGCTCATAACCCTTCTAATATCCATATCCAAACCAGCCTCGAACCTGGTTACTTTCCTTTCTTCGGTATCAACTTGATGAGGCGCAAACAGACTCAGCCTCGTGAACTCCACAACATACTCAGACAAAGTCTTAGTCCCCTGCATCAATGCCATAAACTTTGTTTCCAGTCTTCGGCGCTCATGAACCGGACTGTACTGCTGAGTGAATAAGTCCGTGAATTCAGCCCAAGTCATTACATAAACCTTCTCCAATGTCAAAGCATTCACCATAGTGTTCCACCACATAATCGCATCATTGGTGAACAAGACGGTAGCATACCGAACCATGTCCTTCTCAGCTCAGTCGCTGATTCGGAATGTCCGCTCGGTTGCCATTATCCATTCTAGTGCAGCAACAGCATCTCCCAGTCCATTGAACTCTACATCTCCATTTCCTTTGAAGTCCTTGAAACGACAACCTTTGGGTTTGTTAGATGACCTAGTGTTGTCATCTTGCTCTCTCTTTTTCCTTATTCTTTCTCTCTGGTTTCTTCGGGTGTCATTCCTCCTCCAGACATGTTCTGAAATATGAAACATATAACTTGTTTAGTAACATGTCATTTATTTAAAGACATCACCCATTTGTCCCGTATGATAGTCAATCTCTTATGATTACTAGATCATAACCTATCTTAGTTCAAATCATTACTTAAAATCACTACAAGTCATCACTTAATGTTTGAGACCAAGACCTCATGGACACTTGAATCTCAAACTACTGCACTGATACCATCTCGTGTGACACCCTTGCCACAATAACCATCATTACATAACACCCAAGATTAATCACCAAACAAAGATTACATGATGATCTGCATACTTAAATTACAGTGCGGAAGCATAAAAGTACATAATTAAAATTACAACTGTTTCAAACACCCTATGGTGCTACAAGGTTCCAATATTAAATCTACATACTCAAAAGTTTATTACAGTCATCCCAAACATATTACAACATTTGTCCCACAGCATAGTTACCGATTGAGTAGTAGATATCTTCAAAGACTTCACAAACGACCTAATTAGAAGGTCCAGCGGCAGATTTACCTTTTCCTGTAAAAATAAAACAACTGAGGAGTAAGCGAATGCTTAGTGAATACACAGATTTACGCATTTTATAAATCTTTATGAAGCCCCAAGAGTAACACCGATGACAAACATCGTATACCCTCTTCGTACACCAAGTACGGAGCAAGAGCCGCAGCTCCTTCGAGCCCAAAGCTCGTCATTAAGCCAACCATCTGAGACAGACATAACATCGGGGATGACATACTGCCTACCAGAACCTCGGAGGGATAAGCTCCGGGTCATATAGCGCAGTAACATCAGAGTAATAGATGCAACCCGCCGGTCCATCGAGAGATGCACAACAAATGAAAAGACATGCAACAAGTACAATATGCATCTAAATTTAAGCAAGTTAGTAGAAATCCAAACGAATATGAAACAACATGTCTCAGCAGGCAATAGCTAACATAAAACAAATATAAACATGCGAAATCATATGACCTCACAGTGGGTGTGTTAGTAGTCTTTAACCAATATTATTTCTCCTCGGAATTTCAACCGGATCCACAAAATACCCCACTGTGGGTTAAACAACACCACAAGGGACCTGTAAGTCAGTTGTAACAACACATCGTGTAAATAACTGTTTAATTTCATAAAACCAAATTTTACAAGTTTTTATATCATTTGACCCAAATTCCGGATCATGTCCGAATTCGGATCCCACCCGAATTCGGACCCCCAATTCAAGTTCGAAACATGCCAACTTCGAACCATACAAATTCGAAAGGTTAAGTTCGAACCCCATCCTAAGTTCGAACCATGTTAAATTCGAATCCTATTTTTCAATTTCGGACCACATCCGAATTCGGTCCTCAACCGAATTCGGACCACATCCGAATTCCAACACTTATTAATATTTCTGTTCTGCACTTCATAAATTCGAATTTCATACTAAGTTCAAAGCCATCTTAAGTTCGAACATATCCGAATTTCGGACCATTCGAACTTGTGCTTGATTTAAATATTTTCCAGATTTAAATCCAAGTCATTTTTATACTTATTTCCTTGCATGAAATAAATTATGCCAACAAGAATACACTTAATTCCAACTATTTTAACACTAATATTAACACATTTATGTACCAATTTAAGTCCTATTTGACCATTTTTGTTCATCCTTCGAACATACATACATAGCACACACTAAAATCCCAAAAATCATACTTATAATTTGAATCAAAAGCTGAAATTTTATATGCAGCTTCATATACACTAGATTAAAACTAATCCGCAATAATATCACACATGCATTCACGTTTGCAACTCAAATCTATAAATTCGAAATTCATAAAAACCGAACCAAAGAGGTTCCCAAATTCGAATTTAAAGGATTTCTTACCTCAAATCGTTACTTGTAGAGGATATAATTTCTTCCTAGCAATCTTGTTTCATATTTTCAGCTTCAAAATCCAAGCTTTGATGATATTCGAATTTTGGAGAGAGAGGGAGCCGAGAGATGATAGAGAAAGTGATAGTTTAAATGAAAGACCCTTGGTCTTTTTATTCCAAAATTTCTAACTTTGGCACTTTTAGTCTCTCAACTTATCCGGTTCCAGTAAAATACTGATTTTTATAAAATAAAGAATTCTATCTTTATTTTATTATCATTAAAAATTTTAATAAATATATTCACTTAAATAAATTAAAATTTCCCAATTCCTAAATAAAACAACCAACTTTATAATTTATCCAAAATCAGTATCAACTTTCAAAATCCAACTTAACTTACCAAATTCAACAATTTAACTAATTAAACCTCAATCACAATAATTAAAATCTGAGGATGTTACAAGGATGAGGAAAAGTTAGTTGATTATCGAAGTGAATCTGAGATGTTTGGAGATATAATGACAAATATTTCATCTGAATCCCCAGTTACTCCCAAAAGTCCAACACAAGCTAATCCCTCAAGTGTAAGTCCTGTGGATGTTCCACAACTTTGGGTGATGATTCATTCAAACCATAGATTTTGTTTACATCACCGGAGCATCCCACAGCGACAACACATGAAATAATCCCAAGCCCTGAACTACCCACACAGACCCTTGAACTTCTTGAGTCTTCATCTGATCCCTTTGCATAATTTCTTGAAGTAAAAAAAGATGAGTTATGTTAAATCATACCAAATAGTAATCATACCACTCACAATAATAAACAATGATAATAAAAACCAAACAATGAGAATTATGCACTCAATCACTGTTGAAAATGCTAGAGAGAAAAGATGAATTCGGCGGCCGTATCTTTCAAAATGAGAATAACACAAAGTTGTGAGAAACCGTAGGAGGGTTTCCCTTAAATACTAATTGCAAGTTTGAAGGGTTTACAAACTACACCCCTCAACCTCTAAATACAAAATTAAATTACAACAGAAAGAAATAAAATTACAAGGAAATAAAATGTAACTAACTATCACAAAATAAACTCAACATGATTGAAATTTAGAATGCCACAATCTCCCCCTTTTCGATCATTGTGGAGGATGACAGGCTTGCTCTACAGAGTCTCGTAAACCAAGAATAACGTCAAATCTTCTAACCACCTGTCGAGCATGGAACCTATATCTCTTTTGGCTTCTTTTTGAATTCAGAAACTGGCTGGGCACCATCCTGCTGGAGTCTGCCATTCAGCTCTGCTCTTACAAGTCGGAGAATGCCATCTGAGAAACTAGACAACTCCCCGAAACACATGAACTTCTTCTGCCCACTTTTATTCAAAAATATGACTCCTTGTTGAGTTCCCATTAATACTCGATACATCGGTTGATGATCAATACCAAAACATTCATGATCTGGAGCCTTGAGTCCAACATTGACCATAAAACTCTCAATGGCCATTTGGAAATCTTTTAAGCACATTATGATGGACATCCGTCTCGTGCACCTGGTCAAAGCTGCAAGAGCAGTGACATGACTTAATCGCCCCTTCACTTTATTTTTCAACTTGTTATGCATCGTTTTAATGTCGTCGAGGTTCCTAAAATCAAGATCACTCTCATGAACCAGCTGCGATGACCCGTCTTCTCTTATGATGTTTAAAGAAGGTATGAACAGACGGGCCCGCTTGTACATGGAGACAGATACTATCTTTATAATCTTTGACTTTGACCAATATTCAGATTTTGGTCTCTTATCCCTCAGCATCATCTGGTTATATTCTGCTTGTTCGACTCTAGATGCATCACTGAGTTCCCCCAACAGACGTCTATTATACATACCCGGATTTTTCCTGAATACCATCTTAAATCTCTCTTCGAGATATGGTTGTTGCAAATCCTTAGCTTTTAAGTTCATCAAAAATTGTTTCAACCCTTGAACTGTGTTAGTACATCCTGTGTGACGATAGCAGTCTAAGTTTAGATAGCATTTTGTGTAAGTCAACTTACTTGATATTGAATATTAACAAGTGTTTGATATATGTTTGATTATGTGAGTTTGATATTGATTGTTTGTATGTTTGAACTTGGTGTAATGTATTACAAGATGTTTAAACATAAAGTTCAAAGATGAATTCAATCTTAAGATAAAACATAAGTTCAAACATAAGTTTGAAAGGTGAAGTTCGAATTTAGGCTAAATTTGAATCTGTCATTGAGGACAAATTCGAATAGGCATTGGGCCAGATTCGAATTTATCCTAGACAAACTCGAATCTGTCAGTATAATTAAGGGTTAATTCGATTAATTCTAAGTTGTTCGTCTATCACCGTGGTAGTCTCCGTGTTTCGGTGTGCGTGATATATCCGTCAAGCCGCTAATGAGGATTCCGCACTCGTTGGCAGGTGTCGCGTCAAGATAGATCCGTAGCCAGCAGACCTTACAAGTAGTATCAGAGACATTGGGTGTTCGTTGGTGTTCTTCGTGTTCACTAAGAAACATCTGTGGTTTCTTGACGTTTTGGACGGTTTTCATTGCATTTTTGGAGGATTTTCAAGTTTGTCAAGTAAGATATCGGAAAATACTTTGTATTAGTTCATGTTTTTAATCGAAATCAATATTTTTACTTGTAAAAATATTGGTTTAATCTGATAACTTGAAAAACTCGAAGTATTACCCGTTTTTCAAATTTGTGGCGCTCGAGTTTATCAAGGGGGTATTAGGGTTTTCTCAAAATTCAAGTTTATCAGAGAATAGGGCTTGATTCGAGTTTTGCCACTTCGAATTTGCCCGGATTCAATTTTTCATTAAAATTGAATACATGATTTCGAATTTAATACCTTCGAGTTTGTTAAAACCTTCGACTTTGTCATACATTTCGAATTTAGTTGGACTTCAAACTTAATTTCGATTTCAATTCCAAACAAGTTTAAAATTAATTGAATTCGAATTTACTCAAATTCGAAATTGTTAATTTAAAATTAATTTCGAATTAATTTAATTAAGTTTGAATTCAAAAATCTTTGAAACAATGACAAGTCTACAAAGGTTTATTGAGATGGACAACGAGGTCGGAAAAGCAAATTCTCCACCAAAGTTGATGAAATTGGAGGATTATTATTGGTGGAAGGATAGGTTCGCCGACTTCGCGAGATTTAAGGATATGCGGATGTGGATTTGTATAGACGAGGTATACATTCCACCGACGACAGAGGTTGAAGGACGACAAAGAGTCTTATCATATTCAAAGATGAAGGACGATGATAAGAAGCTTTATGAGGCCGAGAACCGGGAATTCGCTATCATTAGAATGGCTTTACCTCAAGAGATCTTGCACACTTTCCGCAATCAAAAAACAGTAAAAGAGCTATGGGATGCTTTGGAGAATAGATGTGAAGGAAATCCGAGGGTCAGGAAAAATAGAATGGAAATGCTCAAGCAGCAGTTCGCGATCTTCAAAGCCTTGAAGAACGAAAAGCTGGATGAGACAATCACCAGATTCTATCATTTGGTAACTGAGTTAGACAGCCACGATGTGGAGTATAGTGAGACAGAGAAAATTGTGAAGATTCTGAATGCTTTACCAGCCAAATGGGAGATGTATGTGGCACTGATAAAGCTTGATGAAGACAAGTTCTATACTCTAACTCTAGAAAATGTTGCAGGAATGCTGAGGGCCTATCACTTTGAATTGCTGAAGAAGGAAAGGGATTATGAACAAGTACAGGATCCAGACATGTACTTTTGAAACTCCAAATCTTCAGGGGCAACTGACGTGAAGACGGCTACAGGTTTCTTTTCTAGGGAAACTTCGACTCCGGTTGAATCAGAAGACTCAGTGAGTCGGGCTTTCTTAGGATTTTCTAGACCAGAAAAAAGCAAACTCCGACTACATCTAGATCTCAAGGGTATTCAAAAATGCCGATGAGCACAAAATCAGCTGAAGACCATCTAAATCTGTTGGCTTCATTTGTGGCCGCCTATGGAAATTGCGTTCAAGGGAAAATCAACGATCCTGCGCTTTGGGATGAGGATTATGATGAGTTAGATCCTGATCATCTAGACGAGATGGATCTGCAATGACAACTTGCCATGGTGACTCAGCGAGTCAAGAGGTTCATCAAGAGAACGGGCAGAAATCTAAACGTCAGTAACAATAAGATTGGGTTTGATAAATTCAAAGTTAAGTGTTACAACTGCCAAGGGTTAGTACACTTTGCTAGAGAGTGTCATAGACCGAAAGTAGAGACCTCCCACAACCAGTACCAGAATCAAACTCAAGGGAGATATTTTCCGGGTAGTTCAAGCAGTCAGTCAAATATAGCTGGTCTGTTATCCAATGTCACATCTGACAGACAGCTAGATGGAACATATGACTGGAGTACACATCCATGGCTGAAGTTACCGAGATTGGAAGTGTCAGAGCAGAGGAAATGACAGGGGACAGCAATCAGAATGATATCAGTCCTATGTTGGTAGAATAGTCAGAAGATCAGACGATTCTGGAGTTCGCCGCACAGATGGCCAATGTGGAATCTTATCACGCCAGGGTAATTCTGAACTTCTCTATTTTCCTTGATTTATGTGCTTTGTGTGCTACGTCTAACGATAGATTAAACTTAGTACTAGAATCACATCAAACTATAACTGCTCAAAATGAATCCTTAAAATCAGACAACGCTAGCCTGCTAGATGTAAAGGAAGACCTGAGAAATAAGCTTAAGGCAGATGCACAAGATGTCATAGTTCTAAAAGACAAGCTGAGTGAGCAGTGTGTTAGATTAGAACTGATGTATGAACATGTTGAGGCATTGACCAAAGAGCTTAAGACCAAAGAAGTAGAGCTAGCAGAATCTAAGTTTAAGGTAGCCGAGGTAAACAGTAAACTGGAAAAGTTTAGGAACTCATCACTCAACCTAGGGAAGATCTTAGATGCACAGCGTCAGTCTAAGAAACATGTAGGTCTAGGGTATCACGAGAGTCCTCCACCTTTCAATGATAACTATGTACCTTAGCCTCAGGAGAAAACTGAAAAACCAGTTGAATCAGAGGAAGCACCTGAACCTAAGTCTAAAATTGTTAAGGATAAGGAAACTAAGGTGACTAGTAATAATGTCAAGATCAAGAAGGTAAAATTTGTGTCATCCTCTAGTGATAAGCCTGTAGGACAAGCCAAAATTGACTTTAATGATCAAGAGGAGGAACCAATCACTATAGTTTAACCGAAAGGACCAGACACTAGTGAGACACCTAAGTCAAAGGGCACACATAACAAGTCGAATGACAAAATGTCTTGCTTTAGATATCGTGAGAGGGGACATGTTGCTTCTAGTTGTCCACATAGGAAAGTAGACCCTTCACCGAAAACTAAAAAGCCGGAACAACATAAACCTTCTACAAGTGTTGTAAGCACAAGTAGTTCTCATAACACCGAGAAAACTGGCAAGCCACACCAAAATCTGTTCTAAAACAAACACCTGTGACAGGTCGACCCAAAGAAGTGATTAGGACTAATTCACCAGATAGAATCACTACTCAATCTAGGTCAGGACCGCAACAAACCTATAGGAGTACTACACCTGGCAGAGCATACACTCCAGTTAGGTCACACACTCCTGTAAGACATCAAACACCATGTAGAGCTCAAGGATATCAATCGGAGATGCCTTATAATCGAAACTATTCAAGAGCTCCACAGCAAATGCCTACACAAGGGCCAAGAGTGAACTTAAATCACTCTGCACCACAACAGGCTCTAAATAAAAAACCCAAGTCACCTGAAAGGAGAGATAGGTATTTGAAAGAGTTCAAGTATGTGGACAAGAATGGTATTACCAAGTCAGACATGGCTTGGGTTCCCCGTGATAACTAACCTCTTTTCTTTCATGTGCAGGAGATAACTACAGGTCCAAACAACAAGTGGTTCGTCGATAGTGGTTGCTCTAGGCACATGACTGGGGAAAGAAGTCAACTCGCAGACTTCAAGGGAGGGAATAGGGAATTTGTATCGTTCGCTGGAAATAAGGGAGGAAATATCACCGGTACTGGAGTGGTCACTAATGGGACTATCAAACTGTATCAAGTTTATCATGTTGATAAACTGGTTCACAATCTCATTAGTGTATCTCAAATCTGTGATAAGAAGAACTCAATACTTTTCACTGATACTGAGGCGTTAGTGCTGAAACCGGGATTCAAAGTACCTGAAGAGTGGATACTGACGAGGGCTCCAATGAAGAATGACCTGTACATGCTCGACATGAACAGGCCGGAATCTTCGATGGGACCAGTTTGTCTACTATCAAAAGCTTCAGAGACTGAATCGGTTTTATGGCACAGACGCATGGCACACATACACTTGAGGAAAATGAATTACATCACGAAAAATGGATTGTTGCAAGGTGTTCCAATGAAGAGTTTTTAGTTCTAGGACAAGTGTCTACCGTGCAAGAAAGAAAAACAACACAACAAAGCACACAAGTCCAAGACTCAGAACTCAATAGCTGCCACGTTTGATTTGTTGCATATGGACCTGTTCGGACCAATCAACAAAAGGAGTATAGGCGGTAGTTGGTATTGTTGGGTTAAAACTGATGATTACTCACGTTTTTCTTGGGTTTTCGTTTTAGGTACAAAGGACGAGACGGCTGCCAAGCTCATCGGGTTCTTAGACCAAGTGGAAAACTCATACGGGACGCGTGTTAAACAAATCAAGAGTGATGATGGAACAGAGTTTAAAAACACGAATATTGGTGTATATTGCCTATCAAAGGGTATAGTGCATCAAGTTAGTGCACCATATGAGCTACAATATAATGGGGTGGCAGAACGGAAAAACAGGACTTTGATTGAGGCAGCAAGGACCATGCTTTCGGATTCAAAGCTTCCTACCATGTTTTGGGGGGAGGCAGTGAATACTGCGTGCCATGTTTTAAATCAGATCCTTACTGTCATATCATTGAACAAAACCTGTTATGAATTTTTGAATAAAAGGCCACCAAATTTAACTGGCTTCGAACCATTTGGGGTACCATGTACGTTAATGAAAACAAAACATCAACCTAAGTTTGGTGAAAAGGCTGACGAAGGTTATTTCCTAGGTTATGTGCCGAACTCACCAAATAAAAGGGTTTTTAACAAATCAAATGGTACAGTAGAGATTGTGTATAACATTTATGTAACAAATTATACACATGAACCCCAAACTGGTCCGGAATGTATTTTTTATTATGACAAATTGTTTGAATCATTTAAGATTCCTTTGGATGGAAATGCAGGTACAATCGAACAGGACTTGTCGTCATTAAATCTGAATGACGAGGGTCAAAGTTTTCGGAGGACGACATTTCCATCAACATTCGAGCCTACAACAACTGAAGATAGATCTCCAGCAGAAAATGATTCTGAAATACCTAGAAACGAAAATCAGACAACAAGTTCTAACTCTGAAGACAGTGTCCATGAGGAGGAAAATGTGGAGTCTGAAGTCGTTCCTTTGATAGGTGAGATAGGTTCAAATTTGGTAGATAATCTTAGGGTTGACGAGATAGAAACATCTAGGATTAATAAGAATCATCCTATTGAAAGTATCATAGGAAATACTAATGCTGGTGTGAGGACTAGGAGTAGTTTGAATAACAACACAGTGCTGTTGTCGATGATCAATGACTCCGCGGCCTTTCATACTTGGCTCTACTCATGTTTCATTTCGCAAGTAGAGCCGAAGAATGTGCAAATGGCACTGAAAGACAACTCTTGGGTTGAAGCCATGCTGGAAGAACTGTCACAATTTAGGAAACTAGAAGTATGGGAGTTAGTTTTGTTACCTCGAGGAGAAGTTGCAATAGGAACAAAGTGGGTTTTTAAGTGCAAGAGAGATTATCGAGGTATAGTCACTCGCAACAAAGCAAGGCTTGTGGTAAAGGGTTTCAACCAAGAGGAAGGAATTAATTACAATGAAGTGTTCGCGCCAGTGGCAAGGCTTGAAGCAATCCGGTTGTTTCTGGCTTTTGCTTCCTTCAAAGGCTTTAAAGTTTATCAACTCGACGTAAAGAGTGCTTTTCTTTATGGGAAAGTGAAGGAACTGGTGTATGTGGAACAGCCGCCCGGGTTTACAGATCTGAAATATCCAGACAGAGTGTATCGATTAGATCAGGCTTTGCATGGACTACATCAAGCACCAAGGGCGTGGTACGAGACTCTATCTAATCATATTTTAGACAACGGGTTTGAAAGATGGAGAATAGATAGTACGCTGTTCGTGAAAAGAAAGGGTGAACATTTCATCTTGGTACAAGTGTACACCGATGATATCATTTTTGGATCATCAGACGAGCAGATGTGCACAGACTTTGAAAAGGTGATGAAGTCTAAGTTTGAGATGAGTGCGATGGGTGAGTTAAACTTCTTTCTGGGTTTGCAAGTCGAACAGAGGAAGGAGGGCATGTTTATTCATCAGATGAAGTATGTCTACGACATTCTAGAGCGCTTCGGGATGAAAGGAACCAAGCTGACAGCTCACTTCAGCACGCCGATTCAAGTGAATCATAAGCTCGGACCGGGTACAGAAAGTGATACCGATGTGGATCCGACGTTATATCGGGCCATGATTAGATTACTCATGTATTTAACTGCTTCTAGACCAGACATAATGTTTGTTGTGTGTATTTGTGCTAGGTTTCAAGCTAATCCAAAAGAGATGCACATGAAAGCTGTGAAGCGGATTCTGAGATACCTCAAGTCGAAATCAAAGATGGGACTTTGGTATCACGCTGATGGTGATCTGGAATTGGAGGCATTCACAGATTCAGACTATGGAGGATGCAGCTTGAATCGCAATTCAACAACTGGAGGTTGTCAGTTCCTTGGAGGGAGACTCGTAACCTGGCAATGCAAGAAACAGACTTCGGTAGTCGTGTCAACGTGCGAGGCCGAATATGTTGTTGCTGGTAGTTGTTGTTCACTGGTGTCGTGTCAAGATAGGATCAGTAGGTAGGTGACCTTACAAGTGGTATCAGAGCCATTAGGGTGTTCGTGGTGTTCTTCGTGTTCACAAGTGACATCTGTGGTTTCTTGACGTTTTTGGACGGTCAAATCACGTTTTTGGATATATTTTCGAGTTATACAAGCAACAAAATGGAGAAAAGTTCATATTGGTTCATCATTTTGGTCGAAATCATAGTTTTTGATCCAAAAAACATTGGTTTAAACTGAAAAGTTGAAAAAAATCGATCTTTTGTCCGTTTTTCGAACTTGCGGCGCTCAAATATAAGGGGGTATTAGGGTTTGTTCGAATTTTGTCAAAAATTCGAATTTGTCAGAAAATACGCTCCTCTCGAATTTATTTTAGGGTTTGATTCGAATTTACCTTAGTTTGAATTTTCCCAGGTTCAAATTTACCTATTTTCGAACTTGAATTAAATTCGAGACTGTCATATTTTCGATTTTGTTGAGTTCAAACTTAATTTCTGTAAGGTCTACCACTACGAGATCTATCTAGACGCGAAACCGTCAACGAGTGCGGAATCCTCGTTAACGGGTAGACGGAAACAACTCTCACACACGAAACACGGAGACTATCAGAGGCTGAACGAACGACACACGAACGATCCTACGAACTGATTCTCTCCGAAACGGCACTAACACTGATGATAAACTCGAGATCGCTTAATGCTTAATCCCTGATGAATTCTGCCAAAAGTCTGATAATTAATCGAGTCTATCCCTAATTATAGAGGCTGATTCGAGCCTGTTATGGGCCAAACTCGAATCCGGCCCAAGGCCCATTCGAGTTTGTCCACATTGACACTCTCGAATCTGCCTTCATTCGAATCTTGGGCTACATTCGAATCTATCACAGATTCGAATGACAAGCCTTATATAATTCGAATCTAACTAATTCACATACTCAACTTAGCATTGAAACTTATGTTTTTACCTTATGATTGATTTTATCTTTGTACTTTATGTTTGAACTTCTTGTAATACGTTACATCAAGTTCAAACATACAAACACTAATAAATATCAACCATATATAAACATATATAACAAACACTTGCTAAATCACATTGTAGGATCACTTAGACTGCTATCGTCACACAAGGTGTACCAACAGACTCCCCCTTGACGATAGCTTCTAATAATTCACACATTTGATCAAGAACTTTGTTTATTATTTATTCAAACTACTTCCAGCATACAAACCTTTTTCAATACACACCTTAACTACATTCTCATATTTCCTAGCCTCACTATCCATATGAGTATCACTAGAAATCTTAGAAGCATGCAAAATTAAAAGATCATCTCTAGAAAGGTTTACCAGATGGAGAGGATCATAGACTCTAAGAATAACATTTTCTTCAAAATCTTCCATCACTGCTTCTCCAGTCTCACTCTCAGCATACCACCAATGCAGATTCTTCAAGACATTCTGTGGCATAGGCTTGAGCGGCACCTTCCTTAGACATTGTACTGGTATGTAGTGGATCTTCATCCAAGGTCGCCCAGTTAGAGGATCTATACGTGAAGGATCTTCTACTCTTTTTCCAACTCTTGGATTCAGTCGTTCAAACTTTCTTGACCTTCCCTCTTTTCTTATGATTCTTGCAATTACGTCTGCGTAGGGATCATTGCCAATATTAATCAGATCTTTCCATGCTAACACTTTGATCTCGATCTTTGGCAGTGAATTGAAAGCTTTTAGAGTTCGCCTCAGGTACTGGAGCCCGTCTTTTCTCTTAATTATGAATAGCTGCAGTTCTCGATCAAAGAACCAGCTTAATATGCTTCTAGACAACTTTCCAGTACCCGGCACCCTCATTTTCTTTTTAAGCGCTAACTCCTTATGTTCAGCCCTGAACCACAACTTTCGTTTCTCTTCATTTGTTAGTTCTCTGGCAGGTTCCTCTATTGATGGCTGAACATTTAACGCAACATTCACTACTTCTATGTTAACAATATCATTCTCATCTATCACGTATGTATCAGTGATAGGGTTTTGCTGTACGACGATCTCATCAGCTTCATCGTCCTCATCAGCACATACCTCGTCATCTGATTTCCAGTCAACAATATCTTCAGGCACGAACTCACCCTCTTCCAACTCTTCCATTTCATCTTCAAAATCGAAACCCACATCCATCGGATCGTCATCAAGATCCATGAGAGCATCTATCATCTCACTAATCTCAAAATCCGTGGGCTTAGATGAACTTGCCTCTCCTACTTCTCCTCCTGCTAGACTAGGCTCCCCCTGAGATTGAGCAGTCTGAGCAGCAGAAAAATCTACTGGCTCATCCTGTCTTTGAGGGCTGGGATCATTGCCTTGGTTGTCTTCATCATCATCATCTCTCGGCCTCTGTACTTCCTGATCACGGCACGACGTCTCCCCCTGAGCCTGTAAATTTTTCATTAACTGCTCAATTAGGGAGCGCATCGCCCTTATCTCAGCTGCCTGATCTGCTACAAAGGATTTTAGCTCTGTGTTCTCTTCCTGAACTTTCTCCACAATCTTCTTTAAATCGGCATTCTCTTTGTCCAGATTTGCATTATGCGTCTGAATTTCTCTGATCGCCTTTGTTAGCCCAAAGATTTGGAGTTCCTGGAAGTCGACTCTATCTTTTAAGCGCAAAAACCTTTGGTTGTCGGCATATGTGGTCGAGGTTGATGGAATAGACTGTATAGGTGTAGGAATGATTGGCGATGGAATATAGGGTTCATCGCGAGGTGGTGGTGGTGGAATGGTTGTATGAGGTTCTTGAGATTGAGTTTGAGGGATTTCTGGTTGAACTGATGGAGCTGAAGATGACCCTTGCATAAACCTGTGATGCTTGGCCCCTTGCCTCGTCACTAATTGTGCAACTTCCTCCTCTTCAAAATCGGAGTCATCGGATTCTCTTGATGCGCGCCTCCTTGAAGTCTCTTCATTAATAACCATTAATCTGGATCCATAAGTCTCTATTCGTACTGCTGGTTCAGTAGATACTGACTCTGGAGCTTCAACTTCGAACTCCTCCATCTCTTCTGATTCTGTAGTTGATGATGACAAAACATTACCAGTTTGCTCTGGCTCATATTCTTCGACATCTCTTAACACATCTTCTTCTCCTTCTGGAGGCTCAAGTAATTCTCCAACTAACGCTGCAGCTATTTCCTCATTGGCATGAGGTCCAGACGCCCATATTTCTTCTAACGTTTGGGCTATTTCCTCGGATTCTGGAAGGCACTTGAAGGCCCTGCTTCCTGTACTTCCGGCTGCTGACTTGTAGAAGGCCTTGATGCCTGTGTTTGACTCGCAGTGGTTCTTTGCCTTCTCCATTGAGGCTGTGCTCTCGGTTGTTGTCTTTGTTGTTGCGGAGGCTGCCTGGCTTGAACTTCAACTTCCCCTGCCCAGTTGGCAATATCTGGGGCCTCAAAATTCCTATCCAAGATGGCTCCAAACAACGGACGCTCAACTGGAACAGCCAATCTTCCTCTATGCGAGGAACAATCAGCAAAGATCCTCTTATCCATTACAGCTACGCTCTGAATCTCATTCGACTGAGGCAGATTCGGCAAGAAATGCCTGATAAGCATCATTATGAACCATGGATACAGCAGGAATTGTTGATTTTCTGGAGCGGTGATCTGATGAACAAATTCGGAGAAAAACATTTCCGAGAAACTAAACGGTCGATTATACACTATCGCGATAATCCCAGACTGAATCTTCGAGACCATATAATCAAACCCGGCTTTCTTTGGTGCAAAGCAGACCATAAAGACATGAGCCAGAAATCTCCATTGGCCGATTAGGCCACTCTTCATATAAGAAACCTTTGTTACATCAAGACTATAATCCATTCTCTGAAAGGCCGCTTGCCTAATATTCAGAGGAATCTCGATTAGACCAGACTCTTCTTCTTGAGAGCCTAGCTGCAGAACTTGTCGCAGCATATCAGCAGAGAACACCAACGGTTGCACTACTATTCTTGTCCTTAGCACTGTCGGGGTGACAGAGCAGTCTACCTGAAGATGATCATAAAATTGACGAATATATGGTAAAACAAGCTGAACATTATGGGACAACGCAAAACCAATCCTAGATTCTACTTGGAAATCTAGCATTTGTCTGAATCCCTGCGCCTCAGGGATATGATGGTCGGGGTGAAGGACCATATTGTGCTTCGGCACAAAAGCTCGAACAGCCATATCTGCACAAAAATAAACTATTAGATTCATTAAAAATCAATAAACTTGTTTAAATTCAAATCTGTCTTATTTTGAACTTGTTTAAGTACAAAATCCAACACAATTAAATTTCTACAAGTTTAATAAAATTTAAATTAAATAATGCAAATAAAAGACAGATTCGAATTTAATAGATTCGAATAAGTCCCCCTTTGGAGTTTGATGACAGAATCGAATCTAGTGTCCTTCTCGAGTCTAATGACAGATTCGAGAAACCTCAGGAACCGATGCGAACTGTCGACTCGACTCAAACACCAAATCTCTTGATTTTAACCTTTTTGAACTTAGAAAATTACATTCATTAGTCCTACTAGTTACTAGTCACAGATATGTGCCTTTAATTTGACTATTTATTGGTCCAAACTTTGTAATTTTTGAAAACACGATTTAGACCCTTAAACCTTCAAAAAATCGATGATTTTGCCTAAAATGGTGTATAAAATTACATGAATCTTGTACAATCAAGTTGATTATAGCTAGATACAGGAGTAGAAACGAACACTTTAGCTATAAACTCGACAGATTGTCGTATATATGAGAAACGGTAGACTCGAGGAATAGATTCGAGATCGCCAAGATAGATTCGAGGAAGTAGATTCGAAAACAGATAGAAGTAATGACAAGAACGGTTACCTATTTATAACACCTACCTTCGAATCTATAGCCAGACTTGAATCTACTGACAGATTTTGAAAACCCTGATTCGAGTCTGTCCTAAACTCGAATAACACCTACACTTAGAAAAATTTCAAAAATTTTGAAATAACTTCAACTTTTTGAACCTTTTCAACAGTATTGTGTAACAAGATAAACTATGCCAACTCTTTTACCCTGAGCACATGATTTTTCACGCAGTGTTTATTTTATCCAACTTTTAATGCACCCTCAGTAATTTTTGACCTTTTACCTAAGTAAAAATTAAAATAAAATAAAATAAAAAATAAATGTGACGTCCTTCTTAATTAATGATATAATTGTAGCAATCACCAGGATCGACAAACAACCCAATGAGTATCATAATAATTGAAATTGAATTCTTAAATCAGAGTTAAGCGAATCCACACTAAAGCAATGAAAGTAAATGTCTACAGTGTTTAAGTCTAGCTATTACATCATCATAATTGTTTTAATAGTAACAAATTCTCAGCCCCAAAGCTACATCGTCCATGTACCAATTAGCTTCTAAGGTCACCGAGATAAGAATTTGATTGCTTAAGATGAAGGTCCCGCTACACTCTTGCCTTTGCCTGAAACAATGTGAGTCAACAGTAAGCTAAATGCTTAGTGAGTTAACAGATTATGCAAACAACAAATATTTCTTTACAAGCAATGCTTAACCATGGGCAGTGTAAGCCCCATGTATGTGAATATCGGCAGTGTAAGCCTCAGTGTATGTGAAAACCATGCAGTGAAAGCATGGGTTGGCAGTTCAATATGCTGATCGGGGATGTGCCGAACCTGATGGGATACGAGTGGGATGATCAGTCCCCGACAGTGGCCTGCTGTCAGCCCCAGTCCAGGTCGCATCAGATTATGAAGTAATGATCATGCAGTGCAAGCATGATGTAAATAGATGCACTTTCAAATGAACGCAAGCTACATGTGTGTTACATGTCAAGTACGAGTGTGCATCATAACAACAAATCATTTCATGAATGCCAAATAAAGTATATGAACAACGTGAACATGCCATTGAATGTATAAACATGAATGCAAAAACAATAAATGTTCGAATGATAATCTGCAACTCACAGTGATTGGTTTTGTGACTTGATCCTGAATCAATGTGTGTTTTGATAACACCACAATGACCTGTAAAGTAGGTGTAATAGTGATGTAATGTCAGTAATTGCTTAAAACTAAATTTCTGTAATTTAAATGAATTTCTTACTGAATTCGGACCACATCCGAATTCGGATGGTCCGAAGTCCGGATGGTCCGAATTAGGTGTTGGTCCGAAATAGACTGTGGTCCGAAATGTGTGTAATCCGTATTGAGCATGGTCCGAAATTGGGACAGGACCGAAATGGGGGGGGGGTGGTCCGGATTAGGACAAGATCCGAAATGGGTATGTGGTCCGAAGTTCCTATGGTCCGAAATCACTATCGATCCGAATTGGGGAGAGGTCCGAATTCGGATATAGGTCCGAACCGAGTTCATACTTAGTAAAATTTTCCAGATTTTCCAGATTTGCATTTTTGACCATTTTACATGTTTTTGTATATATAATTGCAGATATGTACTTAAATAAACTATTCCAACTTAGAACACAACACTTATGTACCAAAATATCCGATTTGTGTCCATTTTTCTTTAAACTTCGAAGAACACACACACTAAAACACACACTTAATTTCCAAAATCATACTTAAACTTCGAATCTGATTCTGAATTTTTGTATACAACAAGATACATGCTCGATTTAAACATATCATCAATAACATCCAACATGCAACAACATTTGCATCTTAAATCTATGATTCGGTTTCTTATAAAAACCGAACCCAAACATCAAAATATTGAAATTTTGAGTGATTCTTACCTCAAATCGTTTGTTGTAGCAGTTATAGTTCCTAAATTGCAACTTGTTTCCAACTTTTGCACTTGAAATTTATTGAATTCTTGTGTTTTCTTGGATGGAGCCGAGAGGAAGAGAGTAGAGAGAGAAATCGGTAGAGAGAGAGAGTAGTGAGAGAAGGTGTTAGTGAAAAATGAAGGGGTTTTCTCTTTTTATGTCTATTTTTGACCCATTTGCATAACACACCCCTCAACTTCGTATTTTCTCATTTAACTAATATTTTGATCAAAGTAACTTAAATTGACATAATAATTCATTAACACAACCATTAAGTCCAAATAATTGTAAATTACACATAATTGAAATTTGGGATGTTACAGCATGGGCTCCACCACGCCTATACTTCGTCCGCGAAGTCATGCTGCGCTAAACAGACTTGGGTACTTGTTCTTCATATCTTCTTCCGATTCCCAAGTGTGATTAGCTCCCCGATGATGCTTCCACTTGACCAGCACCATCCAGATCTCTTTGTTCCGTAGCTTTTTGACTTTTGTCTCCAAAATGCACTCCGGTTCATCAACGAACCTTAGCCGTTCGTCAACCTTAATGTCCGAGTGATCAGTCCATGGTTCCCTCTCGGGCACCAGACTCTTTCTTAAGTATCCTACGTGGAAGACCGGGTGAACTCCTGATAGTTCTTCTGGTAAGTCCAAGTGATAGGACTGATTCCCAACTCTTTCTAGTATTTTGAAAGGTCCTATGAATCGAGGCGATAGCTTTCCTCGCTTTACGAATCTTGTAACACCTTTCATTGGGGAAACTTTTAAGTATACCCAATCGTCCTTTTGAAACTCTATCGCTTTATGACGGTGATCGTGGTAATTCTTTTGCCGATCTTGTGCCGTTTTCATGTACTGTCGAATGAGTTGGATCTTTTCGTTCGTTTCTTGCAACAACGCTGGTCCGGCGATAGGAGTTTCTCCTGTTTCCCTCCAACAGGTTGGAGTCCTACATTTTCTGCCATATAGAGACTCGAACGGTGCCATCTTGATAGTGGAATGGTAACTATTGTTGTAGGAGAATTCAACCAATGGGAGGTGATCGTCCCAGTTACCACCCAAATCCATGACACACGCTCTGAGCATGTCTTCCAGAGTCAGAATTGTTCTCTCACTTTGCCCGTCAGATTGGGGTCTATAGGCAGTACTCATTGCGATACGAGTACCAAGACCCAGTTGTAGAGCAGCCCAGAAGTTGGAAGTGAATCTACTATCTCGGTCAGAGACAATAGACTTAGGAACACCATGCCTAATGACAATTTCGTTAACGTAGATCTGGGCAAGACGGTCCAGTGAATAGGTTTCTCAGATTGGAATGAAGTGAGCAGATTTTGTTAATCGGTCAACGATGACCCAAATGGCATCATGTTGACGACGTGTCTTAGGTAGTTTGGTTACGAAATACATGGTAATATGGTCCCACTTCCATTCCGGGATAGGAAGAGGTTGCATACTACCATTGGGTTGCTGTTGCTCTGCTTTGACTAAACGACAAGTTCTGCACCTTTCAACATACTGACCGACATCTCTTTTCAATCCTGGCCACCAGAAATCGGCTTTCAGATCGTTGTACATTTTTGTGCTGCCAGGATGAATTGAGAACTTAGATTGGTGAGCTTCTTCAAGAATTACTTCGCGCATGTTCCCGAACTTAGGAACCCAAACTCTGCCGTACACACCTTTGAGTCCAGTTCCATCGTCTTGCATTAATGGCAGTTGAACTCTGATGTTCTCGTTTTTAACATTTTCCTCCTTTAAGGCCTACAACTGAGCAGCTCTTACATCGTCTATGATAGTTGACGTCAAGATTGTAGAAGTCAAGGCATAAAAGTGTGCCTTGCAGTACGCTTTTCTGCTTAGAGCGTCGGCCACTACGTTGGCCTTCCCTGGATGATAGAGAATCTCACACTCGTAATCTTTTATCAGCTCCATTGACCTTCTCTGCCTCATATTCAAGTCCTTCTGACTGAATATGTACTTCAAACTCTTGTGGTCATTGTAGAGCTGACACTTGGTTCCGTACAAATAGTGCCTCCAAAGTTTGAGAGCGAAAGTCACAGCAGTTAGCTCTAGATCATGAGTAGAGCATTCTCATGTGGTTTGAGCTGTCTAGAAGCATATGCTATGACATTTCCTCTTTGCATCAAAATAGGACCCAAACCCATGCCTGATGCATCTGTATAGACTACGAAGTCCTCGTTCCCTTCAGGCAGGGCTAACACTGGTGCTTCACTTAGCAAATTCTTCAGTTTGTCAAAAGCCACTTGCTGTTTTTCTTTCCAAAAGAAGGTTGCGTTCTTGCGAGTTAGCTTTGTAAGTGGAATGGCGATTTTGGAGAAGTCTTTAATGAATCGGCGGTAATAACCAGCCAATCCCAGAAAGCTACGAATTTCTGAGGCGTTGCGGGGTGATTCCCAGTTCTGGATAGCTTCGATCTTTGCAGGATCAACAGCAATCCCAGCACCAGATATCACGTGCCCCAAGAATTGGATCTGAATTAATTGTTTAAGAGGTACAAGTTAATAAAATAATTTATGATTGAGTATAAGGATCATGAAATTGTTTCAAACGTTGAGACGTACCTGCCTCAACCAGAATTCACACTTAGAGAATTTGGCATAAAGTCGCTCTTTGCGTAGCAACTCTAGCAATTCTCTCAGATGTGCAGCATGATCCTCTTCGGTCTTTGAATATATGAGAATGTCATCGATGAACACGATGACCGATTTGTCGAGCATTGGCCGGCAGACTCGATTCATGAGATCCATGAAAGCGGCCGGCGCATTAGTAAGACCGAACGGCATTACCAGAAACTCGTAGTGTCCGTAACGAGTTCTGAAAGCCGTCTTTGGAATGTCATCAGAATATACTTTGAGTTGGTGATAACCCGAACGAAGATCAATCTTCGAGAAGTAGCTTGCGCCTTGTAACTGGTCGAAGAGATCATCAATCCGGGGCAATGGGTATTTGTTCTTGATTGTGACTTTGTTGAGTTCCCGGTAGTTGATGCACATACGTAATGTGCCATCCTTCTTCTTGACGAACAGAACAGGTGCGCCCCAAGGAGATGAACTTGGGCGGATAAAGCCTTTGTCCAGCAGCTCCTGTAACTGCTTCATCATTTCCTGCATTTCTGCAGGAGCTAAACGGTACGGAGCCTTTGCTATTGGAGCAGCTCCAGGAATGAGGTCAATGCGGAATTCCACTTGGCGATCAGGTGGCAATCCCGAGATATCTTCTGGAAAGACATCAGGAAATTCGGAAACGACGGAAACGGTAGAAGGAGATTGAACTTCAGCCTTTGCATCGACAGCGTAGGCTAAGTAAGCTGAACAACCCTTGGCAACATGCTTTCGGGCTTTTGCAATTGAAATAAGGCATAAGTCGTCTTTGTGTCTATCACCATAAATGCATATGTCTCGGCCCTCGGGAGTGGTGATCTTAATCATCCTTTTCATGCAAACGATTTGGGCCTCATTGTGAACCAACCAATCCATACCTACTATGACATCGAATTCCCCGAACTCCATAGGGATCAGATCTATATTGAATACTACGTCTTCTACCAATAATGTACAATTCCTATACACTTTGTCTGCTTTTACTAACATATTGCTAGCAGTCTCTATGTCAAGTACAAATTGCAGTTTGGAAGTTGGCATGTTAAATTGACGAGCAAATGTAGTGGAGACAAACGAACGATTTGCTCCGGAATCAAACAGTATACGTGCAGGAATTGAGTTAACATAGAACGTACCAGTGACCACCTCCGGGTCATCCTTTGCTTCTTCAGCTGTAATTTGGAACGCCCTTGTTGGAGCCCTTTGAGATTGATCCCTGCGAGCCGTGGAAGCTACAGAAGATCTTGCTGTTGATTGTGGAGCATTCTGATCTCGTGGGGGTTTCGGGCAGTCCCTTGAGAAATGGCCAAGTCTGTGGCAGTTGTAGCATGCATCATCTTTTCGAGGACAATGCTCCCAGTGATGGCCTTTCTGCCCACAGCAGAAACAATACATGTCCCGAGTCTTGCACTCCCCAGAGTGCGCTTTTCTGCATCGTCTGCAGTCTCTCATTTCTGAATTGGCCGAAAAGGCTCTTCCCTTCTTGGGTGATGATGACTGTTGATGGGATTGAGGAGAGAATCGGGAGGATCCAGACTCCCGCTGCCTTTTTGGCGGCGACGGTTGAGTCGGTGGTGCGGCGGCTGACCCGATTACGTATCCAGATAATAAGACAATCTGCTCCACATTCCGAGCAGCCTCAAGCAAACCAGCAAATGTTGTATACCGAACCCCACTCATGGTTCGGCGTATCTCATAATCTAGTCCGGCCTCAAACCGGGCTATCTTCCTCTCTTCTGTGTCTACTTGATGTGGTGGAAACAAACTTAAGCGGGTGAACTCAACGGCATATTGTGTAACCGTTTTCGTTCCTTGAGTCATATTCAGGAACTTTGCCTCGAGACGTCGCTTCTCGTCGGCTGGACAGTACTGTTGAGAAAACACTTCCTTAAACTCGCTCCATGACATGTGTGACACTACCTCCATCGTCAACACATGTGTCATTGCGTCCCACCACATAACAGCGTCCCTTGCAAAGATAGCGGTTGTAAAGCGGACCATGTCTTTATCAGCGCAGTCGCTGATCCTGAAAATTCGTTCCGTGGTGGTGATCCATTCTAGTGCAGTCACAGCATCACCGGTTCCATCAAAAGTAACAGCCCCGTTACTTTTGAAGTCCTTAAACCTACAACCCCTTGATCTGTTAGAAGACCCAGTGTCTTGTCTTTCCTCTTGGTCGTCCTGTTGTTGTTCCTTGTTCTTTCGCTTATCGGCCTTTCGTTTTGCCTCGGCCTCATCTCTGGCCCTTAGCTGATCAGCAAATGACTGAGCCTGCTCAGCCATTCGTTTGGATTGTAGCTCATTGTTTTGTTCCATGAGAGCTTGCATCATCTGGAACATTTGCTGAGGAGTCATATCGTCTCCTGACATGTTCTGAAATATAACAACTTATATTTAGAACATTTATTTGTAAGTCCTAAGTGTACAGTTACCCTTTGTGTTTCCCCGTGTGCATGTCAATCCTATCTTAGTTCAGATCATTACTTAGAAGTTCATTCTAATATCATAACCTAAGTTTGAGTCCAAGTCCTCGCGGACACTTGAAACCTCAAACTAATGCTCTGATACCAAACTGTGACGTCCTTGTTAATTAATGATATAATTGTAGCAATCACCAGGATCGACAAACAACCCAATGAGTATCATAATAATTGAAATTGAATTCTTAAATCAGAGTTAAGCGAATCCACACTAAAGCAATGAAAGTAAATGTCTACAGTGTTTAAGTCTAGCTATTACATCATCATAATTGTTTTAATAGTAACAAATTCCCAGCCCCAAAGCTACATCGTCCATGTACCAATTAGCTTCTAAGGTCACCGAGATAAGAATTTGATTGCTTAAGATGAAGGACCCGCTACACTCTTGCCTTTGCCTGAAACAATGTGAGTCAACAGTAAGCTAAATGCTTAGTGAGTTAACAGATTATGCAAACAACAAATATTTCTTTACAAGCAATGCTTAACCATGGGCAGTGTAAGCCCCATGTATGTGAATATCGGCAGTGTAAGCCTCAGTGTATGTGAAAACCATGCAGTGAAAGCATGGGTTGGCAGTTCAATATGCTGATCGGGGATGTGCCGAACCTGATGGGATACGAGTGGGATGATCAGTCCCCGACAGTGGCCTGCTGTCAGCCCCAGTCCAGGTCGCATCAGATTATGAAGTAATGATCATGCAGTGCAAGCATGATGTAAATAGATGCACTTTCAAATGAACGCAAGCTACATGTGTGTTACATGTCAAGTACGAGTGTGCATCATAACAACAAATCATTTCATGAATGCCAAATGAAGTATATGAACAACGTGAACATGCCATTGAATGTATAAACATGAATGCAAAAACAATAAATGTTCGAATGATAATCTGCAACTCACAGTGATTGGTTTTGTGACTTGATCCTGAATCAATGTGTGTTTTGATAACACCACAATGATCTGTAAAGTAGGTGTAATAGTGATGTAATGTCAGTAATTGCTTAAAACTAAATTTCTGTAATTTAAATGAATTTCTTACTGAATTCGGACCACATCCGAATTCGGATGGTCGGAAGTCCGGATGGTCCGAATTAGGTGTTGGTCCGAAATAGACTGTGGTCCGAAATGTGTGTAATCCGTATTGAGCATGGTCCGAAATTGGGACAGGACCGAAATGGGGGGGGGGGGTCCGGATTAGGACAAGATCCGAAATGGGTATGTGGTCCGAAGTTCCTATGGTCCGAAATCACTATCGATCCGAATTGGGGAGAGGTCCGAATTCGGATATAGGTCCGAACCGAGTTCATACTTAGTAAAATTTTCCAGATTTTCCAGATTTGCATTTTTGACCATTTTACATGTTTTTGTATATATAATTGCAGATATGTACTTAAATAAACTATTCCAACTTAGAACACAACACTTATGTACCAAAATATCCGATTTGTGTCCATTTTTCTTTAAACTTCGAAGAACACACACACTAAAACACACACTTAATTTCCAAAATCATACTTAAACTTCGAATCTGATTCTGAATTTTTGTATACAACAAGATACATGCTCGATTTAAACATATCATCAATAACATCCAACATGCAACAACATTTGCATCTTAAATCTATGATTCGGTTTCTTATAAAAACCGAACCCAAACATCAAAATATTGAAATTTTGAGTGATTTTTACCTCAAATCGTTTGTTGTAGCAGTTATAGTTCCTAAATTGCAACTTGTTTCCAACTTTTGCACTTGAAATTTGTTGAATTCTTGTGTTTTCTTGGATGGAGCCGAGAGGAAGAGAGTAGAGAGAAAAATCGGTAGAGAGAGAGAGTAGTGAGAGAAGGTGTTAGTGAAAAATGAAGGGGTTTTCTCTTTTTATGTCTATTTTTGACCCATTTGCATAACACACCCCTCAACTTCGTATTTTCTCATTTAACTAATATTATGATCAAAGTAACTTAAATTGACATAATAATTCATTAACACAACCATTAAGTCCAATAATTGAAAATTACACATAATTGAAAATTGGGATGTTACAATAAAAATAAAAATAAAAATAAAAGTAAACTAAAATATAATAAACTAAGATAAAATAAAATAAAATAAAAATTTTGACTTAAAAATTGAACTTAAACTTAAGCTATACCTATTAAAATTTACAACCTAAGCTTTAAACAAAATCTTTTTGATGAGTATAGTCTAAGAAAGGTTCAATCAGATAGCGATGTCAGAGACTCACTTTCAGTACTTAAACTTTCCCACTTAGGAATTTTTGATTCCTTTGATTGTTTGTCGTGAAATATCTATTTAGCCGATTGTTGGTATTTTACCCCTTTAAACATGCTACATTTCGGAATATCCCTTGGCATTTTTATTTATCATGAAATTATCTTACGTGACTCAGACATAGACATACTTTTATGATCAAGGCACACAGACAAAGATTCTAACTTGTTGGTATTTGCAAACTTTCTTTAAAAGACAAACATCGGACACAGGTCTGTATTTTTATACAACAAAGTGTCTTAGATTGACTTAAGGTTTATTTTTAAAGTTAGCAAGACAGCGGTGACAGGTCTGTACCGACGTACAACAAAGCGACGTATCTGCTAACCCGAATCTAAACAGCGGCAACAGGTCTGTACTTACGTACAACAAAGATACATGTTTTCGACTCTCAATTTTATATGATTTTTCTATTCTTTCCATTTTCAGATGTATTTGATGTTGCCATACATCCCCAGAAAGTTTGCATACCTCATTTAGACTCAAAGTTTGTATCTCTTGTACATAAAAATTAAAACCGATTGGTCGTACATCTAAATCAGTGACACGTTTGACTTTTTCTTGAATATTTTATTTGCCTTGAGACTCCCTATATGTATTATGCCTACCAACACATCAAACTAAATAAAGTATAACACTTAGAATTTAGTTACATTATGTGTGAAAGCCTAAACACTTAGAGTTTGTCACGACTGTGCTAATTTTCGTCACTTTGAACCTATATATCTAAGACTTAACTCTTTTTCTGATATTCTCATTTTTTTTGTATTTTTATGATTATCTCTCTTTTTTCTTTTGTTTTTCATAAGAAATAGCAATAAAATAAGGTAACCTACTAACTTACTAAAAATAGAAACTTTCCTAAATTAGCAGACTACTATAAAGAAAGAAATACTACGACTATCAAAGAAAATAAACTACTACTACTAAGGTCAAATTACTCTGGGTTGCGCATTCCATTCAGTTGAATTAAAAACTCAAACCGTGACTTATCAAATGCTTTGGTAAATAAATCTGCATTATAATCTTCTGTTGCCACTATTACCAACTTGATTAAGTTCTTTTCAGCACAATCACGAATAAAATGATGCCTAATGTCTATGTGCTTTGTTTTGTTGTGTTTAACTGGATTATTCGTTATACACACAGCAAACATGATATCAGGTCTTGAAGCAGTTAAATACATAAGTGATCCAATCATGGCCCGATATAAAGTCGGATCCATATCGGTATCACTTTCAGTACCCGGTCCGAGATTATGATTCCCTTGAATCGGCGTGCTGAAATGGGCAGTCAACTTTGTTCCTTCCATCCCGAAACGCTCCAATATGTCATAGACATACTTCGTCTGATGGATAAACATCCCTTCCTTCTTCTGGTCAACTTCTAACCCCAAAAAGAAATTCAACTCTCCCATAGCACTCATCTCGAACTTAGACTTCATCACCTTCTCGAAATCTTTGCACATCTGTTCGTCTGATGATCCAAAGATGATATCATCGACGTACACTTGTACCAAGATAAAGTGTTCTCCCTTCCTTTTAACAAACAGAGTACTATCTATCCTACCCCTATCAAAACCGTTCTCTAACAGATGGTTGGATAGAGTCTCATACCACGCCCTTGGTGCCTGATGCAATCCATATAGAGCCTTATCTAAACGATATACTCTATCAGGATATTTTGGATCTGTAAATCCGGGCGGTTGTTCTACATACACCAACTCCTTCACTTTCCCAAATAGGAAAGCACTCTTAACATCTAATTGATATACCTTAAAGCCCTTGAAGGTGGCAAAAGCTAGAAACAACCTAATGGCTTCCAGCCTTGCTACTGGTGCAAATACCTCGTTGTAATCGATTCCCTCCTCTTGGTTAATACCCTTTACAACTAACCTAGCCTTGTTGCGCGTGACTATACCCCGATCGTCCCTTTTGCACTTAAAAACCCATTTGGTTCCTATGGCAACTTCCCCTCGAGGTAATGGAACTAACTCCCACACTTCTAGTTTCCTAAACTGCGAAAGTTCTTCCTGCATCGCTTCAACCCAGGAGTTATCCTTAAGTGCCATTTGCACATTCTTAGGCTCTACATGCGATATGAAACAAGAATAGAGACATGTGTGATATGTCTCGGAGTCGTTTATCATCGACAACAGCACAGTGTTGTTATTTACACTACTCCTAGTCCTCACACCCTCGTTAGGATTTCCTATGATGCTTTCTATAGGATGATTCTTGTTGATCCTAGAGGTCTCTATCTCATCAACCCTTAGATTTTCTCCTAAGTTAGATCCTATTTCACCTAATGGGGGAACATGCTCAGTTTCTACATTTTCCTCCTCGTGGACATTTTCCTCAGAGTTGGAACTTGTTGCTTGAGTCTGATTCTCAGTGGTAGGTACTTCTGGATCAGCAACTTCTGGAGATCTATCTACAGTCGCAGTAGGCTCGGATGTGGATTCAAACGTAGTTCTCGGAAAGATATGGCCATCGTCATTCAGATGCAACGTCACCATGTCCTTTTCGATTGTACCTGCATTATCATCCAAAAGAATGTTAAATGACTCAAATAATTGATCATAGTCAAATATCCATTCCGAACCAGTTTGGGGTTCATGTGTATAACTTGTGACTTCAATATTATACACAATCTCCACAGTACCATTTGTTTTGTTAAAAACCCGTTTGTTTGGTGAGTTCAGCACATAACCTAGGAAGTATCCTTCGTCAGCCTTTTCACCAAACTTCGGTTGATGTTTTGTACGCAATAAAGTGCATGGTACCCCAAACGGTTCGAAGCCAGTTAAATTAGGTGGCCGTTTATTCAAAATTTCATAACAGGTTTTGTTTAAAGATTTGACAGTTAGGTCCCTGTTTAAAATGTGACATGCGGTATTCACTGCCTCCCCTCAAAACATGGTAGGAAGCTTTGAATCCGACAACATAGTCCTAGCTGCCTCAATTAGTGTCCTGTTTTTACGTTCGGCCACCCCATTTTGATGAGGCTCATATGGTGCACTGAATTGATGCACTATGCCCTTTGATAGGCAATATACACCAATTACAGTGTTTTTGAACTCAGTTCCATTATCACTACGAATCCTTTTAACCCTTGTTCCGTATGAATGCTCTACTTGGTCTAAGAACCCGATGAGCTTGGAAGTCGTCTCGTCCTTTGTACCTAAAAAGAAAACCCAAGAAAAACATGAGTAATCGTCAGTGATAACTAAACAGTACCAACTACCTCCAATACTCCTTTTGTTGATTGGGCCGAAAAGGTCCATAACAAATCGAATGTTGAGGTTATGGAATTCTGCATCTTGGACTTGTGTGTCTTCTTATGTTGCTTGCCCTTCATGCACGGTAGACACTTGTCCTCGAACTGAAAGCTTTTCATAGGCACACCTTGCACCAGTCCATTTTTCGTTATGTAGTTCATCGTTCTTAGGTGCAAGTGAGCCATGCGTCTGTGCCACAGTACCGATTCCGTCTCCGAAGCTTTGGATAATAGACAGATTGGCCCCATCGAAGTCTCCGGCTTGTTCATATCCAGCATGTACAAGTCATTCTTCCTTGGCGCCCGCATCAAAATCCATTCTTCAGGAATCTTGAATCCCGGCTTTAGCACTAACGCCTCAGTGTCAGTAAATAACACTGAGTTCTTCTTATCACAGATTTGAGATACACTAATGAGATTGTGAACCAGTTGATCAACGTGATAAACTTGGTCCAACTTTATCGTCCCATTAGTGACCACTCCGGTACCCGTGATATTTCCACCCTTGTTACCCGCGAATGATACCAATCCCTGATTCCCACCCTTGAAGTCTGTAAGTAGACCTCTTTCCCCTGTCATGTGCCTAGAGCATCCACTTTCGACGAACCACTTGTTGTTTGGACCTGTGGTAATCTCCTGCACATGAAAGAAAATAGGTTAGTTATCACGGGGAACCCAAGCCATAACTTACATGGTTATACCATTCTCGTCCACATACTTGAACTCTTTCAAATACCCATCTCGCCTTTCAGGTGACTTGGGCCTTTGAACTAGAGTCTGTTGTGGTGTCGAGTGATTTAAGTTCACTCTTTGCCTTGGAGTAGGCATTTGTTGTGGAGCTCTAGAATAATTCCTATTATATTGCATTTCGGACTGTGATCCCTGAGCTCATACCGGTGCGTAATGTCTAACTGGAGTATGAGACCTAACTGGAGTGTGTGCCCTGCTAGGTGTTGTGCTCCAATAGACTTGTTGTGGTGCTGACCTAGATTGATTAATGACACGATTCGGTGACTTTGTCCTACTCACTTCCTTTGGTCCAACCTTTACCGGTGTGTTTTTCACAACTTGTTTAGGTGCGGCCTGCCCAGTTTTCTCGGTACTTTGAGAACTACTGGTGCTCGCCACACTGGTTGAGGGCTTAACAGGTGTTGGATTCACTGTCTTAGGTGTAACATCGGCTTTCCTAAGCTCACAGTGAGAAGCAACATTCCCCTTCTCGTGACATCTGAAGCAAGACATCTTATCTATGGACTTTTTGTGAGTTCCCTTAGACTTAGGTGTCTCACTAGTGTCTAGGTCCTTATGTACATCTATGGCGACTGGCTCATCGTCCTGATCAGCCCAATCAATTTTATGTTTTCCTGCAGGTGTTTCACTGGAGGAAGTCACAAATTTGACTTTCTTAACCTTGACGGTTGTGTCAGTCACCTTAGGTGCATTATCTTTTACAGGCTCTGGTGTCGGTGTAGGTAGGTCCTCTAAGTCTACTGATTTATCAGTTTTCTCCTGACGCTGAGGCACATAGTTTGCATTGAAAGGTGGAGGAATTTCATGAAATCCTAGACCTACAGGCTTTTTAGACTGTCTTTGGGCATCTAAAACTTTCCCTAGGTTTAGGCTTGAATTCCTAAACTTCTCTAGCTTACTCTTTGCCTCTGCTACCTTTACCTTTGTTTCAGCTAGCTCAATGTCTTTGACTTTAAGGTTTTTGGTCAAGGCCTCTACATGCTCATACATAAGCTCTATCCTAACACACTGCTCACTCAGTTTGTCTTTTAGAACTATTACGTCTTGAGCATCAGCCTTAAGCTTTTCTTTAAGATTTTGCTTGATATCGTTTAGGCTAGCGTTTTCAATTTTTAAATTCTCATTTTGAGCAGTTATGGTTTTATGTGATTCTAAGACTAGATTTAACTTATCGTTAGAATTAACACACAACGCACATAATTCACGAAAAAGAGAGTAAGTCAGACTAACCTTTGAGTTATCAGATTCCACGTTGGCCATCTGAGCAGCAAACTCCAGAACTGTCTAATCATTCGTTTTTTCCACCCACATCGGACTGTTTTCCCTTGTGGTCTGCTCTTCTCCTTCGCACCCAGACTCCGTGACTTCAGCCATAAAAGCTCGAGCATTTGATTCTGGATGTGAGCTCCAGTCATACGTACCTTCTAGCTGTCTGTCTGAAGTGACATTGGATAGTAGACCCGCTAGGTTGGCTTGACCGGCAGATGAACTCGGAAGGTATCGATGTTGAGACTGATTCTGATACTGTCCCTGATGCTGATTCTGCCCTTGATACGTTTCTACTTTCGGCCTCTGACATTCTCTGGCGAAGTGTCCCAGACCTTGACAGTTGTAGCACTTTACCTTGGACTTATCAAATCCAATCCCCTTGTTGTTCATTGTCAGATTCCTCCCAGTTCTTTTAATGAATCTCTTAACCCTTTGGGTTACCATGGCCAGTTGCCATTTAAGATCCATTTCCTCAAGACCCATCAGGGTCGACCTGATCGTAGTCTTCATCCCAGAGTGCAGGATCGTTAATCTTCCCCTGAACACAATTCCCATACGCGGCCACAAAAGAAGCAAGCAGATTCAAATGTTCTTCCGCTGATTTTGCGCTCATGGGCATCTTCGAATAGCTCTGAGATGTCGATGCCTGTTGTACTTGAGGCTGCAGTTCTTCCGATCTTCCTAATCCTAAGAACGCGCGATTCAATGTGTCATCAGTCTCTGCTGGTGACGACGTTTCTCCGGTGAAAAACGCTGTAGCAGTCTTCAGGTCGGCTGTCGCTGAAGGTTTTGTTGTCTTTCCAAAATACATTGCTGGATTCTGGACTTGTTCGTAATCAGTTTCGGCCTTCAGTAGCTCGAAGTGATATGCCCGCAACATTCCCACAATATCATCCAGAGATTGAGTATAATACTTGTCCTCGTTCAGCTTGATCATTGCCACATACATAGCCCATTTGGCTGGTAATGCATCAAGAAGCTTGTTGTTCTTGTCGGTGTCAGTATACTCAATCCCGTGACTTTCAAGTTCCGTCAATAGGTGATAGAACCGGGTGATGATATCATCCAGCTGTTCAACCTTTAACACCTTGAAAATTGCAAACTGTTGTTTCAACAGCTCTGTACGATTTCTACGAACCCTAGGATTACCCTCACACCTCTTCTCTAGAGACTCCCAAAGTTCCTTTGACGTCTTTTGAGTCCTTAATGTGTGCAGTATATCCTGAGGCAAAGCCATTTGGATTATCGAGAAAGCTTTTTTTCGGCCTCGTACAATTTCTTATCATCCTCCTTCATCATTTGGTATGATAAGACTTTCTGACGGCCTTCAACTTCTGAAACTGGTGGAATATATCCTTCGTCGATACACACCCACATGCGCATGTCATTAAAACGCACGAAATCGGTAAACCGATCTTTCCACCAGTAATAATCTTCGATTTTCATCAGCTTAGGCGGAGCGTTTGCCTTCCCGACCTCGTGGTCCATTTCCAGGAATTTTTGAAGATTAGACATCTTTTCGAAAGTAATTGAATTGACCTTAATTAATTTAATTCGAAACTAATGTGAATTAATTCGTTCGAATCTAGGTAGATTCGAATGTAATCAGATTCCAATTTATTTGGAATTAAATTCGATTAAGTTTTATAATTCAATTAAACTCGAAATTATGTCAGATTCGAAAAGTCTTCAGATTCGAAGGTCAGACAAACTCGAAATTACAGCAGATTCGAAACCCTATTCGAAACTAAACTAAACTCGAATTAAACTCGAAATTAGACTCGAGACCCTATTCGAATGTAGCACAAACTCGAAATAGAATCGAAACCCTCTGAATCAGACTCGAAAGGAGCGGATTTTGGTTAGACTCGAGACTAAGTGTAACCCTAATTACCCCTAATAGATTCGAGCGCCGCAAACTCGAAAAACGGCTAACACTTCGAATTCTTTACGTTTGGCAGATTAAATCAATATTTTTACAAAGAAAAATATTGATTTCGATCAAAAACGTGAAAAATAACAAAGTATTTCCCGAATAAGAATTTGCTAAGCTCAAAAACACGATTTTGAGAGAAAAACCGTCCAACTAGCGTCAAGAAACCTAGAATGTATCTAGATGAACACGAAGAACACCAAGAACACTCTGTAGGCTCTGATACCTTATGATTGATTTTATCTTTGTACTTTATGTTTGAACTTCTTGTAATACGTTAGATCAAGTTCAAACTTACAAACACTAATAAATATCAACCATATATAAACATATATAACAAACACTTGCTAAATCACAATGTAGGATCACTTAGACTGCTATCGTCACACAAGGTGTACCAACAATTTCGAGTTTAATTTCAAACAAATTTAAAATAAACCAAATTCGAACTTATACATGTTCGAAAGGCTTCATTTAAATTAATTTCAAATTAAATTAATTAAGTTTTAATTCAAAAAGATTAAGAAAAAATGACAAGTTTACAAAAGTTTATTTAAATGGACCATGAAGTCGGGAAGGCGAATTCACCACCCAAGCTGATAAAGTTGGAAGACTATTATTGGTGGAAGGATAGGTTCGCCGAGTTTGCTCGATTCAACGATATGAGGATGTGGATATGTATTGACGAAGGACATATTCCACCTACAACAGAAGTTGAAGGCCGTCAAAGAGTCTTATCATATAAAGTGATGAAGGAGGATGATAAGAAACTATATGAGGCCGAGAACCGAGAATTCTCGATTATTCGAATGACATTACCTCAGGAGATCTTGAACACATTCAGAAATCAACGCACAGCGAAAGAGTTGTGGGATGCACTTGAGAAAAGGTGTGAGGGAAATCCGAGGGTTCGGAAAGGTAGAACGGAGATGCTCAAGCAGCAGTTCGCTATTTTCAAGGCTTTGAAAAACGAAAAGCTGGATGAGACTATTACCAGATCGTATCGCTTGTTGACAGAGTTAGACAAACACGATGTCGAGTTTCGTGAATTAGAGAAGATTGAGAAAATTCTAGATGCTTTACCAGCAAAATGGGAGATGTACGTAGCGCTGATAAAGCATGATGAAGAGAAATATGAGACTCTAACTCTAGAAGGAGTCATAGAAAGCTGAGGGCCTATAACTTTCAGTTTCTGAAGAAGGAACGGGAGTATGACGAAGTACAGGATCCGGATATGTATATTGGGAAATCCAAACCTTCAGTTGCAAGTGAATTAAAGACAGCTACAACATTCTTTACGGGCGAAAGATCGACACCAGTAGAAGTAGACGACTAAGGGAGTCGGGCTTTCTTAGGGTACTACAAACCGGAACAATAGCCAACTCAGTCTGCATCTACTTCTCAAGGATACTCAAGGATGCCAATGAGCACAAAATCAGCTGAAGATCATCTAAATCTTTTGGCTTCATTTGTGGCCGCTTACGGCAATTGCGTTCAAGGGAAAATGAACGATCCTGCACTATGGGACGAAGACTATGATCAAGTAGATCCTGATGATTTGGAAGAAATGGATCTTCAATGGAAACTGGACATGGTGACTCAGAGGGTCAAAGGATTCATCAAGAGGACGGGTAGAAATCTAAATGTCAGCAACAATAAGATTGGATTCGACAAATCCAAAGTTAAGTGCTACAACTACAAGGGGTTAGGACATTTTGCTCGAGAATGTCAAGACCCAAGGTTGAGAACTACCAGAATCAACCTCAGGGGAGATATCAGCCGGGTAGTTCGGGTAATCAGGCAAACATAGCTGTTCTCTTAACGAATGTCACATCTGACAGACAGCTTGATGGAACATACGACTTGAGTACACATCCAGAGTCAAACGCTAGAGCCTTCATGGCTGAAGTAACAGAGACTGGAAATGTCGGAGCAGAGGAAGAAACAGAGGACAGGCATCAAAATGATACCAGTCCTGTGCTAGTGAAGAAGTCAGACAATTCTAGAGTTTGCTGCACAAATGGCAAACGTGGAATCAGATCACGCAAAGGTAATTCTTAACTTTTCTACATTCCGCGATTTATGTGGTACTTCTAATGATAGATTAAATTTAGTGCTAGAAACACATAGTAATCTAACTGCTCAAATTGAATCCTTAAAATCGGACAATGCTAGCCTCTTAGATATAAAAGAAGATCTGAGGAATAAGCTTAAGGCAGATGCTCAAGATGTCATAGTTCTAAAAGACAAGCAAGTGAACAGTGTGTCAGGATAGAACTAATGTATGAGCATGTTAAGGCGTTAACCAAAGAGCTTAAGATTAAAGACGTAGAGCTAGCTGAAGCTAAGGTTAAGGTTGCGGAGGTAAATAGTAAATTAGAAAAGTTTAGGAACTCTTCACTGAACCTAGGGAAGATCTTTGATGCACAACGTCAATCTAAGAAACCTGTAGGTTTAGGGTATAAAGACAGTCCTCCACCATTTATTGATAAATATGTGCCTCGGCCTCAGGATGAAACTGATAAACCAGTTGAATCAGAGGTAGTATCTGAACCTGTGTCTGAATCTGTTAAGGATAAAGAAACTAAGGTGACTAATAACAATGTCAAGATTAAGAAAGCCAAATTTGTGCAGTCTTCTAGTGACAAGATTATAGGAGAAGCCAAACCTGACTTTAATAATCAAAGGCCGAGAATGAATTTAAATCACTTTGCACCACAACAGGTTCTAAATCAAACACCCAAGTCACCTTAAAGGAGAGATGGGTATTTGAAGGAGATCACATATGTGGATGAGAATGGTATTACCAAGTCAGTCATGGCTTGGGTTCCCCGTGATAACTAACCTCTTTTCTTTCATGTGCAGGAGATAACTACAGGTCTAAACAACAAATGGTTCATCGACAGTGGTTGCTCTAGGCACATGACGGGGGAAAGAAGTCTTCTCACAGACTACAAGGGAGGGAACAGGGGATTCGTATCATTCGCTGGCAATAAAGGAGGAAATATCGAGTGGTCTCTAATAGAACTAACAAACTTGATCAAGTTTACCACGTTGATAAACTTGATCACAATATCATTAGTGTATCTCAAATCTGTGATAAGAAGAACTCAGTGATTTTCACTAATACTGAGGCGTTAGTGCTAAAACCGGGATTTAAAGTACCTGAAGAGTGGATACTGATGAGGGCCCCAAGGAAGAATGAATTGTACATGCTAGACATGAATAAACCGGATTCTTCGATGGGACCAATATGTCTTTTATCTAAAGCTTCAGAGACCGAATCAGTTTTATGGCACAGACGCATGGCACACTTGCACCTGAGAAAAATGAACTATATCACTAAACATGGACTGGTTCAAGGTGTCCCGATGAAGAGTTTTCAGTTTGAAGACAAGTGTGTACCGTGCAAGAAAGGAAAACAACACAAGAAGGCACACAAGTCCAAGACTCAGAACTCTATAGCTGCCACTTTCGATTTGTTGCATATGGACTTGTTCGGACCAATCAACAAAAGGAGTATAGGTGGTAGTTGGTACTGTTTAGTTATCACTGATGATTACTCACGATTTTCATGGGTTTTCTTTTTACGTACAAAGGACAAAACAGCTGCAAAGTTAATCGGGTTCTTAGACCAAGTGGAAAACTCCAATGGGACGCGGGTATAATGTATCAGGAGTGATAACGGAATGAAATTTAAAAACACAGTAATTGGTGTATGTTGCCTATCAAAAGGCATAGTGCATCAATTTAGCGCACCATATGAGCTACAACAAAATGGGGTGTCTGAAAGGAAAAACATGACTTTGATTGAGGCAGCAAGGACCATGCTCTCGGATTCAAAGCTTGCTACCATGTTTTGGGGGGAGGCAGTTAATACCGCTTGTCATGTTTTAAATCGTGTCCTTACTGTCAAATCATTGAAAAAAACCTGTTATGAAGTTTTGAATAAAAGGCCACCAAATTTAACTGGCTTCGAACCGTTTGGGGTACCGTGTACGTTAATGAAAACAAAACATCAACCTAAGTTTGGTGAAAAGACAGACGAAGGTTATTTCCTAGGTTATGTGGCTAACTAACCAAACAAAAGGGTTTTTATTAAAACAAATGGTACAGTAGAGATTGTGTATAACATTGATGTAACAAGTTATACACATGGACCCCAATCTGAATGACGACGGTCAAGGTTTTCCTCAGACAAGCTTTCCATCAACTTCTGAGCCTACAATAACAGAAGATAGATCTCCAGCAGAGAATGATTCAGAGTTACCTACAAATGAAAATCAAACTACAAATTCTAACTCCGAGGACAGTGATCATCAGGAAGAGAATGTAGCATCTGAATTCGTTCCCCCATTAGGTGAAATAGGATCAAACTTACATGGGCGGATCTGCATATTAACAAGCGGGGGGAAAGGCCCCCAACGATGTGCGTAAATTTGACGATTTTAGCCTATGTGTTCCGGAAAATTAACACGACGAATACCTTATAAAACCTCATGCCCCCAAGGAAAATTTTTTCTTGATCCGCCACTTCAAACTTAGGAGATAATATTAGGGTCGAGGAGATAGAAACATCCAGGATTAATAAGGATCATCCGGTTGAGAGCATCATAGGAAATCCGATTGTTGGTGTGAGGACTAGGAGTAGTTTGAATAACAACACAGTGCTGTTGTCGATGATCAATGACTCCGAGGCTCTTCACACTTGCCTGTATTCATGTTTTATCTCGCAAGTAGAGCCGAAGAATGTGTAAATGGCACTGAAAGACAATTCTTGGGTTGAAACGATGCAAGAAGAACTGTCACAATTCAGAATACTTGAAGTGTGGGAGTTAGTTCCGTTACCTCGAGGAGAAGTTGCAATAGGAACCAAGTGGGTTTTTAAGTGCAAGAGAGATGATCGGGGTATTGTAACTCGCAACAAGGCAAGGCTTGTCGTAAAGGGTTTCAACCAAGAGGAAGGAATCGATTACAACGAAGTGTTTGCACCAGTTGCAAGGCTTGAGGCAATCTGTTTGTTTCTAGCCTTTGCATCCTTCAAAGGATTTAAAGTCTATCAGTTGGATGTAAAAAGTGCATTCCTGTATGGCAAAGTGAAGGAACTGGTGTATGTTGAACAACCGCCCGGTTTTAAAGACCCAAAGAATCAAGACAGAGTGTATCGTCTTGATAAAGCTTTGTATGGACTACATCAAGCACCAAGGCCATGATATGAGACACTATCTACTCATCTTTTGGACAACGGGTTTGAAAGTGGGAGAATTTATAGTACACTATTTTTGAAAAGGAAGGGTGAACATTTTATCTTGGTACAAGTGTACGTCGATGACATCATTTTCTGGTCATCCGAAAAGCTGATGTCCAAAGACTTCGAGAAGGTGATGAAGTCTAAGTTTGAGATGAGTGCTATGGGATAGTTAAACTTCTTTCTGGGTTTGCAAGTTGAACAGAGAAAGGAGGGTGTGTTTATCAATCAGAAGAAGTATGTTTACGACATTCTAGAGCGCTTCCGGATGGAGGGAACCAAGCTAACTGCTCACTTTAGCACGCCGATTCAAGTGAATCACAATCTCGGACCGGGTACAGAAAGTGATACTGATGTGGATCCAACTCTATATCGGGCCATGATCGGGTCAGTTATGTATTTAACTGCTTCTAGACCTGACATAATGTTTATTGTGTGTATTTGTGCTAGGTTTCAAGCCAATCCGAAAGAAATGCATATGAAAGCTGTGAAGCCAATTCTGAGATACCTCAAGTCGAAACCGAAGCTGGGACTTTGGTATCATGCGGATGGTGATCTTGAAATGGAAGCTTTCACGGATTCAGACTATGGAGGTTGCAACGTGAATCGGAAGTCAACAACTGGAGGTTGTCAGTTTCTTGGAGGGAGGCTAGTATCCTGGCAATGCAAGAAACAGTCTTCGGTAGCAGTATTAACGTGCGAGGCCGAATATGTAGCTGCTGGTAGTTGCTGTTCACAGGTTTTGCGGATACAACAACAATTGCGGGATTCCGGTTTGACTTATACTCATACTCCTATTAGGATAGATAACCAATCTACTATTGCTATAACCAATAAGGCATCATTTTATATGTGATTGTGCTGAAAAGAATGTAATAAAGCTGGTAAAAGTGGCAACGGAAGATAATAACGCTGATTTATTTACTAAAGCTTTTGATAAGTCACGCTTTGACTTGTTAGTTCAACTGAATGGTATGCGTAATCCAGAGTAACTTGACCTTAGTGTATTTTTCTTTCTTTTTATGGTAAGTTAGTAGTTAATTAGAATTTATTTCCTTTTTTAGTAACTTAGTAGGTTAGTTTAGTTATCTATCTTATTTATGAAAAACAAATAAAAAAAAGAGAGAGAAAACCATAAAAAGCTCAAAAAAGAGAATATTAGAAAATTGAGTTAAGTCTTAGAGACATAGGTTCAAAGTGACGAAAATTAGCACAGTCGATACAATAACTAAGTGTTAAACTTTCACACATAATGCACCTTAAATTCTAAGTGACATACATTTTCTAGTTTGATGTGTTGGTAGGCATAATACACAAATGGAATCTCAAAAGCTAATAAAATATTCAAGAAAAAGTCATATGTGTAGCTAACTTAGATGTATGACCAAGTGGTCTTAATTTTTATGTTAGAGACATACAGACAATGGTTCTAAATGAAGTATGCAAATTTTCTGGGGGATGTATAGCCACATTAGATACATCTTAAAGAAAAGAAAAGAATAGAAAAATCATGATAGTAAGTAGAGAGTCAAAACAAGTCACTTTGTTGTACGTAAGTACAAACCTGTTACCTCTGGTTTGACTCGAGTTAGCAAGATAAGTCGCTTTATTGTACGTCAGTACAGACCTGTCACCGCTGTCTTGATAGGTTTAAATAAACTTTAAGACAAACTAAGACACTCTGTTGTATGTAAATACAGAACTTTGTCCAACGTTTGCCTTTTAAAGAAAATTTGCAATACCGAAAAGTTGTAATCATTGTGTGTATGCCTTGATCATAGAAGTATGTCTAAGTATGGGACACGTAAGGTAGTTTCTTGATAAATAAAAAGGTCAAGGGATATTCCAAAGTGTAACATGTTTAATGGGAAAATAATACCGACAATCACCTAGAAATGTGTGTCACGAAAAACAATCAAAGGAATAAAAAATTTCTACATGTGAAAGTGTAATACTGAAAGTGCGTATCTGACACCGCTATCTGATTGAACCTTCTTTGACTTTCTCGCCAAAAATATTCTGTTTGTATAGGATTTAAATTTTAAAAGTATTTTGTTAGTAGCTTAAATTTATATTTTATTCAAATGACCTACTTTTGAAAATTTATCAATATGGTACGTCTACTTTTTTAAATGTCGATATGGTACCTGTACTTCAATTTTTCATAACAATATGACCATATTTGTAATAGACCCCAGTTTTTCATATCACTAGAACCCTATTTCGTATGTAAAAACGGGCTCTATTATGTCGAATGACCATATCGATACAGAAAATTGAAGTACACGTACCATTTAGACAATTAAAAAAGTAGACGTACCATATTGATACATTTTAAAAAGTAGGTTGCTATTGTAAGACCTTAACCCTTTAGTTTATTTTATTCTTTTTATTCTAAGTAGGAAAAATGTCAAACTTACTAAGGATGCATTTGTAGTTGAATAAGCAAACATTGCATGAAAATCTATCGCTTAGTGTGAATAATTTTGCAAAGTTTAATCCGTTACACGAAAAAGTTGAAAAAGTTGAATTTTATTCAGGGATTTTCAAAATTTTCAGTTAAATTCGAATTTCAGACAAATTCGAATTAACCTTCTATTATGTCAGGAAATTCGAATTTAAATACGAGTTCGAATATGGTTGGTATAAATAGGTCAACAGTGACTCATTTATTTCACCTACCTTCAATTCTATCCATTCGAACTTGTACCCGACGATTTCGAACTTACCTCTTCGACTTTACCGTTTCGAATTTCTCACTATTTCACGAAATTTTGCTCCGTTGAATTTGAATCTACCAACACTCTTAGGTATAATAATCATTATTATACAACGTTTAGGTAGTTTAGGACTCAATTATAGCAGAAAATCGACCATATTTGAAGTTTTTGGGGTTTAAACTTTGTGATTCAAAATCACAAGTTTTAACCGGTGAAACTTCAAATAAATTACATATATCTTCGATTTGAGCCAAATAGGACTGGTTGATACTATTTTATAAGTCAAATGGGGTGAAAATCAGGGATTTGTATTCGAAAGTGACCTACTTCGAACATGTTCAGCATGTTCGAACTTGTCAGAAAATTCAAATTTGTTAAAATATCGACAAATTCGAATTCAGTCAAATTCGAACATGTTTTTCGAATTTGTTATTTAATTCGAATGTTTTCATAATTTTTATATTCAAACTTGTAGAAATTTGAATTTGTTGGATTTTGGACTTATGTAAGTTCAAAATAAAACAAATTCGAAATTAAACAAGTTTCATTTTTATCTTTTTAGTAATATGGTTGTTTTTTTTTATGTGCAGATATGGGTGAAAGAGGTTTCTTTAATAAACATAATATGGTAATGTCCGTCGATAGAGAGCTTCCCGAAGCTCAGACATTTCGACAAATGGTGGAATTTTTGGCACATTCGAGGGTTTCTTACACTTTAACCCATAATTTGCAAATTACTTCGAAAATGTTCAGCATGTTCGAACTTGTCAGAAAATTTGAATTTGTTAAAATATCGACAAATTCGAATTCAGTCAAATTCGAACATGTTTTTCAAATTTGTTATTTAATTCGAATGTTTTCATAATTTTTAAATTCAAACTTGTAGAAATTTGAATTTGTTGGATTTTGGACTTATGTAAGTTCAAAATAAAACAAATTCGAAATTAAACAAGTTTCATTTTTATCTTTTTAGTAATATGGTTGTTTTTTTTATGTGCAGATATGGGTGAAAGAGGTTTCTTTAATAAGCATAATATGGTAATGTCCATCGATAGAGAGCTTCCCGAAGCTCAGACATTTCGACAAATGGTTGAATTTTTGGCACATTCGAGGGTTTCTTACACTTTAACCCATAATTTGCAAATAATCTTACCATATGTAAGACAATTTTGGGAGCACCTCCAAGTTGACTGCTCTGTGACGCCGACAGTGTTACGAACAAGAGTTGGCGGGCAGCCAATCGTTTTCTCCTCTGACATGCTTCTTCAGATTTTGCAGCTCGGGTCTGAAGATCAGGAGGCAGGGCCCATTCATTTCCCAGTGAATATAAGGCAGACGGCCTTCTTGCGTATGGGATACGCCCTAGATATCACTAAAGTTGCATATATGAAAAGTGGATTAATCGGGCAGTGGAGATATTTGGTTCATGTGTTCATGGTGTGTTTTGCACCGAAAAAGTCTGGATTTGACTATATAGTGTCCAAGATGCAATCAGTCGTGATTGCTTTGGTATATAACAAGCGCTTCAGTTACTCAGAATTGTTCTTTGCTGAGTTCGTGCATCAAATCACGGCTCCAGTCCGTGAAAGATTCCTGATGTACCCGTGCATTTCTATGATGATTATACGCCACTTCTTGCCAAACCTACCTCAACTACCAGATCTTCAAGGTGTGGCGATTATAGATAAAAGAATATTTGCTGACTGCCAGTCACACAATGCATGCAGGGCTGAGCAGGTCAGGCCTCAGGTGATATCATTGTTTGGAGCAGTAATAGACCCAGATTTTGTGGCTCAAGAAGGAGATAATTAGGCTGGTGAAGGTCCTCAACCGCAGCCACTGCAACAACAGCCACAACAACAATAACAACCACGACCGCAACCTCGCAGGAGGCAGAGAGCTCCAGAGAGATAATTTCAGGCATCGAGGCCATCTTCAAGCAGAATTCCAGAGTCTACCGCAGCACGTCCATCAATGGACGTTGTAGGCCCTTCAGGCTTGGCCTAAAATGTTGATCAAAGGGCAGAGACCCTAGAAGAAATTTGGGCTCAGGGAGCTCAGACCCAGCAAGATATTGCAGCCGAACTGATTCATGATATCTTGGAGCCTCCAGCTGATCTCCATGATCTTCGGAGAGATGTAGATGAATATCAGCCACTAGAGGGTGAGGATATGGACTTTGAGGTCCAGGGTCAACTAGTTGCAGAAATAGAGACTGAGGTAGAGGGTCAAGCAATGACCACCTCAGAGTCTAAATCTAGTTCCGAGGAAGTTGAAGTAGTAGAAGTAGAACATGTTAATCCATCTGTTCGAATTGGCAGATATGGATCAAGAATAGTGGTTAGTTCGAGAGAGACAGGTAAAAGAGTTACTCGAATTCAGATGCTGAGGATTCTGATTTCGAAGAAGAAGATCCAACTCCCCTCGTTCCTAGGCATAGGGCGAGGAGGCACAGATTTATGCAGGGAGCTTCATCCACCTCTTCTCCTGAACCTGAAATTCCAGCTGCTCAACCATCCATCACTCCATCACCGTCTACATCCATTCCATCAACATCAACGACATTCACTGACAATCAGCGGTTTACAGAGCTGAAGGGAAAGGTGGATTTCCAATCAGTCCAAATCTTCCAGCTATCTATGGCAATAAAAGAACATCACGCTCACAATGCCAGACTTGATCAGGAAAACGCTGAATTGAAAGCTACAGTTGCCAATCAAGAGTCTGAGATACAAACGATGAAGTCTCTCCTGGAGCAGTTAATGAAAAATCTTCAAGCACAGGGGGAGAGTAGCTGCAAAGAGGCTGAAGTATTAAGAAGAGATGATGAAGGCCACGATCCCGATGCTATAAGAGAAGGTGAGCTAGCAGATCTTTTGACTGCTTAGCGAGCATTAATTCAGGGGGAGCCAAGTCAGTCTGGAATAGCAGAAGGTGCTGAAGGTGAATCTTCTAAGACAGTTGAGAGCGAAATGATAGAAGCTCTGATTGATATAGAAGAAGAAGAAGTAATATTCGATTTTGAGGATGAGATGGAAGATCTGGAAGAAGGGGAATTTGTCCAAGAAGATATAGCAGAATGGATCTGATGAGGAGGCTGTTGATGACGAAGACGATGATTTAGACGAAGTAATCATCCCGTCACAGCCTATCACAGAAAAATATGTGCACACCGATCACAATGTTATCGACATAGATGAAATTAAATTGGCCTCTGTGGGCGATTTAGAACTTGAAGAAGCTGATAAAGAGCAAAGCAGAGCTGAATTGTTAAATCTTTGGTTCCGTAAGGAAGAAGAGAAAGCAGAGCCAAAGATGAAGAAGAAGATGAGAGTGCCAAACTCTGAAAATCTCTCAGGTGGGATACTCAGCTGGTTCTTCGATAGAGAATTGCAACTATTTATACTAAAAAGAAGAGATGGACTTCAATACTTGAGGCGAACACTGAAAGTATTCAACACACTGCCCAAGGTTGAAGTGAAAGAGTTAGCTTGGAAGGAGTTGATAAACATTGCAGATGACCCCTATGCTGAAGTGATCGCTAAGATTATCAGAAGAGAGGGTAGATCTGGAAAGTTTGAAAGGCTCAAGCCGAGGTCAGGCAAGAGAGTCGAGGATGAGTCGAGAATAGATCCTCATACGGGAAAACCGTTGGCTAAAATGGTTTACAAACCTTTCAGATGCTTTAAGAAAGTACCATGGAGGATCTAGAAGACAAAGTAATTTTGAGAGTATATGATCCGCTACACCTGATCAACCTATCTAAGGATGACCTGCGAAAGCTACTGATCAACCAATTTTCTTTAATGAAGGCTAGAGATCTGAAGCCAGGAAATTCCAAAAGATAGTTAGAGTTTGTATTGATTTAGGATTGTATGCAGGTAGTAGCTTATATAGTTCTAGTACTTAGGCAAAATATAAATAGTTAGAATCTATCCTCAAGGGGGAGTCTGTTAGTGCACCCTGTGCGACGATAGCAGTCTAAGTATAGACATATTTTGTAAAAGTCAATTTGACTGTTATTATACATTAATAAGTGTTTGATATATGTTTGATTATATATGCTTGATATTGATTGTATGTATGTTTGACCTTGGTGTAATGTATTACAATAAGTTCAAACATAAGCTCAAAGATTAAGTTCAAAGATAAGTTCAAACATAAGTTTGAAGACTAAGATTCCAATTTGTAGAAGACAAGTTCGAAAGGCCTTGGGCTTGTTCGAACTTGTCCTAGGCAAATTCAAACTGGGTGTTATAATTAAGGGTTAATTCGATTAATTATTAGATTTTGGCAGACGTTTATCAGCGCGATTAGCAGAAGGCGATCTCGAACTTGCAAGTTATCAGAGAGTTTTGTTCTTGGAGAGAATCACATGTAGGGACGTTCCGTTGTTCGTCTATCACTGTCTGTGTCTCCGAGTTTCGTGTGCGTGGTTTATCCGTCAAGCCGCTAAGGATGATTCTGCACTCGTTGGCAGGTGTCGCGTCAAGATAGGACCAGTAGGTAGGTGACCTTACATTACTCGCAACAAGGCAAGACTTGTAGTAAAGGGGTTCAACCAGGAAGAAGGAATTGATTATAACGAAGTGTTTGCACCAGTGGCGAGGCTTGAAGCAATTCGACTGTTTTTGGCTTTCGCCTCCTTCAAAGGGTTTAAGGTATATCAACTCGACGTCAAGAGTGCATTCATGTACGGCAAGGTGAAGGATTTGGTATACATCGAACAACCGCCAGGGTTTACTGATCTAAAGTATCCCGACACAGTATATCGACTTGATAAGGCTCTGTATGGATTGCATCATGCACCAAGGACTTTGTATGAGACGCTGTCCACTCATCTTTTGGACAATAGGTTTGAGAGAGAGAGAGAGAGAGAGAGAGAGAGAGAGAGAGAGAGTTCATAGTACATTATTCGTAAAAAGAAAAGGAGAAGACTTTGTCTTAGTACAAGTGTATGTGGACGACATCATTTTCTGGTCGTCAAACGAGAAGATGTGCAAAGACTTTGAAAAGGTCATGAAGTTAAAGTTTGAGATGAGTGTTATGGGAGAGCTGAGTTTCTATCTTGGTTTACAAGTTGAACAACGGAAAGAAGGAATGTTATCCATCAGAAGAAGTATGTCTACGACATTTTGGAGTTCTTCGGGATGGAAGGAACAAAGCTGACCGCACAGTTTAGTACTCCGATTCAAGTGAATCACAATCTGGGACCGGGTACAGAAAGTGATACTGATGTGGATCCGAATTTATATCGGGCTATGATCGGATCACTTATGTATTTAACTGCTTCTAGACCTGACATTAAGTTTGTTGTGTGTATTTGTGCTAGGTTTCAAGCAAATCCAAAGGAGATGCATATGAAAGTCGTGAAGCCAATTCTGAGATACCTGAAGTCGAAACCGAAGCTGGGACTTTGGTATCATGCTGATGGAGATCTAGAATTGGAGGCATACACGGACTCTGACTATGGTGGATGTAGCCTGAACCGGAAATCCACAACCGGAAGTTGTCAGTTCCTTGGAGGGAGGCTCGTATCCTGGCAATGCAAGAAACAAACTTCAGTAGTCGTATCGACGTGTGAGTCCGAGTATGTAGCTGCTGGTAGTTGCTATTCATAGGTTTGTGGATCCAACAACAATTGTGGGATTAAGGTTTGACTTATACTCATAGTCCCATTAGGATAAATAATCAGTCAACAATTGCTATAACCAATAATCCAGTTAAACACAGTAAAACAAAGCACATAGACATAAGACATCATTTCATACGTGATTGTGCTGAAAAGAATTTGATAAAACTGGTAAAAGTTGCAACGCAAGACAATAATGCAGATTTATTCACTAAAGCATTTGATAAGTCACGCGTTGAGTCGTTAGTTCAACTAAATGGCATGCGTAATCCAGAGTAACTTGAGCTTAGTAGTTTTTCATTCTTTTTAAAGTAAGTTAGTAGTTTAGTAGATTTTCTTCCTTTTTATCATAAATTAGTAGGTAAGTTTACAAGCTTATTTTTTTTCTAAGTGAAAAACAAAAAAAAAAAGAGAAAACCGTACAAAATTTTTTAAAAAAAAGAGAATATCGAAAAATGAGCACCGTCGAAAAATGAGCACCGTCTAAAAAAAAGTGAATATCGAAAAATGAGCACCGAAAAATGAGCACCGTCTAAACAAACTCGAAAAAAAAAGAGAATCATAGATTCAAAGTGATGAAAATTAGCACCGTCCAAACAAACTCTACGTATTGAGCATTCACACATAATGCACCATAAATGATAAGTGATATACACATTCTTGTCTGATATGTTGGTAGGCATAATACATGAAGGAAATCCTAACAGCTAGTAAAATAATCAAGAATAATGTCATATGTGTAACCAACTTAGATTTATGACAAAAAGGTCTTAATTTCTATGTTAAAGACATACAGACAATGATTTTAAATGAGGTATGCAAATTTATCTGGAGGATGTATAGCAACATCAAAATACATCTTAAACAAAGAAAGAAAAAGTTTTGAAAACAAAAGAAAGTCAAAACAAGTCGCTTTGTTGTACGTGAGTACAGACCTGTCACCGTTGTTTTGAATTAAGCTAGCAAGATAAGTCGCTTTGTTGTACGTGAGTACAGACCTGTCACCGCTGTCTTTCTAACATAACAGGAACTCTAAGACAAATTAAGACACTCTATTGTATGTAAATACAAAACTGTGTCCGACTTATGCCTTTAAAAGAAAATTTGCAATACCAAAAAGTTATAATCATTGTGTGTCTGCCTTGATCATAGAAGTATATCTAAGTATGTGACACGTAAGATAGTTTCTTGATAAATAAAAAGGCCAAAGGAATTTCCAAAATGTTTAATGTTTAAAGGGAAAAACATACCGACAATCGACTTGGAATGTATAACACGACAAACAATCAAAGGTATAAAATTCCTAAGTGTGAAAGTGAAATAATGAAAGTGCGTTTGAATTCGCTATCTGATTGAACCTTCTTTGACTATCTCTCAAAGATATTCTTTTAGTATAAATTTTATCTTTACAGTACTTTTAAGTTAATTTAATTTTATTTCTAGTTTATCTTATTAAAATTTTATTTTATCTTATTTTAGTTTATTTATCTTAAGTTTTATTAAATAGGAAAAAGGTCAATGTTACTAGGATGTATTTTTAGTTGGAAATACAAAAATTGCGTGAAAATCTGTTGCTTAGTGTGAATGTTTTTGCAATGTTGGAAAAATTTCGTTAAGTGAAAAAGTTGGATTTTATTCAAGAATTTTCAAAATTTTCAATCAAGTTCGAACATCAAACAAGTTCGAAGCTACATTCGAACTTTTTGCAAGTTCAAACTTGACCTAAGTTCGAAGGTAGTTGGATATAAATAGGTCAACAGTGCCTCATTCAATGCAGTTTCCTTCGAACTTATACTCTCGAGTTTGTCAGGGCGATCTCGAACTTAGCTTCGAACTTATCGAAATTCGATTTTGTTCACTGTTCGTTCAAGTTTGCTACTATTTCTCGAACATATACACATACTTGAGTGTCGTGAAATAGATAATACTAAGTAAGTTTAGTTTAGGATATTTTTGTGGCTAAAATCGAAATTCGATTTTGTTCACTGTTTCTTGAAGGGTTTGTTTTAAATTAATTTTCAAATTAAAATGTTTAAGTTCGAAAACATAAAGTTTAGAAAGAATGTCGATTTTACAAAAATTTATAGAAATGGACCACGAGGTCGGCAAAGCAAATTCTTCGCCAAAGCTGATGAAATTGGAGGACTACTCTTGGGGGAAGGATAGGTTTGCTGATTTTGCTCGATTCAGCGACATGCGTATGTAGATTTGCATCGATCAGGGATATATTCCTCCTACGCAAGAGTTAGAGAGCCGACAAAGAGTCTTAACTTATCAGAATATGAAAGATGATGACAAGAAACTTTATGAGGCCGAGAACCGAGCCTTCTCAATTATCCGGATGGCATTACCTCAAGAAATTCTACACACTTTAGAAATCAAAGGACTTCTAAAGAGCTATGGGATGCTCTAGAGAAGAGATGTGAGGAAAATCCAATGGTTCGCAAGGGTAGAACTGAAATGCTGAAACAGCAGTTTGCTATTTTCAAGGCATTGAAGAATGAGAGGTTAGACGAAACAATCACTAGATTCCATCATCTGTTAACTTAGCTTGACAATCACAATGTTGATTATCAAGAGACTGAGAAGATCGAAAAACTTCTAGATGCTTTACCGGCGAAGTGGGAGATGTACACAGCGTTAATAAAGCATGATGAAGAGAAGTTCGAGACTCTCACTCTTGAAGGTGTAATTGGAACGTTGAGGGCTTATAACTTCAAGTTACAGAAGAAAGAACGGGAGTTTGTATAGGTTCAAGATCTATAAATGTATTTTGGAAAGTCAGAACCGTCAATTACTAGTGAACTGAAGTAAGGGGTGACAAGATCAAAATCACCTAAGATTAACTTGTTTTAATAAATCAGAGTGTAAACCAATAACCTTGTTTTGAATCACCTCTAATCTATTTGATTAGACGAAGAATACAAATTGTTCTTAGGGTTTTTCAACCATAAAGGCTTGAGAAACTTTATCAAAAAGCAATTACAATGAAGCACTAAATTACAGAACTTGAACGTACAGACTTACAATAGAAAGACCTAGTCTATCTATAATTATAGCCTTCTAATTTGTTTCCTTGACGAACTCTGATTTCTCTGGTAGAAGATTTGCTTGGAAGGTATTCAAATCTTGAAATGTATATCACTTCCTGAATTTCAGCATTTTCTGTTATTAATCTGTTGAGCAGCTTGAACTCTGAACTCTGGCAGCTTGAACTTTGAACTAGCAGCCTGAACTTTGTAATTACACAGAAATACTACTAACAGTTTGAGAAATCTAACTAACAGCTTCACATACTTAGAATATTTCCCTACAATCTCCCCCTAACTTAAATTCCTTACACAAGACTTTAAGATTCTATACAAATAAGAAAATAAAACAAAGTAAAACTGTTATATACAAACTAAGGCATCCAAAAACTTACAACTATGAAAGTTTCTGCCTTATAGCTTTTATGAATTCTCTCTTCAACTCCACTTCATCACAATCAATCTTCATAGAGCTCATTTGGAGTAGCCATGCCTTTGGCAAATTAAGAAATTCAAAATTGTAGAACCTGCTGGATCTGTCTGCAAGCTTGAGTCTATATGTCATTGATTTGGCATATAAATCAACCTGTACAACCTTCATTTCCTTGGCAGCTTCTATATCTACTCTGGTAGACTCTAGGTCATAAAGGCTTCTGAGATCTTTCAAAATTTGTTGAACCCATACAATTAGTGACCTAGAGTGACTGGCAGCTCCAATATGATGCATTTGTGTTAGTTCATCTCTAGTCAGTCTCTGTACCAGGTGGATTAGGCTTTTAAATTCTTCCTCTGGACCAGCTTCTCTTTTGATTACAAAACCATACACTAAATCAATGTCATCCATTGACTTAGCATACTGCCTTTAGCAGCTGTTGATCAAACAACACTTTCTTTACCTGATCAAACTTTTCTTGTTGAATGGTTTCAGATTGAGGATCATTAGCAACAATTTGAACTGGTTCTTGTGGAACTTGACTTCTTGGGAGGCTGTGGATGCTTTTTCCTTCTCCTTTTCTTTGTCATATAAAGCCTGACGCTTTTCAGTTGTCCATGATTGAGTGCTAAGGCCCTGTTGGCCTTTTCCTCTTCTTTTGATTATCCTTGACCACAAACCTTCTAAGGTAATCTCCTAAGGTTTCATCATCTCCCATTGGTTCATGGGTTTGCTGGTCTAAGGACTGATCTTATTCTTCTGCTAATCTTCTAGCAAATTCAGCATCATGAGCAACTTGGGTTTCTTTAGAACTGAATTTGATCTTTGGAGGCTCAATCAGAATGCCCTTTCCCTTGTCTTCGGAAGCTGATAATGTGGATTGGACTATGGGGCAGGAGCTTGGGAACCTTCTTTGAAAACCGCTCCACTTGATTTGATAGGAACAACTTGAGCTTCTAGACTAACAGCTTGAGAAACTGTTGGGACTGTTAGCCTAGAAGTTGAGGCTGTTGTACGAGAGGTTGAAGCTGTTTGGACTGGTTGAGGGATCTCCTGATTCTCCCCCTTTTTAGATGCATTGGTTTGGCCAGGAGGACCAAAAACCTTTGCAAGCAGGGATCGAACCATCTTCTCGAGCTGGATGATCTTGTTTCCACACAGAGTGAAACCAAGATGAAACTGATCAAGGTGCTGTTGTTGAGCGGTTGTGAGTTGTTGTAGGGCTGTGATTTGAGATCCCTGTGCAGTAATAATGGAGTTGTAATGTTCCAAAATAGCTACAGCAGGTTTCAGCTGTTGATCTGTCAATGCCATAAGTTGTAGACTAGCCTCAAGATCTTCAAATCATAGTGGGATTTGACATCTATCACTGGCATGAATTCAAGAAGTAGAAACATCTAAGCCCCTTTGTTCTTGTTACTGGGACTTCCCAAAGGTGCTTGCACACCCTCTGTTGCCACGGGTGTGGTCTTAGAGATGTTGATACTATCATATGCCTCTTGTGTAGAGACATCAGTAGTACCAGCCACAAAACCCATATGAACATACTCTGATGGGATGTTCATCTCCAAGTTGAGGGTGGGAGTATCCCCATTGGGTTCCCTATTGATGTTCTCTGCAGGAGTGTCCCCCTACACAGGGCTATTTGTCTCTGGGAATTTGACTAAGGAGGAAGGAGCTCCTAAAACCGTTTGTCTTTTATACATTTTTAGTGAGGGGGCTGCGGAAATATGTGTACTAGAAGGAGCATAGGAAGGATATGTATCATGAGGAGTGGGTTGGGGTCATGGGAGTGAAGCAGTAATGGATGGTTGAGCCTACTCAGGACCCTCTCCTCTGTTTCTGGGATTGATATCCTGCATTGCTGAAGGCAATGGGACATCCACATTGTGAAAATTGGCACTTGGTTTCAAAAGCCTTTTAATAGTAGGTAAAGAGTGCTAATGAGAAACATGTATCCTTTTATGTACTTTAAAATTATTGCAAGACTTTGCAATTATTTCTGCCAAAAACCGTGGATACATCAAAAATTTCTCATTCTTTAGGGCATGGTGCCTTAACATCACTTGAAAAATCATATTCGAAAAATTAAACTGTTGGCCTATTGATAAGCTCACTAAGGCAGTGGCAATATTTGAAGAAAATTCAGACTAACCGGTTCTTTTAGGGCTTACACACTACTGAATAATATGCACAAGATATTTCCATTTAGGAGCAAAATTTGCTTTGTAGAAGGTAAAAGAATCAGTAAGGCCCCTATACCCAATAGCAAAAAGACCTTCGTGTAAAGCAGTAAGAGAGAGGTCAGATATACCTGTGGCATCTTGAAGATGCATATGTTGGCGTATCGTCTCCTCAGTGATGGTAATGGGGTTACCATCAATGATTGATTCAAAAGAAGTGACTCCATTGAAGGTATTGACATTGGAGGATTTCCAAAACTGCTCTATATATGAGACGTATATGGTGGGATTGACAGTTAGAGCATAATGGACATGGGAACCACGAAGAAAATCCATCATGTCATGGAATGGTTGTAGTTCAGCATGTTTTAGAGAGTACGGTAGACAGTTATGTTCTTTGACAAACTCCATATGAGATCAAGACGGTGATTTAGGGTTTGGAAGGACTGTGTGAGAATCGCTCAGAGAGAGAAGATGAAAAGGTTATGGAAGATATTTTTGCAACTTGTAGTTACAATTGAATGAAACTAGGACTTTAAAGGTTTTGGGTTTTTAATAATATCTAGTCCCGCGCACAATCTTATGGTGAATGACTGAATTACCCTGCACACTTGAAAGACCAAGTGAAACAACTAACAGTTCGAGAAAATGAACTAGCAGCTTGTGAATATTCTTCTCAAGCTGTTAGTTGGAAATTAAGCATCTTTTGATGAAACAATGTCTCCCCCTTAACTAAGCACATTTACTAAGTATGTTCCTCATAAAATAAGAGAGAATAATGAAAAACAAATTAATCCATATTAATCATACCAATATTTGATACTAAAAAGGTGAATCTTCCTACATCAAATGGTGTTGGGAAATAGTCTAAGTAGTTCAAGCTGTTAGTTAGACTTCTCAAACTGTTAGTAGAATTTCTATGTAAGTACAAAGTTCATGCTGTTAGTTGAAGAATCTCGAGCTGTTAGTGTAAAAGTTCAAGCTGCCAGAGTAAATCAACTCAAGCTGCTATGTTCAAGCTGTCAAGTGATTCAAGCTACTCAACAGTTTCATAAACAGAAAGTGCTGATATTCAGGAAAAGATATCTACATAAAGATTCCAGCATATCTACTATCAGAGATGTCATAGTCCTTCAAGGAAACAAATCAAGAAGCAATATAAATACATAGAATAGGTCTTTCTATTGTATAGGAGTTTTCTGCGTATTCAAGATTGTAATTGCTTTTTGTTTGAGTTTTCATAAGCCTCTAAGGTTGTAAAACCCTAAGAACAGTTTGTGTTTTTCGTCTAATCAAACAGATTAGAGGTGATTGTAACTATTGAAGTCAGCAATACAAGCAAGTTTGATTTCTTATTTATGTCTATCTGTTATGAGTTCTAAAAGCTTTTGTTAAAATAATTAAGTGTTATTCCGCAAACTTCTTAATTAAACTTTGATTCAAAGCAAGATTATTGATTTATACTCTGATAAATTCAAATCAGTTAGTCTTGGTTAATTAAGTTCAGATCCTGACAAGTGGTATCAGAGCCACAGGTCGTTCTTTGTTTTTCAAAGTCGAAAGCTTTCTTTTAAATTATTATTTTTTTGCAATGGAATTTGAAAATAGCAGCAGTGGATCTGGGCAAGGACTCAAAGTGCCTATGCTCAAGCCCACTGAGTTTGAGATGTGGAAACTCAGGATTCAACAGCATATTCAATTCATTGATTATGCCATATGGGAAGCTGTTGAATTTCCTCCTGTAGTTGATCCAGAACTTGATGATGAGGGAAAACCAGTCAAAACTCCTCCAAAAACTGAACTTGAAAGAAAGGCTAGAATGAATGAAGTGAAAGCTCTTACACTTTTACAAATAGCCATTCCTAATGCTTATCAACATCAGTTCAAAAAGTTTTATACTGCTCATTCTCTTTGGAATGCTTTAGAGAAAAGATTTGCTGGTAATGACAGTACCAAGAGAAATCAAAAGGATCTTTTGAAACAGCAGTATGAGAACTTTTTTGGTGGCAAGAATGAAAACCTTACTCAAATCTTTGACAGGTTCAACAAACTGATAAGTGAACTGGAAAGTGCAAAAGTCAGCCTGGATCAAGATGAGGTCAACAGAAAGTTTCTCAGATCTCTTGGAGAAGAATGGACAGTTTATGCTGCACAATGGAGAACAAAAGACACTCTTGATGAAATAGAACTGGATGATCTGTACAACAGTCTGAGAGTGTTTGAGACTGAGATTGATACTAAAAAGAAATCTCTTTCATATAATCATAATACTACTCTTCTGTCATCTGAAAAATCTAATGGCAGTGATTCTTTTTCAGGTGGTGATGGCAACTCTACTGAAGCTCACTATGAGGCTTTTGTTGCCAATGATGGACTGTTTGCTCTAAATGCTGAAGATCTAGAACAGATTCATCCAGATGATCTTGAAGAGATGGATTTGAAGTGGCAACATGCAATGCTGACCACGAGGGCCAAAAGGTTTCTTAAAAGAACTGGGAGGACCAACTTTCAAGCCAGAACAGAAGGCAAACCAGCTTTTGATAAGTCAAAAGTTGAGTGTTATAAATGTCACAAACTTGGTCACTTTGCCAGAGAATGTAGATCTCAAGGTCAACAGTCATCAAGGACTCCACAGACTGATCAGACTTCATCATCACAAGCACTTGTCTCTCAAGAAGACAATGTGTTTGACTGGAGTGATCAGACAGAGGAAGAATTTCAGAATCAACCTCTGATGGCAGAAACATCAAATGTCTCCTCCACTGAACTACCATCTGAGGTAAATTCTAAACTCTGCTCTCAATCATGCAAAAATATGGTTAAAAAGTACAGAGATCATAATGAGAGCATGTGCAAAACTCTAGCTAAGATGGAAGAAAGGAGATATGAATACATGCAAGCCATAGAAGATCTTGAAAAACAGATCAATGACTATAAGGATAATGAGATACAAATGGTACATGATAGAACATATCATGAGTGGGAAAAAAAGGAGCTAAATAAGAAAATAGAATCCCTAAATAAAAAGGTAGAAGAGACTGAACAAAAGGTGTCTGAGGCTAATAAGAAACTAGAATCTGTCAATATAGATCTAGGTAATTTCAAATTGGCTAATGAAAAGCTGGAACACTTAATGGAAGTCCAATTTAAAGATAGGGTAACATCTCAGGTTCATCCCAAAGAAGGCATAGGATACAGAGCTACTCCACCTCCATACAACAACAAATACATTCATCCAATGAGTGTAGTTGCTGACAGGCTTTTCAATGAACCATTAGATGAGTCTATGACTACTATAGATCTTATCCTTGATAACAGTCCTGAATCTACAGAAGATCAGATTCAACATAGAGACTGTGAGTGTACAGCAGTTGAGCAAGAACACAAAACAATGAGTGCACCTATAGAAATCCAAGCCCCCAGTAAGAAAGGAAAAAAGAAGATGAAAGTATGCAATGCTGCTCCACAAGTTTCTGTACATTCTAACTGTAACACTGCCTCATCTTCAAAGACTAATAAAAGGGGTACAAATGTTCCAGTCTGCACATGCCAAAAGCATGGTGTTCAAAAGTTTCCCAAACAACAGCAGGTAAGGGGAAATCAGAGGAACAAGAACCATAAATTGTCAAATAAAACTGGTTCTCCAATTCAAACGGTCAAAAGGTGTTTTCACTGTGGAAGGAAGAATCACTTGACCAAGGATTGTTTTTATAAACTAGCTGTTGCAAAACAGACTGTGATTCATAAAAAGTCTAGTCCTCCTCATGTAAAAAATTCAAAGGTCAAACCTTCTACTACATCAGTTCCAAAGAAAACAGTTGATCACAGGTTTTCAAAAGTTAATAAAAAACAGTCCACACACCAAAAACAAGTTTTGGCAAAACCTAAATTCAGTTTTAAACAAATATGGTGTGTCAAGGACAAATCTTCAGATCAAACTGCTGATGCAAAAGATCAGACTGCTAGTGCAAATTCTGAGGCTGTTAGTGCAAATTCTGAAGCTGTTAGCACTACACATGCAAGTCAAACTGCTAAGCATCAATCTGGAACTGTTAATGAATCATCTGAGACTGTTAAACGAGAAGATGATCAAAATACCTGGATACCTCATATAATCACTAAATACTCTCCAAAGACTCCATCAGTGGATCTCACTAAATATAAAAAGTCAAAAACAGTATTTAGTTATGTCAATGCACAAGGCCAACCCAAAACCAATTTGGTTTGGGTTTACTCCACTACTGACTAAGCTTTTATTTGTGCAGGGCAACCACAGGTCACCTCATAAAACAAGATGGCATTTGGACAGTGGATGCTCTAGGCACATGACAGGCAATTCTAAGTGCTTGTCAAATTTCAAAGGCTTTGATGGAGGATTTGTTGCATTTGGAGGCAACTCCAAAGGAGGTAAGGTTACATGTAAAGGTATAGTTAATGCAGGCAACATGGTTTTCAATGATGTTTTGTATGTTGAACAGCTTAAGTATAATTTATTAAGTGTCTCTCAAATCTGTGACAAACAAAATATTGTTCTTTTTACTAAGAACACCTAGAAAGGACAATGTATACTGCTTAGACACAGAACTTTTATTCAAATCAAGTACTTCAAGCTGTTTGATATCCAAAGCATCATCAAATGAGTCTGCTCTTTGGCATAGAAGGATGTGTCACATGAACTTCAAGTCCATGAATGTTTTAGTCAAAAAGAATCTGGTAAGAGGTTTACCACAAAAGGAGTTCGTATGTGATGCTCATTGTGTAGCATGTCTTAAAGGCAAGCAACACAAAACTTCTCATAAGGCCAAAGAAATAAATTCAATCTCATCCGCTCTTCAACTGATTCATATGGATCTATTTGGTCCAACATCTGTTTTGAGTTTGAATAAAAGGGCCTACTGTTTAGTTATTATTGATGATTTCCCCAGATTTACTTGGGTTTACTTTCTTAGGTCTAAAGATGAAACTGCTGAGCTAGTTAAATCATTTATTCTTAAGATAGAAAACCAATCCAACTCAAAAGTTAAGGTGATAAGGTCAGACAATGGAACTGAATTTAAAAATCATATGCTAAACAGTTTCTGTGAGTCCAAAGGTATTGCTAGACAATACAGTGCACCAAGAACACCACAGCAAAATGGTGTAGCTGAAAGAAAGAACAGAACATTAATTGAGGCTGCTAGAACAGTGTTAGCTGATTCAAAACTGCCAATGACTTTCTGGGCAGAAGCTGTTAATACAGCCTGTTATGTTCTGAATAGGGTTCAGGTTGTTCAATATAAAGGGAAAACTCCTTGAGTTATTCCGTAATACAAGTCCCTTAATAGCCTTTTTCAAGTCTTTTGGCCGTCCATGTACCATTGTTCACACTAAGACTCACTTAGGGAAGTTTGAAAGCAAGGCTGAAGAAGGATTCTTTGTAGGATACTCTAATCAAAGCAAAGCCTATAGAGTATATAACAGTGTGTCTAAAACCATTAAAGAAAGTGCAAATGTTGAATTTAATGAAAATACTGCAAATGTCAAAGGCACTGGTCCTGATTGGTTGTTTGATTTAGATTCACTAACAAATTCTCTGAGCTTTGTTGAGTATAATGCAGAAGCTGATGCAAACAGGATTGAAGCTATCAACACAAATTCTCATGCTGTCAATACAAATTCTCAAGTTGTTGGCACAAATTCTCAAGCTGTTGGCACAAACTCTCAAGCTGTTACAGATTCAAATACTTGGGATGAATATACACCTATACCACTGTCATGTGACCCTCCAGGGGTTCTGAATGCTCAACATGATACAAATCCAGACACTGAAGTGCCACTCCCAAGTCCTGAGAGAACAGCTCCAACACAAAGGGAAACAGTCCCAGACTCAAGTCAAGCTGTTTCAGAAGCTTAACCATTCACTGGTCCTGATGGAGATGATACAAATCTTGGATCCTCTTTTCAGACAGAAAGAGAGCCTACACTCAGAGTTCACAAGTATCATCCTCTCAGTCAAATAATGGGTGATCCACGTACACCTGTGCAAACAAGGAAAATGGTTCACAATGAGACTGCTGCTGCTGAACAAGCAGTTCCTGAATTTAGTCTAGCTGCATTTGAACATGCCTGTTTCATGTCTCAGCTAGAACTTAAAAAGGCATCAGAGGCATTGAAAGATTCATCCTGGATTAAGGCAATGCAGGAAGAGCTGCTACAATTCAAGATTCAAAATGTCTGGACACTGGTTGATCTTCCTAAAGGAAAGAGAGCAATTGGTACAAGATGGGTGTTCAGAAACAAGAAAGATGAGAGAGGGATAGTCATCAAGAATAAAGCAAGACTAGTAGCACAAGGGTACACTCAAGAAGAAGGCATAGATTATGATGATGTATTTGCTCCAGTGGCAAGAATTGAGGCCATCAGACTGTTTTTGGCCTATGCAAGTTTCAAAGGTTTTAAAGTGTATCAAATGGATGTGAAGTCTGCTTTTCTATATGGAACAATTGAAGAAGAGGTCTATGTATGTCAACCTCCTGGTTTTGAGGACTACAAGTATCCAGACAGAGTCTACAAGTTAGACAAGGCTCTCTATGGTCTCCATCAAGCCCCCAGAGCATGGTATGACACTCTGTCATCATACCTTCTACAGAATGGGTTCAAGAGAGGTACTCTGGACAAAACACTTTTTACAAAGTCTATCAAGGCTGAGATTCTGCTTGTACAAATCTATGTTGATGACATCATCTTTGGCTCAACAAATGATTGTTTGCGCAAAGAGTTTGAGGCTTTAATGCACAAAAAGTTTCAAATGAGTTCAATGGGAGAACTCACTTTCTTTCTAGGATTGCAGGTCAAGCCGAAGCCCACTGGTCTCTTCATAAGTCAATCAAAGTATGTTAAAGACATACTGGAAAATTTTGGGTACCAAGATACCAAAGCTGCAAGTACTCCTATGGATCCTCACAAGCAGCTTCATACAGACAAAGATGGAATAGATGTGGATATTCATTTATACGGATCTCTTATAGGATCACTTATGTATCTAACATCTTCTAGACTTGATATTATGTTTGCTGTCTGTGTCTGTGCAAGGTTTCAATGTTCACCGAAGGATTCCCATCTGGTTGTTGTTAAGAGAATCTTTAGATATCTAAAAGGCCAACCTCATTTAGGCCTCTGGTATCCTAAAGACTCTCCTCTTACATTGACAGCCTACTCTGACAGTGACTATGGAGGATGCAACATTGACAGAAAATCCACAACTGGTGGCTGTCAATACTTAGGAGCAAGACTAGTTTCTTGGCAATGCAAAAAGCAAACAACTGTTTCCACCTCATCCATTGAAGCAGAATATGTAGCAGCTGCAAGCTGTTGCTCACAGGTAATGTGGATTCAAAATCAACTGAGAGACTATGGTATGAACTTCTTATCCACTCCTATTTACATTGACAATTCAGGTGCAATCAGCATTGTGCAAAATCCAGTGAAATTTCCAAAAACCAAGCATATAGAAATCAGATTTCACTTTATAAGGGATTGTAATGAGAAGAAATTAATCCAAGTTACCAAAATTCATATTGACGATCAGTTAGCTGATCTATTTACAAAACCTTTTGATGTGGGAAGGTTCACTATCCTAGTATCAAATATTGGTATGGTAAACAAGGATTAATTTGTTTTCATTATTATCTACTTCATATGCTTATTTAAGGGGGAGTCACTGTTTCATTTAAAGATGCTTCATTTCCAACTAACAGCTTGAGTATTTTCTCAAGCTGCTAGTTCATTTTCTCGGACTGTTAGTTATTTCACTTGATCTGTCAAAGTGTGCAGGGTAATTAGGTAATTTCTTAAATGTGTGCGCGGGACCCAACCTTTTTAAAACCTTTAAAGGTCCCTGTTTCGTTCAGTTGTAACTACCAGTTACATAATCTCATACCACGACCTTCTTTTCTCTCTGAACGATTCCCACACTCTTCTTTGAAACCCTAAAATCTTCGTTTAATCGTCCATGGAGTTTGTCAAGGAACACAACTGCCTACCCTACTCTCTAAAGCACTCTCATCTTCAACAGTTCCATGACATGATGGACTTTCTTAGACACTCCCATATCCATCATGCCCTCAATATCAATCCCACCATATACATCTCTCATATTGAGCAATTCTGGAACCGTGCTTCTGTACAAACCATCAATGGAGTTGCTTCTTTAATATCCAAAATTGATGGCACTCCCATCACAGTAACTGAGGAATCCATTCGACATCATCTGCATCTTCAAGATGCCTCAGGTATAACAGACTTATCTCTTAATGCGTTACATACTGGTCTTCATAATATTGGATATAGGGGTCCTGCTGATTCTTTTACTTTTCTTAAAGCACACTTTTCACCTAAATGGAAATATCTTGTGCATATTATTCAGCAGTGTATTAGCCCTAAAAGAACTGGTTGGTCAGAATTTTCTTCAAATATTGCCACTGCCTTAGTGTGCTTTTCAACAGGCCAACAGTTCAATTTTTCATATATGATTTTTCAGGGGATGTTAAGGCATCATTCCCTAAAGAATGAGAAATTTTTGATGTATCCTAGATTTTTGGCAGAGATAATTGCAAAAACTTGCACCACTTTTCATATGCATAAGAGGATACATGTTTCCCATAGGCACTCACTATCTTCTATTAAAAGGCTTTTAAAGCAAAGTGCCAATTTTTTGAGTGTAGATGTTCCATTGCCTTCTGCAATGATGAACATCATTCCAAGAAACAGAGGAGAGGGTCCTGAGCAGGCTCAGCCTAACACCACTGCTTCACCCCCAGGACCCCAATCCACTCCTCATGATACACAAATGCCTTCAGTTCCTATTGTTCAGCCAACATCCCCACTCAAATATCTATATAAAAAGAAAAGAGGACCAGGAGCTCCTTCCTCCTCAGTCCTCATACAAGAGCCAAATAACCCTGTGCAGGAGGACACTTCGGCACAGAATATCTAGGGGGCACCCATTGAGGAAACTCTCATCCTCAATCAGGAGGTGAACATCTCACAAGAGATTGTTCATATGGGTTCTGTGGCTGACACTACTGCTGCTTCTACACAAGAGGCACAGGACAGTGCCAACATCACTAAGACCACACCCATGGCAACAGAAGGTGTGCAAGCACCATTTGGAAGTCCCCAGTACCAAGAACAGAGGGGCCCAGAGGTTTTCACTTCTGGAATTCATGCCAGTGATAGATCACAGGCACCAACTTCGTTTGCTGATCTTGAGGCTAGTCTGCAACTTATGTTATTAACGGATCCTAAGCTGCAACCTATTGTAGCAATATTGGAATACCAAAAGTCCATCATTGTTGCACAGGAAGCACAAATTACTGCACTCAGACAGACAGAAGCTGCTCAGAATCAACGAATGGATTATCTCCATAAAGGGTTCACCCTCTGTGGCAATAAAATCATACAATTAGAGCGCATGATTCGAACCCACATGGCAACGGTTGTAGGTCCTTCTGACGAAACCAATGCTTCCAAAAAGGGGGAGAATCAGGAGAGCCAAATCCCTGAATCAGTCCAAGCACCTCAAACAGAATTAGTCCAAGCAGCTCCAACAGTTCAACATTCTAGGCTAGCAGTCCCAACAGCTTCTCAAGCTGTTAGCCTAGAAACTCAAGCTGCCTCTACAAGACCAACTGGATTTGTAATAAGAGAAACAACTCAGGCTCCCAGCAGTTCAGTCCAAGCAACATCTCCTGCTACAAAAGATAAGGGCAAGGGTATTCTTATTGAGCCTCCAAAGCACAAATTTTCTTCCAGAGAAGCCCAGATTGCTTTTAATGCTGAGATTGCCAGAAAATTAGCAGAAGAACAAGATCAAGAGTTAGACCAGCAAACCCAGTCCCCAATGGAAGATGATGAAACCTTAGGTGATTACCTGAGAGGGTTTGTGGTCAAGCAAGGGGAAAGGAATAGGAAGATGCCAACAGGGCATTCTAAGGCTGAGCATAGAAGATTTCTTATTAATTTTGCCTTTGCAGCAGGGATACCAAAGAAAATGGCTCAGTCTATGAGCACAGAAAGACTACAAGATATTCATGACAAATAGATGGACAAACGAAAGAAAGCCAAAGTCTCCCAAGAAGTCCAAAGATCTCAAGAACCAGTTCAACCTGGTACAAGTGATGTGCAAACTACTGCCAGTGTCCCGGCTCCATCTGTTCAAGCAGCTGCTTCTATTCCTGCATCAGAGTCAATGTCACAAGCAAAGCTGGATCAGGTTAAGAAGGTGTTGTTTGAGCAACAACTGCAAAAGGTGATGGAGATAGAGAAATTCATAGACCAGCATGACTTTACAAAGCCTCTTATTAATTACTGGTATGCTAAGCCAATGGACAACATTGACTTAAGAATTCAGTTTGTAGTAAGAAGGGAATCTGGCCCAGAAGAAGAGTATAACAGCATCATGCATATGGCTCAAAGGATGACCAGTGATGAGCTAACAAGAATGCACAATGTTGGGTCTGTAACACAACTAAGATCGGCTCTACCACAAGTAAAGCAAGCTATCAAAGACCTGAAGAGCATTGCTGATCCTGAGTCTATAAGAAAAGATATAGAGAATGCAAATCCAAAGGGAATGAAGATCAAGCAACTTGATCTGTTTGTCAAATCAAAGACTTACAGAATCAAATTTACAGATGGATCTGGTATGTTCTTCAATTTTGTATTCTATGATCTACTAAAAGCTATGTTGTTTCAGATGAGATCTGTTAAGATATCTTGTGATAGAGAAGATATGAAGAAAGAGTTTTTGAAGGCTGTCAATCAGAAACTTGCACAGTGGTAAGTTTTTGAAAGCCTTGGTTTGTAAATAACAGTTTACCTGTTTATTTCCTTATTTGTATAGAACTTAAAGTCTTGTATAAAGAATTTAAGTTAGGGGGAGATTGTTGGGAACTAGTCTAAGTAGTTCAAGCTGTTAGTTAGACTTCTCAAACTGTTAGTAGAATTTCTATACAAGTACAAAGTTCATGCTGTTAGTTGAAGAATCTCGAGCTGTTAGTGTAAAAGTTCAAGCTGCCAGAGTAAATCAACTCAAGCTGCTATGTTCAAGCTGTCTAGTGATTCAAGCTGCTCAAAAGTTTCATAAACAGAAAGTGCTGATATTAAGGAAAAGATATCTACATAAAGATTCCAGCATATCTACTATCAGAGAAGTCATAGTCCTTCAAGGAAACAAATCAAGAAGCAATATAAATACATAGAATAGGTCTTTCTATTGTATAGGAGTTTTCTGCGTATTCAAGATTGTAATTGCTTTTTGTTTGAGTTTTCATAAGCCTCTAAGGTTGTAAAACCCTAAGAACAGTTTGTGTTCTTCGTCTAATCAAACAGATTAGAGGTGATTGTAACTATTGAAGTCAGCAAATACAAGCAAGTTTGATTTCTTATTTATGTCTATCTGTTATGAGTTCTAAAAGCTTTTGTTAAAAATAATTAAGTGTTATTCCGCAAACTTCTTAATTAAACTTTGATTCAAAGCAAGATTATTGATTTATACTCTGATAAATTCAAATCAGTTAGTCTTGGTTAATTAAGTTCAGATCCTGACAAATGGTTTTATAAATAGATCAGCTAACTGATCATCTGTATGTATTTTGGTAACTTGGATTAATTTCTTCTCATTACAGTCCCTTATAAAATGAAATCTAATGTCTATGTTCTTGGTTTTGGGAAATTTCACTGGATTTTGTACAATGCTTATTGCACTTGAATTGTCAATATAAATAGGATTAGATAAAAAGTTCATACCATAGTCTCTCAGTTGGTTCTGAATCCACATTATTTGGGAATAGCAGCTCGCAGCTGCAACGTATTCTGCCTCAGTGGATGAAGTGGAGACTGTGGTATGCTTTTTGCATTGCCAAGAGACTAGTCTTGCTCCTAGATATTGACATCCACCAATTGTGGACTTTCTGTCTATGTTGCAACCTCCATAGTCACTGTCAGAATAAGCTGTTAGTTCAAGAGGAGAGTCCTTAGGATACCATAGCCCCAATTTTGGTTGGCCCTTGAGGTATCTAAAGATTCTATTAACAGCAAACAAATGTGAATCCTTTGGAGCACATTGAAACCTAGCACAAACACAAACAGCAAACATTATATCAGGTATAGAATATGTGAGATTCATTAGGGAACCTATCAAGGATCTGTAGAAATGAAAATCCACATCCACTCCTTCTTTATCGGCATTAAGCTGCTTATGAGTGTCCATTGGTGTGCTGGAAACTTTGGTGTCCATGTATCCAAACTTTTCAGGATGTCATTTACATACTTTGATTGACTAATAAAATATCCAGTACGTTTTTGCTTGACCTGCAATCCTAGAAAGAAAGTTAGTTCCCCCAATGAACTCATTTGAAACTTTTTATGCATTAAACATTCAAACTCCTTGCACAGAGTGTCATTTGTTGATCCAAAGATGATACCATCAACATAGATCTGAACAAGAAGAATCTCTGATTTGATGGACTTTGTGAATAATGTCTTATCCATAGTACCTCTCTTGAATCCATTCTGTAGAAGATATTAAGACAGAGTATCATATCGTGCTCTTGGGGCTTGGTGAAGTCTATAGTGGGATTTTTCTAACTTGTAGACTCTGTCTGGATACTTATAGTCCTCAAATCCAGGGGGTTGACACACATAAATCTCTTCTTCAATTGTACCATACAAGAATGCAGATTTCACATCCATTTGGTACACTTTGAACTCTTTGAAGCTGGCATAAGCTAGGAACAGTCTGATGGTTCTATCCTTGCTACTGGAGCAAAGACATCATCATAATCTATTCCTTCTTCTTGAGTATATCGATGAGCTACCAACCTTTCTTTGTTCTTGATCACTACACCTCTCTCATCCTTCTTGTTTTTGAAAACTCATCTTGTACCATTTGTCCTCTTACTTTTAGGCAAGTCAACTAGAGTCCATACATTCTGAATCTTGAATTGCAAAAGTTCTTCTTGCATTGCCTCAATCCAAGACGGATCTTTCAGAGCCTCAGATGCCTTATTTGGCTCCAATTGGGACATGAACCATGCATGTTCAAAGGCAGCTAGACTGAATTCAGGGACTGCTCATTCAGCATCAGTGGACTCCTTGTGAATCATTGTCCTTGTCTGCACAGGAGTGCGTGGATCTCCCATTATCTGGTTGAGAGGATGTTACTTGTGAACCCTGAGTATGGGTTCTCTTTCTATCTGAAATGAGCTTCCCAGATTTGTATCATCACCTTCAACACCACTTGAGGATTCTGATTCAGTAACAGTTTGATCAGAAGACGGGACTGTTTCCCTATTGGATGGAGTTGTTACTTTAGGGCTTGGGATTGGCACTTCACACTCTGTATTTATGTCTTGTTGATCAATGAAGATCCTTGGTGGGTCACAATAGAGAAGTGGCAGTACAGTGTACTCATCCCATGTAACAGAATCCCCTGTTGTTGGAAACTTTGTGCCAACAGCTTGAACATGAGAATTTGGGCTGAAAGTTTCAACACTGTTTCCAGCAGTTCCTGCAGAATACTCAACAAAGCTCAGAGAATTTGTTGGTGAATCTTAATCAAACAACCAATCAGGACCAGTGCCTTTGATATTTGCAGTATTTTCATTAAACTCCACGTTGACACTTTCTTCAATGGTTTTAGACACACGTATACACCCTATAGGCTTTGCTTTGAATAGATAACCTATAAAGAAACCTTCTTCAGCCTTACTTTCAAACTTTCCTAAGTGAGTTTTAGTATGTAGGATAGTGCATGAACAGCCAAAAGGTTTTAGGAAGACTACTAAGGGAATCCTGTGATGGAATTACTCATATGGAGTTTTCCTTTGTGACTGAACAATTTGAACCCTATTTAGCACATAACAGGATGTATTTACTGTCTCTACCCAGAAGGTCATTGGCAGTTTGGAATCAGCTAGCATGGTTCTAACAGCCTCTATTAGAGTTCTATTATTCCTTTCAGCTACACCATTTTGTTGTGGTGTTCCAGGTGCACTATATTGCCTTTCAATGCCTTTAGACGCACAGAAACTGTTTAGGATATGATTTTTAAACTCAGTTCAATTTTCTGATCTGATCACTTTAACCATTAAGTTTGATTGGTTTTCAATCTTAAGAATAAAGGATTTGACTAGCTCAGCAGTTTCATCCTTAGTCCTAAGAAAGTAAACCCATGTAAACCTGGTGAAATCATCAACAATGACTAAACAATAAGCTCTTTTATTCAAACTCAAAACAAATGTTGGGCCAAAAATATCCATATGAATAAGATGAAGAGCAGATGAGATTGAATTTACTTCTTTGGCCTTATGAGAAGTTCTGTGTTGCTTGCCTTTGAGACATGATACACATTGATAATCACAAATGAACTTCTTCTGTGGTAAACCTCTTACCAAGTTATTTTTTATTAAAACATTCATAGATTTGAAGTTCATGTGACACATCCTTCTGTGCCAAAGAGCAGACTCATTTGATGATGCTTTGGATATCAAACAGCATAAAGTATTTGATTTGGATAAATGATCAGTGTCCAAACAGTAGACATTGTCCTTTCTTGGTGTTCCGAATAAATCAAGATTTTCAGGTATTTTAAAATCTTTTGATAGGACAATGCACTAAGAATCTGTGAAAACAATATTTTGTTTTTCACAGATTTGAGACACACTTAGTAAGTTGTACTTCAGCTGTACAACATACAAAACATCATTGAATAACATGTTGCCTGCTTTGACAGTACCCTTACCTGTTACCTTACCTCCCTTGGAATTGCATCCAAATGCAACAACCCTCCTTCGAAGCTTTTGAAATTTGACAAGCACTCAGAGTTGCATGTCATGTGCCTAGAGCATCCACTGTCCATATGCCATCTTTTCTTATGTTGGGTCCTGTGGTTGCCATGCACAGAAAAAGCTTATTTAGTAGTGGAGTAAACCCAAACCAAATTGGTTTTGGTTGTCCTTGTGCATTGACATAACTAAATACTGTTTGTGTCTTTTTAAAAATAGAGAGATCCACAGGTGGATTCTGTGAGGAGTATTTAGTTATGACATGAGGTATCCAGGTATTCTTTCAAATCTTTTCTTTAACAGCATCAGAAGATCCACTACCAGTTCCAGTTTTAGACTTTGCCGTTTGAACTGGGTTCTGAGTACTAGCACCTTCAGAATTTGAACTACCAGTTCCAACTTTTCTCTTAACAGTCTCAACACTTGCATTAGCAGTTTGATCTATGTTTTTTCCTTTAACACACCAGACCTTCTTTATATTTGATTTAGATTTTGCTAAAACTTGTTTTTTGTGTGTAGACTGTCTTTTGTTGACTTTTAAGTACCTGTGGTCAACTGTCTTCTTTGGAACTGGTGTGACAGGTGTTTGACCCTTTGAAACTTTTGAGTTTCGAACAACGACCTGTTTTTGAATAAAAGTCTGTTTTGTAACACATGGTTTATATAAGCAAGGTCTGGCCAAATGATTTTCCTGCCACAATGGAAACATCTTTTGATTGTTTTGATTGGAGAACCAGTTTTGTGAGACCAGAACTGCTTCTTGTTCCTTTAATTTCCCCTCACCTGTTGCTGTGTGGGAAACTTTTGAACACCATGTTTTTGGCATGTGCATATTGGAACAGTCTTACCCCTTTTACCCTATCTTTAAATTAGACCTCCATTAGGTGTTCTACCTTTTGATTGGCCAGCTTGAAGCTGCCAAAATCTATATTAATAGATTCTATTTTCTTGTTGGCATCTAACACCTTCTGTTCAGCCTCATCTAGTTTCTTATTTAGGGTCTCTATTTTCTCATTCAGTTCCTTTTTCTCCCACTCATGATATATTGTATCATGTCCCATCTGAATCTCATTATCCTTATAGTCATTGATCTGTTTTTCAAGAACTTCTATAGCCTGCATATAATCATATCTCCTCTCTTCCATCTTAGTTAGAGTTTTGCACATGCTGTCATTATGATCTCTGTACTTTTTAACCATATTTTTGCATGTTTGAGAGCAGAGTATAGCATTACCTCAGATGGTAGTTCAATGGAAGTCACAGTCGATGTTTCTGCAATAAGAGCTTGATTTTGAAACTCTTCTTCTGTCTGGTCACTCCAGTCAAACACATTGTCTTCTTGAGAGACAAGAGCTTGTGAAGGGATGGTGTTTGATTGGTTTGATGGGGTCTTGGTGGCTGCTGACCTTATGATCTGCACTCTGTAGCAAAGTGACCAAGTTTGTGGCACTTAAAGCACTCAACCTTTGATTTATCAAATGCTGGCTTGCCTTCTGGTTTGGCTTGAAAGTTTGGTCTGCCAGTCCTTTTCAGAAATCTTTTGGCCCTCATAGTCAAAATAGCATGCTGCTACTTTAAGTCCATCTCTTCTAAATTATTTGGATGGATTTGTTCCAAATCTTCAGCATTAAGGGCAAACAGTCCATCACTTGCAACAAATGCTTCATAATGAACTTCAAAAGAGTTACCATCAGCACCTGAAAAAAGATCACAACAGTCTGATTTATCAGTTAATGCTGATGACAGCATAGCAGTGTTGTGATTGTAAGAAAAAGATTTCTTTATATTTTCAATCTCAGATTCAAACACTCTCAGGCTGTTATAAACGTCATCCAACTCTATTTCATCTAGAATGTCTTTGGTTCTCGATTGGGCTGCATAGGCTGTCCATTCTTCACCAAGAGTTCTGAGGAATTTTCGGTTCACTTCATCTTGATCCAGGCTGACATTAGCACTCTCCAATTCACCTATCAACTTATTAAACCTATCAAAAATTTGAGTAAGTTTTTGATTCTTGCCACCAGAAAAGTTTTCATACTGCTGTTTTAAAAGATCCTTTTGATTTTTTTTGGTGCTAGCATTGCCAGCAAATCTTTTCTCTAAAGCAATCCAAAGAGAATGAGCAGTATAGAACCTTTTAAACTGATGTTGATAAGCATTAGGAATGGCTATTTGTAAAAGAGTAAGAGCTTTCACTTCATTCATTCTAGCCTTTCTTTCAATCTCAGTTTTTGGAGGTGTTCTTTTGGGTTTGCCCTCAGCAACTAGTTCAGGATCAACTGCAGGAGGATTTTCAACAGCTTCCCATAGGGCATAGTCAATAAATTGAATGTGCTGTTGAATCCTGAGTTTCAAAATCTCGAACTCAGTGGGTTTGAGCATAGGCACTTTTAGTGCTTGCCCAGATCCACTACTGCTATTTTCAAACTCCATTGCAGAAAAACAAAATTTTAAACAAAGAAAGTTTCTGACTTTGAAAACAAAGAACAACAAATAACACCTGTCGCTCTGATACCACTTGACAAGATCAAACTCACCTAAGATTAACTGGTTTTAATAAATCTGAGTGTAAACCAATAACCTTGTTTTGAATCAAATTCCAATTAAGAAGTTTGCGGAATAATACTTAACTGTTTTAAGAAAACTTTCAAAATAAAATAACAGACAAATATAATCAAAATCAAATCATTTATATTGCCAAAATCACTGATTACAATCACCTCTAATCTGTTTGATTAGACGAAGAACACAGATTGTTCTTAGGATTTTACAACCTTAGAGGCTTGAGAAACTTTATCAAAAAGCAATTACAATGAAGCACTAAATTTAAAAACTTGCACGTACAGACTTACAATAGAAAGACCTAGTCTATCTTTATATATAGTCTTCTGATTTGTTTCCTTGACGAACTCTGATTTCTCTGGTAGTAGATATGCTTGGAAGGTATTCCAATCTTGAAATATATATTACTTCCTGAATTTCAGCACTTTGTATTATTAATCTGTTGAGCAGCTTGAACTTTAAACTAGCAGCTTGAACTTGTTGAAATCGCAGCTTGAACTTTGTAATTACACAGAAATACTACTAATAGTTTGAGAAATCTAACAAACAGCTTCACATACTTAGAATATTTCCCAACAGGGGGCCACAGCATTCTTCGCGGGAGAAAAATCCATTCCAGTGGAGACAGATGAATCTAGTAGCAGGGCATCCTTTGGGTTTTTTAAACCAGAAGAAAAAGCAACTCATTCAGCGTCTATGTCTCAAGGATACACAAAGATGCCAATGAGCGCAAAATCGGCTGAAGATCATCTGAATCTTTTCGCTTCATTTGTCATAGCGTATGACAATTGCGTTCAAGGGAGGATAAACGGTCCTGCGTTATGGGAAGAAGACTACGATCAGGTGAATCCTGATGACTTGGAGGAAATGGACCTACAGCGGCAACTAGCCATGGTGACTAAGAGGGTCAAGAGGTTCATGAAGAGAATGGGGAGAAATCTGAACCTAGGCAACAACAAGGTTGGGTTTGACAAATCAAAGGTTAAGTGTTACAATTGCCAAGGATTGGGACACTTTGCAAGAGAGTGTTAAACACCCAAAGTAGAGAACTATCAGATCAGACTCAAGGAAGATATCAATCTGGTGGTTCTAAAAATCAAGCAGCCATCGCTGGTTCGTTAACAAATATGTCATCTAACAGATAGCTTGATGGAACTTATGATTGGAGTACTCATCCGGAGTCGAATGTTAGAGCCTTTATGGCTGAAGTAACTGAGACTGGGGATGACAGAGCTGAAGAAGTTGCAGAGGACACCAAGCAGAACGATACAAGTCCTTTGATGGTGGAAAAGTCGGAGAATCAGTCCATTCTGGAGTTTGCTGCTAAAATGGCTAACGTGGAATCGAGTCACAAATGGGTAACTCTAAACTTTTCTACATTCTATGATTTATGTGTTTTAAGTGTTACTTTAAATGATAGATCAAATCTAGTTCTAGAAACACATAACTCATTAACAGCTCAAGTACAATCTTTAAAATCAGATAACACTAGTCTTCTAGATAATAAGGAAGATCTAAGGAATAAGCTGAAAGCAGATGCTCAGGATGTCATACTTCTAAAAGACTAATTAAATGTACAATGTGTCAAGATAGAACTTATGTATGAGCATGTTGAAGCTTTAACCAAAGAACTTACCATTAAGGATATAGAACTAGTAGAATCAAGAGTTAAGGTTGCTGAGGTAAATAGTAAGCTTGAAAAGTTTAGGAACTCATCTCTAAACCTAGGAAAGATCTTAGAAGCTCAACGGCAGTCTAAGAAACCAGTTGGATTAGGTTATCAAGAGAGTCCTCCATCTTTCAACAATAACTATGTGCCTCAACCTCAGGATAAAACTGATGAACCAGTCGAACACAAGTACCAACTGGAAATAAATCTGAAAAGGATAGGTTAACTAAGGTATCTAATACTACCTCTAATATTAAGGAAGTCAAGTTTGTGCAGTCTACTAGTGACACTATACTAGGAGAAGAAAAACCTGAAATTAATATTCAGCAAGAGGAAGTAATCACTGTAGTTGAAATGAAAGAGAATGACACTAGTGAGAAACCTAAGTCAAAGGGTACATATAAAAAATTGATTGATAAGATGTCATGCTTTAGATGTCACGAGAAGGGACATGTTGTGTCTAGCTGTCCTTATAAGAAAGTGGGTTCAACACCTCTAAACCAGAGTCTAGACCTACTGTAGGAAAGCCAGAACAAGCAATCCTAAAACCAGTACCTAGAATTGCTAGCACAAGTAATTCTCAACATACAGAGAGGAATGGGAATGCAACACCTAGGATAGCTGTTAAACATACACCGGTGTCGGTCAGACAGCAAGAAGTGATTAGGACTAATTCTCCGAATAGAGTTCCTAGTCAGACTAGGTCAAGACCACAACAAGGCTATAGGAATACAACATCTAGAAGGACTTACACTCCAGTTAGGTCTCATACTCCTCAAAGACAACAGACACCAGGTAGAGCCCAGGGATATCAAACTAAAATGCCTTATAATAGAAACCATTCAAGCGCTCAACAGCAAATGCCAACCCAAAGGCCAAGACTGAATCTTAATCACTCAGCACCACAACAGGCTCTCAATTAAAAGCCCAAGTCACCTGAAAGGAGAGATGGGTATTTGAAGGAGTTCACGTATGTGGATGAGAATGGTATTACCAAGTCAGTCATGGCTTGGGTTCCCCGTGATTACTAACTTGTTTGATTTCATGTGCAGGAGCTAACTACAGCTCTTAATAACAAGTGGTTCCTCGATAGTGGTTGCTCTCGTCACATGACTACGGAAAGGGGTCTACTCACAGACTTCAGGGGAGGGAACAAGGGTTTTGTATCATCCGCTGGGAACAAGGAATGTCACATAACTGGAACTGGAGTGGTCACTAATTGGCAATCACACTTGATCAAGTTTACCATGTTGATAAATTTGATCACAATCTCATTAGTGTATCTCATGTCTATGATAATAAGAATTCAGTAATCTTTACTGAAACTGAAGCGTAAGTGCTAAAGCCGTGATTCAAAATACCTGAAGAGTGGATCATGATGAGAGCCGCAAGGAAGAATGATTTGTACATGATGGACATGAACATATCAGACTAATTTGTCTACTATCCAAAGCTTCAGAATCAAAATCTATTCTATGGCACAGACGCATGGCACACTTACACCTAAGGAAAATGAATTACATCACAAAACATGGTCTGGGGCAATGTGTTCCACTAAAGAGTTTTCAGTTCGATGACAAGTGTGTCCCATGAAATAAAGGAAAACAACACAAGAAGTCACACAAGTCAAAGATTCAGAACTCGATAGCTTCCACCCTCGATTTGCTGCATATCGATCTCTTCGGTCCAATCAACAAAAGAAGTATAGGTTGTAGTTGGTATTGTTTAATTATCACTGATGATTACTCACGTTTCTCTTGGGTTTTCTTTATAGGTACAAAGGACGAAACAGCTGGAAAGTTGATTTTGTTCTTAGACCAAGTCGAGAACTCATACGGGACAAGGGTAAAACGTATCAGGAGTGATAACGGAACGGAATTTAAAAACACTTTAATTGGTGTATATTGCCTATCAAAAGGCATAGTGCATCAATTTAGTGCACCTTATGAGCCACAACAAAATGGGGTGGCCGAACGCAAGAACAGGACTTTGATTGTGGCAGCAAGGACCATCTCTCGGATTTAAAGCTTTCTGCCATGTTTTGGGGGAGGCCTTGAATACCGCTTGTCATGTTTTAAACCAGGTCCTCACTATCAAATAACTGAACAAAACCTATTATGAAGTTCTGAATAAAAGAACACCATATTTAACTGGCTTTGAACCGTTTGGGGTACCGTTGACTTTATTGAAAACAAAACATCAACCCAAGTTTGGTGAAAAGGTTGACGAAGGATACTTCCTAGGTTATGTCCCTAACTCACTAAACAAAAGAGTTTTTAACAAAACAAATGGTACGGTTGAGATTGTGTTTAACATAGATGTAACAAGTTATTCACATGAACCCCAAACTGGTCTGGAATGGTTATTTGATTATGACTCTTTGTTTGAATCATTTAACATACCGTTTAGTGGGAATGCAGGTACAGTGGAAAAGGACTTCTCCTCATTAAACCTTAATGACGAGTACCAAGGTTTTCCAAAATGAAGCATTCCATCAATATCTGAGCCTACAATGACAGAAGACGGGTCTCCAACAGAGAATGAACCTGAATTACCTACGAATGACAATCAGACGAATAATTCTAACTCCGAGGACAGTGATCATGAGGAAGAGTATATACAGTCTGAAGTCAAACCCCCGTTAGGTAAAATAGGATCAAACTTAGGAGATACTTGTAAAGTCACCTACCTACGGATCCGATCTTAATGTCACGCCGTCCAATGAGTGCGGAATCCTCGTTAGCGGTTTGACGGACTGATCACACACACGAAACACAGAGACACACACGATGATAGATGCAAACCCGGACGTCCCGATACGTCATTTTCTCCAAGAACACCTTATGAAATGTTTACAAGTTCGTAATCGCCCGAATGATTAATTCTACAAAGATCGTTAATCAAAACTGATTAACTCTAAATTATAGGCCTCAGATTCGAACTTGCCTTGGACAAGTTCGAGAAGGCCCAAGCCCTTGAACTTGTCCACCATAAGATCGAATCTAGGCCTTTGAACTTATTCTAGAACTTGTCTTTGAACTTGTTCTTGAACTTATGTTTGAACTTACCTTTGAACTTATCTTTGAACTTATTGTAAAACATCAATTACAACCAAGTTCAAACATATATACAATCAATATCAATATCAAACATATATCAAGCATATAACAAACATATATCAAACATGCATTAATATGCAATTACGAACAATTTGACTATTACAAAATATCATCTATACTTAGACTGCTATTGTCACACAGGATGCACTAACAGACTCCCCCTTGATCATAGCTTCTAACGATATATATTTTGTCTAAGTACTAGAACTATACAAACTACTACCAGCATATAGTCCGTGCTCCATACAAACCCTTACCACTTTCTGGAACTTCCTGCCTTCAGATCTCCAGCCTTCGTGAAAGCAAAATCGGCTGATCATGAAACTTTTTCAGGTTGTCCTTGGATAGGTTAATCAGATGCAGTGGATCATACACTTTCAAAATAGTATTCTCTTCTAGATCCTCCATGACAGCTTCAGCCATTTCATTGTCTACATACCACCATTTCATGTTTCCAAGTACATCCTGTGGTATAGACTTCAATGGGATTTTCTTCAAACATCGGACTGGCTTGTAAACCATCTTAGCCCAAGGTTTACCCGTATGGCGATCTATTCTCAACTCATCTTCCACTCTCTTGCCTGACCTCGGCTTTATCCTTTCAAACTTTCCAGACCTCCCCTCCCTTCTGATGATTTTTGCTATAACTTCAGCGTAGGGGTCGTCTCCCAAGTTTATAAGCTCCTTCCAGGCCAGTTCTTTCACTTCGCATTTGGGCAATGTATTAAAAACCTTAAAGGTTCTCCTCAATAACTGAAGCTCGTCTCATCTTCTAAGCACGAAAAGCTGCAATTCTCTATCAAAGAACCAGCTCAGAATCCCCCCCGAGAGCTTTCCTGGACTTGGCAGCCTCATTCTTTTCTTTACTGCCAGGTCAGTCTTCTTCTCCTCCTTCATGAACCATAGCTTTATCATTTCTTCTCTTGTTTGTTCCTTTTCATCTATATCAGATTCTGATTCATCCATAGATGCTAAATTAAGCTCATCTAGATCTATCACATTCTGATTATTATGTACATGTTGTTCAGTGATAGGCTGCTTCGGGATAATTATTTCATCAACATCATCATCTTCATCTTCTACAACCTCATCATTTGACTTCCAATACACAACGTCTTCTGGAATAAATTCTCCTTCTTCCAAATCTTCATGATCAAGCCTAAACTCGTCTTCATCATCAAGATCCATCAATGCTTCAATCATCTCATGTTCAACAATCTTTGAAGCTTCACCTTCACCTCCTTCTCCCATACTAGACTGACTAGGCTCCCCCTGAATGAGTGCTTGCTGAGCAATCTTTTGGGAAAGATCTGCTAGCTCACCTTCTATTTGGGCATCTGGATCATTTCCTTCGTCATCGTTTCTCCTCATACTCAACTGATCCTCCTTGCAGCTACACTCCCCCTGAGCTCGTAGATCTTTCAATAATTGCTCAAGGAGAGTCTTCATTGTCTTCAGCTCAGATTTTTGATCAGCCACTGTTATCTTCTACTCGGCATTTTCTTGATCTAGTCGAGCATTATGCTGCTGCGGCTCTTTCACAGCTGTTGAAAGTTGGTAAATTTAGACTGTTCGGAAGTCCACTCTTCCTTTGAACTCAGTGAACTACTGATTGTCTGTGAACGAAGTCGAAGTTGATGAAACGGAGGCGGATGTTGATGGAGCGGTGGTTGAAGTTGATGGAGCAGCCGGTAACACAGTTTGAGGAGCTGAAGTGGATGGAGCTCTGTCCATAAATGTATGCTTCCTCGCCCTATGCCTAGGAACGAGAGGACCTTCTTCTTCTACTTCAAATTCAGATTCATCGGTCTCTTCATCAATGACAGCCGTTCTTGTCGATCTCCTGCTAACCACTAACCGCGATCCATATCTTCCAATCGTTATCTCTGGATAATCAGCCTCAGAGATTAGACTCGGAGGCTGTCTTAATGTGACATTCAGCTGGAGTCTGTTCCCTATCACCAGCACCTTCTTCTTCATCCAGTATCTCTTTGTCCATAAACTCAGCATCAGATGGCTGATATTCATCAATCTGTCGAAAAATATCCTGGAAATCAGCTTGAGGCTACAAAATGTCTTGAACTAATTCTGCAGCAATATCTTGCTCGGCAGCAGTTCCTTGAGCCCAAATCTCTTCCAGAGTTTGTGCCCTTTGATCGTATTGGGGAGCCGAACTCGACGGCCGGCCGCTTTTGAAGGTCCAGCAGCTGTAGCGACTGGTTGTTGACAAGAAGAGGATCTAGCTACCGGAGTTCTAACTGTCGGTGCTCTGCGTCGTTGCTGTTGTTCTTGTGTTTGTTGTTGTTGCTCTTGCGGTTGCTGCTGTTGTTGTTGCTGCTGCGGGGCTTCACCTATCCAATTGTCACCCTCCGGGGCTACAACATCTGAAATCTATAACCGTCCCGAACAATGGTGCCACTTGGGGCCTGACCTGCTCAGCCCTTCTCGCATTGTGGGTTTAGGAGTCAGCAAAATTTCTTTTATCGATTAAGGCCACGCCACTTTGATCAGGAAGTGGTGGCAAATTCGGCAAAAAATGGTGTATTATCATCATAGCAAAATGTGGATACATCAGAAATCTTTCCCTGAATGGAGCTGTGATCTGGTGCACAAAACTGCCCGAAGAACATCTCGAAAAAACTGAATTTTTTATTATATACCAAAGCAATCAACGCCGATTGCAATTTGGACACCATAGTATCAAAACCTGCCTTCTTTGGTGCAAAACACACCATAATGACATGGACAGGATACCTCCAATGTCCAATCAGGCCGCTATTAACATACGAGGCCTTCGTTATCTCTTCGGCATACCCCATTCTCAAAAATGCTGCTTGCCTGATAGGTAGTTGAAAATCTATCGGCCCTGCCTCTTGTTCCTCAGATCCCAGCTGTAGGATCCGCCTTAGCATGTCAGCCGAAAATGCTATTGGCTGTCCACCTACTCTTTTTCTTAGTACTTTAGGCTTAACCGAGCAATCCAGATGCAGATGCTCCCAGAACTGTCTTATGTACGTCAATGTAATTTGGAGATTGTGTGTCAATGCATACGACACGCTAGATTGGGTCTGAAATTCTATCATCGGATTGTATGGTTGTGCTTCTGGTAGTTAGAGATCCACTGCCATTACCATATTGTGCTTATTATAAAAGGCACGCTCACCCATATCTGCACACAAAATCAACAAACTAAATTAGTAATTAAAAATAAAATAAAACTTGTTTATTTCAAATTTGCATAACTTCGAACTTGCCTATGTTCGAAGTCCAACACATTCTAACTTAGACAAGTTCGAAATCATTTAACAATCATCCGAATTTAAATAAATTCGAAATATATGTTCGAACTTGACTGACTTCGAACTTATAGATATTTCCACAAGTTCGAACCTGAAGAATAAGTTCGAAGTCTGTCACTTTCAAATCAAAAACCAATATTTTAACCCTATTTGACTTAATCAACTGTATAATCTAGTCCTATTGGGTTCTAATCGAAGTTATTTATGATTTATTTGAACTTTTATCAGTCAAAACATGTGATTTCTAATCCACTTAGTTTCAACTTTTATAACCGTCAAATAAACTCGACTCTTGTCACAATAATGTCCTAAACTACACATACTTTGTATAATGATGGTTACTATACCTAAGTATACGTTTATGTTCGAGAAATGTAGTGAAAACTTCGAGTAATTGAAGGAAATTCGAGGAAACGGGAAGTTCGAGGGTAAGTTCGAAATCGCCGGAGCACAAGTTCGAGGAAAGAAATTCGAGGGTACGTGCGTTAAATGAAGTAATGTTGACCTATTTATACCAACTACCTTCGAACTTAGCCTAAGTTCGAACGTCTGACAAATTCGAAGTTAAGTTCGAAATTGTCTGAATTTTGAACTGAAGTGAAAAATTTGAAAATACTTGAATAAAATTCATCCTTTTCAACTTTTTCGTGTAACGGATTGTTGCAAACTTTGCAAAGTCATTCACACTAAGCAACATATTTTCATGCATTATTTGTTTATTCAGGTAATAATGCATCCTAGTAACTTTAACCTTTTTCCTACTTAGAATAAAGTAAAATATAATACAATAAAATAGTATAAAATAAGATAAAATTTTAATAAATAACATAAAATTTGAATATTTTATTAGCTTTTGAGATTTCCTTTGTGTATGATGCCTACCAACACATCAAACAGGAGAGTGTATATCACTTAAAATTCAAGGTGCATTATGTGTGAAAGCTTAACACTTAGAGATTGTTTCGACTGTGCTAATTTTCGTCACTTTGAACCTATGTATCTATGTGTAAGGTCTGGTGACTACGGATCTATCTTGACGCGACACCTTCCAACGAGTGCGGAATCCTCGTTCGCGGCTTGACGGTAAGACCACGCACACCGAAACACGGAGACTACCATGGTGACAGACGAACAACTAGAACGCCCAAACACGATGATTCTCTCCTCACGAAACTCACTGATTGCAATCAAGTTCGAGATCGCCTCTTGCTAATCCTCTAACAAATTCTGCAAAAGTCTAATAGTTAATCGAATTAACCCTTAATTATACTGACATGTTCGACTTTGTCAAGGACAAATTCGAACTTGGCCCAAGGCCTATTCGAACTTGTCCTCTTAGACAAATTCGAACCTACCTTAAACACGAACCCTATCTTTCAAACTTATGTTTTAACTTATGTTTGAATTTATCTTTGAGTTTTATCTTTGAACTTATCGTAATGTGTTACCCTAAGTTCAAACATACAATCAATCAATATCAAGCATACATAATCAAACATATATATCAAACACTTGTTACTATTCAATATCAAGTAAAATGACTTATACAAAATGCTATCTATCTTAGACTGCTATCGTCACACAGGATGTACTAACACAAAAACTTAACTCATTTTTCAATATTCTCTTTTTTTGAAATTTTTACGGTTTTCTCTCTTTTTTCTTCATTTTTAGGATAAGCTAATAAACTAACCTACTAACTTACTTTAAAAAGAGAATAAAATTTACTAAGCTACTACGTTACTATAAAAGGAATGAAAACATACTAAGCTCAAGTTACTCTGGATTACGCATACCATTTAGTTGAACTAACAACTCGTGACTTATCAAAAGCTTTAGTGAATAAATCCGCATTATTATCTTCCGTTGCCACTTTTACCAGCTTTATTAAGTTCTTTTCAGCACAATCACATATAAAATGATGTCTTATGTCTATGTGCTTTGTTTTACTGTGTTTAACTGGATTATTAGTTATAGCAATTGTAGATTGATTATCTATCCTAATGGGAGTATGAGTGTAAGTCAAACCGTAATCCCGCAATTGTTGTTGTGAACAACAACTACCAGCAACTACATATTCGGCCTCGCACGTTGACACGACTACCGAAGTCTGTTTCTTGCATTGCCAGGATACTAGCCTCCCTCCAAGGAACTGACAACCTCCAGTTGTTGATTTCCGGTTCAAGCTGCAACCACCATATTCTGAATCTGTGTATGCTTCCAAATCCAACTCACCATCAGCATGATACCAAAGTCCCAGCTTCGGTTTTGACTTGAGGTATCTCAGAATCCGCTTCACGGCTTTCATATGCATTTCTTTCGAATTAGATTGAAACCTAGCACAAATACACACAAGAAAAACATAATGTCACGTCTAGAAGCAGCTTAATACATGAGTGACCGATCATGGCCCGACATAGAGTCGGATCCACATCAGTATCGCTTTCTGTACCCGGTCCGAGATTGTGATTCACTTGAATCGGAGTACTAAAGAGAGCAGTCAACTTTGTTCCTTCCATCCCGAAGCGCTCCAGAATATCATAGACATACTTCGTCTGATGGATACACATGCCCTCCTTCCTCTGTTCAACTTGCTAACCCAGAAAGAAGATCAACACTCCCATAGCACTCATCTCAAACTTTGACTTCTCAACCTTCTCAAAATCTTTGCACATCTGTTCTTTTGATGACCCGAAAATGATGTCATCTACGTACACTTGTACCAAGATAAAATCTTCTCCCTTTCTCTTTACGAACAATGTACTATCAATTCACCCTCTTTCAAACCCGCTGTCCAAAAGATGAGTTGACAGCATCTCATACCATGCCCTTAGTGCCTGATGCAATCCATACAGAGCCTTATCAAGTCGATACACTCTGTCGGGATACTTTGGATCAGTAAACCCAGACAGTTGTTCCACGTACACCAGTTCCTTCACCTTGCCGTACAGGAATGCACTCTTTACATCCAGTTGATAGACTTTAAAATCCTTTGAAGGACGCGAAGGCCAGAAACAGACGAATGCCTCAAGCCTTGCCACTGGTGCAAACACCTCGTTGTAATCATTTCCCTCTTCTTGGTTGAATCCCTTTACCACAAGTCTTGCCTTGTTGCGAGTAACAATACCCCGATCATCTCTCTTGCACTTAAAAACCTATTTAGTTCCTATTGCAACTTCTCCTTGAGGTAGCGGCACTAACTCCCACACTTCAAGCTTTCTGAATTGTGACAGTTCTTCTTGCATGGCTTCAACCCAAGAATTGTCTTTCAGTTCCATTTGCACATTCTTCGGCTCTACTTTTGAGATGAAACAAGAATATAAACATGTGTGATATGCCTCGGAGTCATTAATCATCGACAACAACACTTTGTTGTTATTCAAACTACTCCTAGTTCTCAAACCGGTATTCGGATTTCCTATGATGCTTTCAATCGGATGATCTTTGTTTATCCTTGATGTCTCAGCCTCATCGACCCTAAGATTATCTCCTAAGTTTGATCCTATTTCACCTTGCGGGGGAACGACCTCAGACTGTGCATTCACTTCCTCATGACCACTGTCCTCGGAGTTAGAAGTATTTGTCTGATTCTCGTTTGTAGGTATTTCAGAATCATTCTCTGCTGGAGACCCATCTTCTGTCGTTGTAGGCTCAGAAAATGATGGAATGCTCGTCTTTGGAAAACTTTGACCGTCGTCATTCAGATTTAATGACAACAAGTCATTTTCAATTGTACCTGCATTTCTATTCAAAGGAATGTTAAATGATTCAAGCAATGAGTCATAATCAAATATTCATTCCGGATCTGTTTGGGGTTTATGTGAATAACTTGTAATATCAATGTAAACACAATTTCTACCGTACCGTTTGTTTTGTTAAAAACTCTTTTCTTTGGTGTGTTAGGCACATAACCTAGGAAATATCCTTCGTCAGCCTTTTCACCAAACTTAGGTTGATGTTTTGTTTTTAATAAAGTACACGGTACCCTAAACAGTTCAAAGCCTGTTAAATTACGTGGTCTTTTATTCAGAACTTTATAACAGGTTTTGTTCAACGACTTGACAGTAAGGACCCGATTTAGAATATGAAATGCGGTATTCACTGCCTCCCCCCAAAACATGGTAGGAAGCTTGGAATCCGAGAGCATGGTCCTTGCTGCGTCAATCAAAATCCTGTATTTCCGTTCTGCCACCCCATTTTGTTGTGGCCATATGGTGCACTAAATTGATGCACTATGCCTTTGGATAGGAAATATACGACAATTACTGTATTTTTAAAGTTCGTTCCATTTTCACTCCTTATACGTTTTACCCTCGTCCCGTAGGAGTTTTCGACATGGTCTAAGAACGCAATCAACTTTCCAGCTGTTTAGTCCTTCGGACCTAAAAAGAAGACCCATGAAAAACGTGGGTAATCATCAGTGACAACTTAACAGCACCAACTACCACCTATACTCCTTTTGTTGATAGTTCCGAATAGATCCATATGGAACAAATCGAAAGTGGAAGCTATCGAGTTCTGAGTCTTTGACTTGTGTGACTTCTTGTTTTGTTTGCCTTTCTTGCACAGTACACATTTGTCGTCGAACTGAAAACTCTTCAGTGGGACACCTTGCACCAGACCATGTTTAGTGATGTAGTTCATTTTCCTTAGGTGCAAGTGTGCCATGCGTCTGTGCCATAAAATGGATTCTGAATCTGAAGCTTTGGATAGAAGACATATTGGACCCATCGATGAATCCAATTAACTCATGTCCATCATGTACAAATCATTCTTCCTTGGGGCTCTCATCAATATCCACTCTTCAGTTACTTTAAATCCTGTTTCAGCACTAACGCCTCAGTATCAGTGACAATTACTGAGTTCTTATTATCACAAATTTGAGATACACTAATGAGATTGTGATCAAGTTTATCAACATGGTAAACTTGATCAAGATTGATAGTCCCATTAGTGACCACTCCAGTACCAGTGATATGAACCCCTTATTCCCTCCCTTGAAGTCTGTGAATAGACTCCTTTTGTGAAGACCACCCCTCACGGGGCAGCAGTCACCAGTCTAGGTCCCACATCATGCAATACGATATAAACCATAACTAAGATAGAGTAATTAAGTGCGGAATATTAAATTACAGTACAAATTATTAGGATTTAAGTTTAATACAGAGTACCGATTTTAAATTAAACTTATAAAAGGCACAAGTCTAATCTAATTCATGTCATCATATAATCATATCATATCTACCCAGACCACCACATTATCATCATCCAATCAGTACCAAAAAGGGGTTTGCTGAGTAGAGGTCTATGAGAACTCCTGTCTTGATCTTGTAAGACCTAAGTACTAGGTCCGGCAGGTGACTTTCCTTTATCTTTTCTTGTAAAAATGTAATGCAGCAATTGTAAGCAATGCTTAGTGAGTAAATAGATTTTCAAATTAACATGCATTGTCAAGCGGATCATAAGTCTAGCGTCATATGTCTTGACTGCCACTACAGCCCTCATGATTGAGACATAGAAGTCATAGAGTCGGATGATGTTCAAGCCACGCTCATGCTTAAATCGTGGGGATCAACCACATACTGAGTTAGCTACCAGTAAATCAACATGGCGGAACATTGAAAGTCATACCAAGTTAAATAGAACTGGTGAAATATCCAGGTCTAGAACAATAGACCGACAATGGCTAGTCAAGCTGATCAATATGTCAAAGAATATGCAATGATGAAGCATACATAATCACAGTCATGATAGCAGTAATCTCAAAGCAATATCAAAAATGAACTATAAATGCAATATCATATGAAATGATGATCAAATAGCTATCATGATCCACTGGGCAACACCAAACCATGGTGTGCACAAGTCACAATCAGCTGGCAATATGAATGTCAAATCAATCTTACATCAACAATATGTCTCAACCGGAAATTCAAGCATGTTAAATCTGAATATCTATAACTCACAGATCTGGGGCCTTTATCAAACACATGTAGAATCTGCCACCTGAGTTATCTCAGGATTTTATCTTTGTCAATCTGTTTTCTGTCAATTCAAATCAATGACCCGCTTTCAATAATCTTTAAATCTTTGTATCAATGTTCAGAATTTCAGTAAGCCTGTCCAGAATTATATCATATCATTCTCATGTCAATATCATCATCTTTTATCTTTAAAATCTTTATTGCATCTGATTCTGATAACTGATCATTCATAAATCTTTCTTTCTTTCATATTCTTTGTTAATTAGTATTCTCAAAAGATTAGTATATATATATATATATATATATATATATATATATATATATATATATATATATATATATATATATATATATATATTAATGTACATAATCATTCTGCTAATTATCTTGTTAATTCATGCATCGACCATGTGTTTTATTCATTATATTCGAATTTAGGGAGTGGGGTTTCGAATTTATATAACAAATTCGAACATATTATCAAATTTGAAGGCTTCAAATTCAAATATAGGCTAAAATCGAATCATCTTCTCGAATTTAAAGGTTAAAGTCGAATAAGGAGTTAAATTCGAAGCCCATTTCGAAATTAGGGTTAAAATCGAAATCCATGTCTCAAACATATGGCTAAATTCGAACTCCTATAGCTAGATTCGAACCACATTCGAATTTAATGATCAAAATCGAACCCATGGTTCGATTTTAGCTGTAATCGAGTTTGTTCCATGTATTTCGAGTTTGTTCTTGACATCTCGAATTTGACAATATTTTACAACTTTTATACATGAATTTCTAAGTCAAAAATCACGAATATGTTAAGTCTTAAGCCTAGTTTCGATTATATTATACATATTCCAGTTAAAACTCTAAGTCAAATTAGCTTTAATCGCACAAAAATAGTCAAATTCGAATTCCTATCTTCAAAACCGAAAATATGAAAGCTAAAAGTGTCGATTCTTACCTCAACTTCGTATGAAATCACACGTAAAATAGCAGATTCATGTAGTACTCTCCGAGATCTTTTCGATGACGTATAGAACTCGATAATTGGCCGGTCGGTTTGGAAGAAAATTTAGAGAGAAGGTAGAGAGAGAGTAGTGAGAGAGTAGAGAGAGGGAGTAGAGAGAGAGAGTAAAAGTGATTAATGACTCTTAAATTACGTTTATATACTTCATTCTATTATTTTGTGTAATTAACCCACTTTTACTTTTGTACCATATATCTCTTTTATTTAATTATCTTTAATAATTGATTAAATCATAATTTAATTGTTTATATAATTTAATTAAATATTTCAAAACTTAATTAAATTATAATTAAAATAATGTAATAAAATTATATTATTGGTTCAATAATCATATAATAAAATTAGCTAAAGACTAGGTTGTTACAGATTGGGCTCCACCACGCACAAACTTCGTCCCCGAAGTTAGCTATGTTCGAACAGACTGGGATATGTTGCTTTCATGACATCTTCAGATTCCCAAGACTGATGCGAACCTTTGTGGTGTTTCCACTAGACAAGCACCATCTGTATATCTTTATTTCTATGCTTCTTGGTATTCGAGTCCAGATTACGTTCTGGCTCTTCAACCACTCGAAGCTTCTCATCAATCTGCAAGTTAACGTGTGGTATTTGAACTTCTCTTTCGTCTGCTAATCTCTTTCTCAGATCACTGACATGGAATACAAGATGTATTCCAGATAAGTCCGCTGGCAGTTCAAGACGATAAGATTGATTTCCTATCTTTTCGACAATCTTGAACGGACCGATGAATCTCGGAACTAACTTGTTTCTCTTTATGAATCTTACCACATTCTTCATTGGGGTTACTTTCAGCATCACCCAATCGTTAACCGCAAAGCTGATAGATCTGTGTCGATTGTCATAAAATGACTTCTCCCTACTTTGAGCTTCTAGGATATTTCTTCTAACAAGTTGAATCTTCTCGTGTGTCAACTGTAGAAGGGCAGGTCCTGCTATTGGCGATTCACCTGTTTCGCGCCAACAGGTGGGAGTTCTGCACTTTCTTCCGTACAAAGCTTCAAAAGGAGCCATCTTGATCGTTGAATGATAACTGTTGTTATACGAGAATTCAACCAAAGGCAAGTGGTCATCCCAATTACCACCCAGATCAAGAACACAGGCATGAAGCATATCTTCAAGAGTTAGGATAGTACGTACACTTTGGCCATCTGCACTTGGGTGATAAGTTGTACTCATGGAAATTCGAGTACCCATCCCGTCTTGTAAAGCTTGCCAGAATCTAGATGTGAAACGACTATCACGATCAGATACGATAGACTTTGGCACACCGTGACGGGAAATTATTTCGGTTATGTATAATTGTGCCAATCTATCAAGAGAGTATGTTTCTTTCATCGGTATGAAGTGAGCTGACTTTGTTAATCGGTCCACGACTACCCAGATGGAGTCGTGCTGTCTCTTGGTTTTCGGCAACTTCGTGATGAAGTCCATGGTTATATGCTCCCACTTTCATTCGGGAAGTGGCAGTGGTTGCATATCCCCGAAGGGTTTCTGCTGTTCTCCCTTAACCATCTGACAGATTCTGCAGCTTTCAACATGTCGACCGATGTCTTTCTTCATTGCTGGCCACCAATAATCGGCTTTCAGATCAAAATACATCTTTGAGCTGCCAGGATGAACAGATAATTTGGACTTATGGGCTTCATATAGAAGAGTGTTGCGAATTGAACCATACTTAGGAATCCAGATTCGGTTTCCTTTGAGACATTGAAGTCCCAAATGGTTCAGAGATAAGAATTGTAATTGCCCCTTGAGATTTTCAGAATAGAGGTTCTCTTCTTTCAGTGCTTCAGCTTGAGCAGATCTGATGCCTTCAAGGAGATCGGAAGAGAATACTACAGGAGTCAGGGCATAGCAACACTTTTCAGGATGTGTCTTTCTACTCAAAGCATCCGTGACAACATTATCTTTGCCGGGATGATACAGGATCTCGCAATCATAGTCTTTGATGAGCTCCAAGGACCGACGCTGTTTCATATTCAGATCCTTTTGAGTAAAGAGATGTTTGAGACTCTTATGATCGGTGTAAAGCTGACACCGAGTCCCATACAGATAATGACGCCAGATCTTCAGTGCAAAGGTAACAGCAGCCAACTCAAGATCATGAGTTGGTGTGCTTTTCTCGTAATCCTTCAATTGCCTTGAAGCGTAGACAATGACTTTTCCCTTTTGCATGAGGACACACGCTAAGCCAGTACCAGATCCGTCGCTGTAAACGGCAAAATCATCGTTGCCCTCTGGTAAGGCTAGGATCGGCGCTTGAATAAGCTTTTGTTTCAGAATTTCAAATGCCTCTTGCTGTTTATCCGCCCATACGAAAGGTGTGTTCTTTCGTGTTAGCATCGTAAGTGGCACATCGGAGGCATTGCGAGGCGTTTGCCATTTTTGGAAGGATCGACGAAAATACCTTCGCCAGATATAACATGGCCAAGGAATTGAATCTAAAAAAGAGATCAAGGAAGAAATTCAAGTTTTTATCAAGTCAAAGAACGCTTAGGAATAACTCAGGACAATATAAAATTATACCTGTCTGAGCCAGAATTCGCACTTAGAGAATTTTGCGTAGAGTCTTTCTTTTCTCAATAACTCTACCAATTGTCCCAGATGAATAAAATGGTCAGCCTCTGTTTTGGAGTAAATCAGAATATCGTCTATGAATACGATAACTGACTTATCCAGCATCGGTCTGCACACGCGATTCATGAGGTCCATGAAAGGCGCTGGTGCATTTGTTAAGCCGAACGGCATCACGAGAAATTCGTAATGACCGTATCTTGTTCGGAAGGCTGTCTTTGGAATATCCTCATCTTTAACCTTCAGCTGATGATACCCAGCACAAAGATCGATTTTAGAAAAATAGATGGCTCCTTGTAGCTGATCGAATAAATCATCAATTCTGGGCAGAGGATATTTATTCTTTATGGTGACTTTATTCAACTCGCGATAATCGATGCACATTCTGAGAGTTCCGTCTTTCTTCTTTACAAATAAGACAGGTGTACCCCACGGAGATGAACTCGGTCGGATAAATACATTTTCTAACAACTCTTGCAATTGCTTTGACATTTCCTGCATTTCTGTAGGTGCAAGTCTGTAGGGTGCTTTGGCAATAGGAGCCACACTAGGAACTAAGTCAATGTCAAATTCGACTTGACGTTCCGGTGGCACTCTAGAAATATCATCAGGAAATACGTCTGGGAACTCGCAGACAATTGGAATATCAGCAATGGATTTCTTGTTGGTTTAAGAAACGGATTCAGACGAGACATAACATATGCAAGATTCGTGGCCCTTAGATAGATACTTATACGCTTTTTCAACAGTTATGAAACAGTGATCACCTTTCCGCTTCTCGCCTTTGATTTCCAATACTTGACCGTCTGAAGACTTAATTCTGATGATTTGGTGGTTGCATACGATCGTAGCTTCGTTATTCGTTAACCAGTCCATGCCGATAATGACGTCGAAATCTTTCAACGGAATCGGGATAAGGTGGAGATTAAATACGATGTTGCTTACGAGCAGAGTACAATTTCGGTATACAGAATCAGCCATAACATAGTTGTTACTGGCTGTCTCAATATTAATCACGACAGGAAGCTTGGATGGAGATTTTGATAATCTTTGCGCAAAGAAGTCGATATAAAAGAACGACTAGCACCGGAATCGAATAATACGCGAGCAGGCATAGAGTTTAACAAAAACGTACCGGTAACCACGTCAGGGGTTTCCTTTGATTCCTCGGCTGTTATCTGAAATGCTCGAGTTCTTGCGGTCGGAGTTGCAGCTGAGCTTTTCATTGTAGATCCTCCAGCTGACGATTGTGACTGACCTCGTTGCCCGCTGCGACACTGATACATGAAGTGTCCGCGCTTCCCAAATTTCGCACATCCGAGTCCTCGCTGTGGACACTCTTCGCTGCTGTGAAATATTCTGGTACACGCAAAACAAGTGACGTCGTCTGGGTTACACAGCCCCATGTGTGATTTTCTGCGTCTCTTGCAGAATCGTGGCTCGTTCGTTAAAGAGTAGGCTTGCGCTTTCTGAGGCGAACTGTATTGTTGGGATTGCTGAGGTTGTGACTTATTTGGCTTAAAAAATCTGCCAAATCTCTGTTTCTTCGGAGGAGATGGGCTTGTCTGGTTCGCTGATGGAGTGTATAGCTGATCGCCATATTCTAAATATCCTCTCTCGATCTGTCTGGCCGCTTCAACCATTTCCAGGTAACTCTTATACTTTATCTCGCTCATCGGGAGTCGATATCTCGGGTTAAGCCCTCCACGGAATCGTTTCATCTTTTTTTCTTCAGTAGCTAATTGATACGAGGAGTAGCCGCAGAGTCGCGAGAATTCATGCTCGTATTCATCAATAGTTTTTGTTCCCTGAGTCAGCTGCATCAGTTGAACCTCCATCTTGTCTCATTGGTCAATAGGACAATACTTGGCATTGAACATGTCAAGGAACTGTTCCCACTCTAAAGTCTGTATTACTTCTTCTCCGTATATGCTTCTTTGAGTCTTCCACCAGGCACGAGCAGCTCCAACAAACAACGCAGACGCATAACTCACCTTTTTCGATTCTAAGCAGTCTGAGATTCTGAAAATCTCTTCAGTATGGCTGATCCAGTCCATCGCCTGAATTGGATTCACTATAACCTCAAAGTTCAGGGCACCGCTGGCTTTGAAATCTTTAAATTTACAACCTTTTGGCTGTGCAATTTGGGTTTCAGGATTCGAGTTATCAGAATCAGTTTCATCATTCTGGACTTGTTTATCTTTTCTCTTATTCGTTTTATCATCACGTCTCTTAGCTTCGGCCTTATCTTTGGTCTGAAACTGTTCTTGCATAATCTTATTTTGTTGTTCAGAGTGTTGAGCTAAAAGTTGTTGCATCATTTCAAACATCTGTTGGGGAGTCATGTTGTTTGGTATGTCACCTGATCCTGATCCTGACATCTTAACTGAAAATTAAAATCATATAACTATCAGTTTATAGACTTAGATCTATGTACCCTTTTTCCCATCCTAAAAGTCTGTACATCCTATCTCAGTTCAAACCACCTAAATGATTGATACATATGTATTGCTTCAGTTTGAGACCAAATATTACTCTCGTAATACTTGATCCAATCAAACTATGGGCTTTGATACCATCCTGTGAAGACCACCCCTCAACGGGAAGTAGTCACCAGTCTAGGTCCCACATCATGCAATACGATATCAACCATAACTAAGGTAGAGTAATTAAGTGCGGAATATTAAATTATAGTACAAATTATTAGGATTTAAGTTTAATACAGATTACCGATTTAAAATTAAACTTATAAAGGGCACAAGTCTAATCTAATTCATGTCATCATATAATCATATCATATCTACCCATACCACCACATTATCATCATCCTATTAGTACCAAAAAGGGGTTTGCTGAGTAGAGATCTATGAGAACTATCTTAGTACAAGTGTACATGGAGGACATCATTTTCGGGTCGTCAAATGAGTAGATGTGCAAAGACTTTGAAAAGGTAATGAAGTCAAAGTTAGAGATGAGTGCTATGGGAGAGCTGAATTTCTTTCATGGTTTACAAGTTGAACTAAGGAAAGAAGGAATGTTTATCCATCAGACGAAGTATGTCTACGACATTTTGGAGCGCTTCGGGATGGAAGAAACAAAGATGGCCGCACACTTTATTACTCCGATTCAAGTGGATCACAATCTCGGACCGTGTACAGAAAGTGATACTGATGTGGATCCGACTTTATATCTGGCCATGATCGGATCACTTGTGTATTTAAATGCTTCCAGACCTGACAATATGTTTCTTTGTGTATTCGTGCTAGGTTTCAAGCAAATCCAAAGGAGACGCATATGAAAGCCATGAAGCGAATTCTGAGATACCTGAAGTCGAAACCGAAGTTGGGACTTTGGTATCGTGCTGATGGAGATCTGGATTTAGAGGCATACACAGACTCTGACTATGGTGGATGTAGCTTGAACCGGAAATCCACAACTGGAGGTTGTCAGTTCCTTGAAGGGAGGCTCGTATCCTGGCAATGCAAGAAACAAACTTCAGTAGTCGTAATAACGTGCAAGGCCGAGTATGTAGCTGTCGGTAGTTTCTGTTCACAGGTTTTGTGGATCCAACAACAATTGCGGGATTACAATTTGACTTATACTCATATTAAAATAGATAATCAGTGAACAATTGCTATAACCGATAATCCTTGTTAAACATAGTAAAACAAAGCACATAGACATAAGACATCATTTCATACGTGATTGTGCTGAAAAGAATTTGATAAAACTGGTAAAAGTTGCAACGAAACACAATAATGCAGATTTATTCACTAAAGCATTTGATAAGTCAAGCTTTGAGTTGTTAGTTCAACTAAATGGCATGCGTAATCCAGAGTAACTTGAGCTTAGTAGTTTTTCTTTCTTTTTAAAGTAAGTTTGTAGTTCAGTAGATTTTCTTTCTCTTTATCATAAAATAGTAGGTAAGTTTATCAGCTTATTTTTTTTAAAAGTGAAAAACAAAAGAAAAAAGAGAGAAAACCATAAAAATTTCAAAAAAAAAAAAAGAGAATATCAAAAAATGAGTTAAGTCTTAGAATCATAGGTTCAAACTGACGAAAATTAGCACCGTCTAAACAAACTCTAAGTGTTGAGCTTCCACACATAATGCACCATAAATTCTAAGTGATATACACATTGTTGTCTGATTTGTTGGTAGACATAATACATGAAGGAAATCCTAACAGCTAATAAAATAATCAAGAAAATCTCATATGTGTAACTAACTTAGATGTATGATCAAAAGGTCTCAATTTCTATGTTAAAAACATTCAGACAATGATTTTAAATGAGGTATGAAAATTTATCTGGGGGATGTATAACAACATCAAAATACATCTTAAAAAAACAAAGAAAAAGTTTTGAAAAGAAAAGAAAGTCAAAACAAGTCGTTTTGTTGTACGTGAGTACAAACCTGTCACCGCTGTTTTGACTTAAGCTAGCAAGATAAGTTGCTTTGTTGTACGTGAGTATAGCCCTGTCACCGCTGTTTTGCTAATATAAGAGGAACTCTAAGACAAACTAAGAAACTCTGTTGTATGTAAATACAGAACTGTGTCGGACGCTTGCCTTTTAAAAAAAATTTGCAATACCAAAAAGTTATAATCATTGTGTGTCTGCCTTGATCATAGAAGAAAATCTAAGTATGGGACACGTAAGAAAATTTTTGATAAATAAAAGGCCAAAGGAATTTCCAAAATGTTGAATGTTTAAAGGGAAAAACATACCGACAATCGACTTGGAATGTATAACACGACAAACAATCAAAGGAATAAAAATTCCTAAGTGTGAAAGTGAAATACTGAAAGTGCGTTTGACATCGCTATTTGATTGAACCTTCTTTTACTATCTCGTAAAAATAGTCTTTTAGTATAAATTTTATCCTTACAGTATTTTTGAGTTAATTTAATTTTATTCCTAGTTTATCTTATTTAAATTTTATTTTATCTTATTTTAGTTTGTTTTATCTTAAGTTTTATTAAATAGGAAAAAGGTCAAAGTTACTAGGATGCATTTTTAGTTGGAAATCTGTTGCTTAGTGTGAATGTTTTTGCAAAGTTGGAAAAATTCCGTTAAGTGGAAAAGTTGAAAAGGTTGGATTTTATTCAAGAATTTTTAAAATTTTCAATCAAGTTCGAACATCAAATAAGGTCGAAGCTACATTCAAACTTGACCTAAGTTCGAAGGTAGTTGGATATAAATAGGTCAACAGTGCCTCATTCAATGCACTTTCCTTCGAACTTATACTCTCGAATTTGTCAGGGCGATCTCGAACTTAGCCTCGAACTTATCGAAATTAGATTTTGTTCACTGTTTCTTGAAGTTTGCTACTATATCTCGAACATATACACATAATTGAGTGTTGTGAACAAGATAATACCAAGTAAGTGTTAGTTTAGGACATTTTTGTGGCAAAAATGGAACACTTTTGAGTTTTGTGTCGTTTATAACTAGGTGACTTAAATCACAAGTTTTATATGTTAGTGCATCCTGTGTGACGGTAGCAGTCAAAGTATAGATGATATTTTGTAATAGTCCAATTGTTCGTAATTGCGTATTAATACATGTTTGATATTGATATTGATTGTATATATGTTTGAACTTGGTTGTAATTGATGTTTTACAATAAGTTCAAACATAAGTTCAAAGGTATGTTCAAACATAAGTTTTATAACAAGTTCAAAGACAAGTTCTAAAATAAGTTCAAAGGCCTAGATTCAAACTTATGGTGGACAAGTTCGTGGGCTTGGGCCTTCTCGAACTTGTCCAGGGCAAGTTCGAATCCGAGGCTATAATTAAGAGTTAATCAGTGTTGATTAAAAATCTTTGCCAAAATTAACGTCCGGGCGATTACGAACTTGCAGAGAGATTTCGGTGTGTTCTTGGAGAGAATCACGTGTCGGGACATTTGGGTTTACATCTATCATCGTGTGTGTCTCTGTGTTTCTTGTGTGTGATCAGTCCGTCAAACCGCAAACGAGGATTCCACACTCGTTGGACGGCGTCGCGTTAAGATTGGATCCGTAGGTAGGTGACCTTACAAGTGGTATCAGAGACATAAGGGTGTTCATTGTGTTCTTCGCGTTCATCTTAAACATTCTTGATTTCTTGGCGTTTTGGACGGAAAAATCACTTTTTTAATTAGTTTTTCGAGTTATACAAGCAAAGTAACGGAGAAAAATTCTTATTGGTTCACTTTTTCAGTCAAAATCATTATTTTTGGTCTTAAAAGATTGGTTTAATCTGAAAACATGAAAATATCGAATTTTTTTCCGTTTCTCGAACTTGCGGCGCTCGAACATAGGGTGTACTAGGGTTCATTCGAATTTGTAAAAAATCTCAAATTTGTCAGAAAATACGCACCTCTCGAACTTGAGTTAGCGCTTCCTTCGAATTTGACTGAAATTCGAACTTGCTAGCATCGAATTTGTCAGATTTCGAACTTGTCAGAAAATTAAGTTCAGTTCGAACTTGTCAGTAGTTCGAACTTGTCAGTCAGTCAAACTTGTTGAATTCGAACTTACTTAAATTCGAATTTAATTTCAAACGAATTTAATTTTAAATTAATTTGAACTTCCATAAGTTCGAAAGAGTTTAAATTAAATTATTTTTAAATTAAATTAATTAAGTTCGAAAACAAAAAGTTTAGACAGGATGTCAAGTTTGCAAAAATTCATTGAAATGGATCATGAGGTTGGTAAGGCAAATTCTCCGCTGAAATTGATGAAGTTGGAAGACTATTATGGGTGGAAGGATAGGTTCGTCCATTTTTCCCATTTCAACGATATGCGAATGTGGATTTGTATCGATGAGGGATATGTGCCACCTACGTAAGAATTTGAAGGTCGTCAAAGAGTCTTATCTTATCAGAAAATGAAGGATGATGATAAGAAAATATATGAGGCCGAGAACCGAGCATTCTCGATTATCCGAATGGCATTACCTCAAGAAAGTCTACACACCATGAGAAATCAGAGGACTCCTAAAGAGCTATGGAATGCTCTAGAAAAAAGGTGTGAGGGAAATCCGCGGGTTCGTAAGAGTATGATGGAGATGCTGAAACAACAATTTGCAATTTTCAAAGCTCTGAAGAACGAGACAATTGATGAGTCAATCACGAGATACTTTCATCTGTTAACGGAGCTTGACAATCACAATGTTGTTTACCAAGATACTGAGAAAATTGAAAAACTTCTAGATGCTTTACCGGCGAGATGGGAAATGTACACCGCTTTAATTAAGCATGATGAAGAGAAGTTCGAGACTCTCACTCTTGAAGGAGTAGTTGGATCTCTGAGGGCTTATAATTTCAAAATACTGAAAAAGGAAAGGGAGGTTGAGCAAGTTCAAGATCTTGAAATGTATTTTGGGAAGACAAAACCTTCGATTGGTGGTGATGTGAAGTCGAGTGCCACAAGTTTCTTCTCAGGAGAAGAATCAATTCCAATAGCTGTAGAAGATTCGAGTAGTAGGGCATTCTTAGGGTTTTCAAAACCGGAAGAAAAGCCAACTCAATCAGCATGTACGTCACTAGGATACACAAAGATGCCATTGAGCGCAAAATCAGCTGAAGATCATTTGAATCTTTTGGCTTCATTTGTAGCCGCGTACGACAATTACGTTCAAGGGAAAATTAACGATCCTGCGCTATGGGATGAAGACTACGATCAGGTGGATCCTGATGACTTGGAGGAAATGGATATTCAACAAGGTTGGGTTCGATGAATCTAAGGTTAAGTGATATAACTGCCAAGGGTTAGGACACTTTGTACGATATAGTCAACGACCCAATGTTGAAAACTATCATAATCAATCTCAGGGAAGATATTAGTCTGGTAGTTCAAGTAATCAAGCTAACATTGCTGGTCTGTTAACTAATGTGACATCTGATAGACAACTTGATGGAACTTATGATTGGTCTACTCATCCGGAGTCTAATGCTAGAGCCTTCATGGCTGAAGTGACTGAGACTGGGGATAATGGAGCAGAGGAAGTAATGGAGGACAATGAACAGAGTGATACAAGTCCTGTGTTGGTGGAGAAGTCAGACAATGAAACCATTCTAGAGTTTGCCGCACAAATGGCTAACGTAGAATCGGATCACAAATGGGTAATTCTGAACTTTTTTACATTTCGTGACTTATGTGTTTTATGTGCTACTTCCAATGATAGATTGAACTTTGCTAGTCTCCTAGACATTAAAGAAGATCTTAGGAATAAGCTAAAAGCAGATGCTCAAGATGTTATAGTTCTAAAATACATATTAAGTGAACAATGTGTCAGGATAGAACTTATGTATGAGCATGTTGAGGCTTTAACCAAAGAACTTACGATTAAGGAGGTCGAGCTAGCTGAATCAAGGGTTAATGTTGCAGAGGCAAATAGTAAGTTGGAAAAGTTAAGGAACTCTTCACTAAATCTAGGGAAAATCTTAGACGCTCAACGTCAGACTAAGAAATCAGTAGGTTTAGGTTATCAAGAGAGTCCTCCACCTTTGAACGACAATTATGTGCCTCAACCTCAGGATAAAACTGATAAACCAGTCGAGTCAGAGGTACCGGCTGAAATTGTATCTGAATCTGATAAGGATAGATCAACTAAGGTGTCTACTAATAACTCTCAGATTAAGAAGGTTAAGTTTGTGCAGTCTTCTAGTGATCAAAAACTAGGAGAAACTAAACATGAAATTAATAATCCACAGGAGGACATAGTCACATTAGTTGAAAAGAAAGAAACTGACACTAGTGAGACACCAAAATCAAAGGGCACTCATAAGAATTCGATTGATAAGATGTCTTGGTTTTGATGTCATGAGAGGGGACATGTTGCGTCTAGCTGTCCATATAAGAAAGTAGAGTCTACACCCTCTAAACCATAGTCTAGACCTATTGTTGGAAAGCCTGAACAACATAAACTATCACCTAGTGTAGCTAGCACAATTGGTTCTCAAAACACTGGGAAAATTTTGAATGCCACACCCAAGACTGCTGTTAGACAAGTACCTGTGTCAGTTTGGCCAAATGAAGTGGTTAGGACTAATTCGCCGAATAGAGTCCCTAATCAGTCTAGGTCAGGACCTCAACAAGCTTATTGGAGTACAACACCAAGAAGGACTTACACTCCCGTCTCACACTCCTCAAAGACATAAGAGACCAGGTAGAGCCCAGGGATATCAATCTGTAATGCCTTATAATAGATTGGAGGTCTCAAAAGCAAATGCCTGCGCAAAGGCCAAGAGTGAACTTAAATCACTCTGCACCACAACAGGTTCTCAATCAAACACCCAAGTCACCTGAATGGAGAGATGGGTATTTGAAGGAGTTCACGTATGTGGATCAGAATGGTATTACCAAGTCAGTCATGGCTTGGGTTCCGCGTGATAACTAACTTCTTTTCTTTCATGTGCAGGAGTTAACTACATGTCTAAACAATAAGTGGTTCGTCGACAGTGGTTGCTCTAGGCACATGACTGGGGAAAGGAGTCTGCTCACAAACTTCAAGGGAGGGAACAAAGAATTTGTATCATTCGGATTCATCGATGGGAACAATATGTATTCTATCCAAAACTTCAGAATCGGAATCCATTTTATGGCATAGACGCATGGCACACTTACACCTAAGGAAAATGAACTACATCACTAAAAATAGTTTGGTGCAAGGTGTCGCACTGAAGAGTTTTCAGTTCGATGACAAGTGTGTACCGTGCAAGAAGGCAAACAACAAAAGAAGTCACACAAGTCAAAGGCTCAGAACTCGATAGCTTCCACTTTCGATTTTTTGCATATGAATCTATTCGGACCTATCAACAAAAGGAGTATAGGTTGTAGTTGGTATTGTTTATTTATCACTGATGATTACTCAATAATTTCATGGGTTTTCTTTTTAGGTACGAACGACGAAACAGCTGGAAAGTTGATTGGGTTCTTAGACCAAGTCGAAAACTCCTACGGGACGAGGGTAAAACGTATCAGGAGTGATAATGGAAAAGTATTTAAAAACACATATTGCCTATCCAAAGGCATTGTGCATCAATTTACTGCACCATATGAGCCACAACAAAATGGGGTGGCAGAATGTAAGAACAGGACTTTGATTGAGGCAGCAAGGACCATGCTCTCGGATTCAAAGCATCCTACCATGTTTTGGGGGGAGGCAGTGAATACCACATGTCATGTTTTAAACTGGGTCCTTACTGTCAAGTCACTGAACAAAACCTGTTTTGAAGTTCTGAATAAAAGACCACCAAATTTAACAGGCTTTGAACCGTTTAGGGTACCGTGTACTTTATTGAAAACAAAACATCAACCTAAGTTTGGTGAAAAGGCTGACGAAGGATACTTCCTAGGTTATGTGTCTAACTCACCAAACAAAAGGGTTTTTAACAAAACAAATGGTACAGTAGAAATTGTGTTTAACATTGATGTTACAAGTGATTCACATGAACCCCAAACAGGTCCTGAGTGGTTATTTGATTATTAGTCATTGTTTGAATCATTTAGCATACCAGTTAGTGGAAATTAGATACAATGGAAGATGACTTCTTGTCATTAAGCCTGAATGACGATAATCAAGTATTTCCAAAGACAATCATTCCATCAACATCTGAGCCTACAACGACAAAAGATGGGTCTGCAACAGAGATTGAACCTGAGTTACCTACAAACGAGAATCAGACTACTACTTCCAACTCCGAGGACATTGATCATGAGGAAGAGAATGTACCGTCTGAAGTCGTACCCGCGTTAGGTGAAATAGGATCAAATTTATGACATAATCTTAGGGTCGATGAGATTGAGACATCAAGGATAAACAACGATCATCCGATTGAAGGCATCATAGGAAATCTGAATACCGGTGTGAGAACTAGGAGTAGTGTGAATAACAACACAGTGTTGTTGTCGATGACTAATGACTCCGAGGTGTATCATACATGTTTATATTCTTGTTTCATCTCACAAGTAGAGCCGAAGAATGTGCAAGTGGCACTGAAAGACAACTCTTGGGTTGAGGCCATGCAAGAAGAACTGTCACAATTCAGAAAGCTTGAAGTGTGGGAATTAGTGCCGCTACCTCGAGGAGAAGTTGCAATAGGAACCAAATGGGTTTTTAAGTGCAAGAGAGATGATCGGGGTATTGTTATTTGCAACAAGGAAAGACTTGTAGTAAAGGGATTCAACCATTAAGAGGGAATTGATTACAACGAGGTGTTTGCACCAGTGGCAAGGCTCAAGGCAATTAATCTGTTTCTGGCCGTCGCATCCTTCAAAGGGTTTAAAGTCTATCAGCTGGATGTAAAGAGTGCATTCTTGTACGGCAAGGTGAAGGAACTAGTTTACGTCGAACAACCGCCAGGGTTTACTGATCCAAAGTATCCCGACAGAGTGTATCGACTCGATAAGGCTCTGTATGGATTACACCAGGCACCAAGGGCATGGTATGAGACACTATCAACTCATCTTTTGGACAACGTGTTTGAAAGAGGGAGAATTGATAGTACATTGTTCGTGAAGAGAAAGGGAGAAGATTTTATCTTGGTACAAGTGTACGTTGATGACATCATCTTCGGATCATCAAACGAACAAATGTGCAAAGATTTGAGAAGTTTATGAAGTCAAAGTTTGAGATGAGTGCTATGGGAGAGCTGAACATCTTTCTGGGTTTGCAAGTTGAATATAGGAAGGAGGGCATGTTTATCCATCAGACGAAGTATGTCTATGATATTCTGGAGCGCTTCGCGATGGAAGGAACAAAGCTGAACCAAAGTCAACAACTGGAGGTTGTCAGTTCCTTGGAGGGAGGCTCGTATCATGGCAATGCAAGAAACAGACTTCGGTAGTCGTGTCAACGGGTGAGGCCGAATATGTAGCTGCTGGTAGTTGCTGTTCACAGGTTTTGTGGATACAACAACAATTGCGGGATTACGGTTTGACTTACACTCATACTCCCATTAGGATAGATAATCAGTCTACAATTGCTATAACTAATAATTCAATTAAACACAATAAAACAAAGCACATAGACAAAAGACATCATTTCATACGTGATTGTGCTGAAAAGAACTTAATTAAACTGGTAAAAGTGGCAACAGAAGATAATAATGCAGGTTTATTCACTAAAGCAATTGATAAGTCACACTTTGAGTTGTTAGTTCAACTAAATGGTATGTGTAATCCAGAGTAACTTGACCTTAATATATTTTCTTTCTTTTTATAGTTAGTTAGTGATTAAGTAGAATTCATTTCCTTTTATAGTAAGTTAGTAGGTTAGTTTATTAGTTTATCTTAAAAAATGAAAAACAAAAGCAAAAAGAGAGAAAACCATAAAAAAAGTTCAAAAAAAAAAGAGAATATTAAAAAAAGAGTTAAGTCTTAGATACATAGGTTCATAGTGACGACAATTAGCACAGTCTAAACAAACTCTAAGTGTTAGGCTTTCACACATAATACACCACAAATTCTAAGTGATATACACTTTCCTATTTGATGTGTTGGTAGGAATAATGCACAAAGGAAATCTCAAAAGCTATTAAAATAATCAAGAAAAAGTGATATGTGTACCTAACTTAGATGTGTGACCAAATGGTCTTAATTTCTATGTTAGAGACATACTAACAATGATTCTAAATGAGGTGTTGGGAAATATTCTAAGTAGTTCAAACTGTTTGTTATATTTCTCAAACTGTTAGTAGATTTTCTGTGTAAATACAAAAGTTCATGCTGTTAGTTGAAGAAGTTCGAGCTGCTAGTATAAAAGTTCAAGCTGCCAGAGTAAATTCATTCAAGCTGCTCAACAGTTTCATAAACAGAAAGTGCTGATATTCAGGAAGAGATATTCACACGAAGATTCCAGCATATCTACTATCAGAGAAGTCAGAGTCCTTCAAGGAAACAAATCAGAAAGCATTATAAATACATAGAATAGGTTTTTCTATTGTATCAAGTTTCTGCACGTTCAAGTTTGTAATTGCTTTTTGTTTAAGTTTTCATAAGCCTCTAAGGTTGAAAAACCCTAAGAACAATTTGTGTTCTTCGTCTAATCAAACAGATTAGAGGTGATTGTAATCATTGAGTTCAGCAATACAAGCAATTTGTTTATTCAATTATATTTATTTGTTAGTGATTTTGAAAGTTTTTCTTCAAACAATTAAGTGTTATTCAGGGGGAGCCTAGTCAGTCTAGTATGGGAGAAGGAGGTGAAGGTGAAGCTTCAAAAAATGTTGAGCATGAGATGATTGAAGCATTAATGGATCTTGATGATGAAGACGAGTTTGGGTTTGATCAAGAAGATTTGGAAGAAGGGGAATTCATTCCACAAGACGTCGTGGACTGGAAATCAGATGATGAAGTTGTAGAAGATGAGGATGATGATGTTGATGAAGTATTTATCCCGAAGCAGCCTATCAATGAACAATATGTAAGTAATGATCAGAATGTGATAGATCTAGATGAGCTTAACTTAGCATCTACGGATGAATCAGAATCTGATATAGCTGAAAAGGAACAAATGAAAGAAGAAATGATGAGGCTATGGTTCAGGAAGGAGGAGAAGAAGACTGACTTGGTAGTAAAGAAAAGGATGAGGCTGCCAAGTCAGGGAAAGCTTTTAGGGGGGGGGGGTTCTGGGCTTGTTCTTTGATAGGGAACTGCAGCTTTTCGTGCTTAAAAGAAGAGACAGGCTTCCGTATTTGAGGAGAACCTTAAAGGTTTTTAATACATTACTCAAATGCGAGGTGAAAGAACTGGCCTGGAAGGAGCTTATTAACTTGGGAGATGACCCCTACGCTGAAGTGATAGCAAAAATCATCAGAAGGGAGGGCAATTCTTGGAAGTTTGAAAAGCTAAAGCCGAGGTCAGGAAAAAGAGTTGAAGATGAGACGAGAATTGATCCCCACACTGGCAAACTTTGCGCTAGGATGGTTTACAAGCCAGTCCAATGTTTGAAGAAACTTCCGTTGAAGTCTATGCCACAGGATGACAATGAAACGGCTGAAGCAGTGATGGAGGATCTAGATGAGAAGACAGTTTTGAAAGTATACGATCCACTGCATCTGATTAACTTATCCAAGGATGACCTGGAAAAGCTTAATGATCAGCCGATTTTCTTTCACGAAGGCTGGAGATCTGAAGGCTGGAAGTTCCAGAAACTAGTAAGGGTTTGTATAGAGCAGGGATTATATGCTGGTAGTAGTTTGTATAGTCCTAGTACATAGATAAAATATATATATATATATATATATATATATATATTAAGAAGCTATCGTCAAAGGGGAGTCTGTTAGTGCATCCTATGTGACGATAGCAGTCTAAGTATAGATGATATTTTGTGATAGTCAAAGTGTTCGTAATTGCATATTAATACATGTTTGAAATATGTTTGATATTGAAATTGATTGTATATATGTTTGAACTTGGTTGTAATTGATGTTTTACAATAAGTTCAAACATAAGTCCAAAGGTAAGTTCAAACATAAGTTCAAAGGTAAGTTCAAACATAAGTTGTAACATCCGGAATTAAACCAGGTTAGCATCTACGACCTAATCTATAATTATATCCTATTATAACCTAATCAGTGGTCATTAGAAATTAATCAAGGCGATTAACAATGTTTATTAGAAAAATCAACTCAATTAGAATCAAATTCATCGGTGTGAAGAATCGGGAAATCAATTAATCCGATCGATTTATGATATGAGGGATTAATTCAACTAAGTACATAATTAAATTATGATTAGTGACACTAATCAAACACTAATACGATTACTTAACATTAATTATGCAAGACTAAAATAATTCAATAAATCAAAGCATCCATAAGTATTTATGAATTTACAAGAAAAGAGAAATACAAGAATACATTTCTAAATAATTTTATACAAAAAAATACCTTTGAAATACCCCTCATGGCCAGCCCTCATCAAGTACACAACCCGAATATTTTATTTATCAACCTTGCACCATCAACATCAAATCTCCTACCTCCATTCTTCTTTCAATGTCATCCAAGATCTCACTCCACCTCCATTACCACCATCTTTTCAAGGCCAACTTTTCTCTATAAATAGAGAGCATTCCTCTTCATTTTTTCACACCAAAATATCTCTTTCTCTCCTCTGAAAACCGGATCCACACACACACACATTACAAACATTTTCATTCAAGTGTTCTTGGTGAAATTCAAGTGTTCTTGGTAAAATTTAAGTGTTCTTGGTCCAAATCTAGCTAAAGTTCCAACTTCTTCTCAATTTCATACTCCAAATACATCAAAGTAAGTAAATACTAACTTATTTCATCATACATTTATGTTTATATAAGTCTTGCATAATATATATAATCACCAACAACAACAAGTTTCATAAAAACTCAAGTTTATAAGTTTCTAGTTTTTGTTTTTAAGTTGTTTCTTTAAATGTGTTTATGAATATATAAACACATCATAAAAGTGTTAATATTACGAAAACAAGTAATATATATGTGTTTTATAACTTGTATACAAGTAGTATTTGAATAAACAACAAGAATCATAAGTTATTTCAAGTTGATAAACTGCGGATTTTTGGCAGAAAATTTATATCGACTTTGAAAAATCATAAGTAGTTCATAACTTAACGAAATGAGTTGATTCTTGTCTCAAAAGTTAGATCTATGTCTTAACTATAGATCTTGAAGTTTTCATAATTTATTTTGGAGTTTAAGACCTCCAAAAATTATTTGGGAAACCGAAAGTTTGACAGCTCAAAAATGGCCAACATAGGGTTTTCAACAAGCTTTTTCCCTAACCTAAACATCTCAAAAAATGGCCGTTCTTGATCCTAAAAATCCTTTGTATATATTAGTTTAATGTCCTTGAAAACCAAAGCCTAAAACATTTTGGAGCTTGGTCAAAAACAGCCTCAAAGTAGGCCAAAAACCTCCAAAAAAGCTGGAAAATTATATATATATATATATATATATATATATATATATATATATATATATATATATATATATATATATATATATATATATATATATATATATATATAAACTTGACGTTTTACGCGGGTTTTATTTAAAAACAAGTAATGTTGGGTGATTTAAGACATAAAAATCTATAAATATATATATATTAGAAATATATTAGAAATATTAAGTCGCTATTATCATTATAACATCCTCAGATTTAAATTATTGTAATTGAGGTTTAATTAGAAGAATTTTTAAATTAATGTAATTTAAGTTGAATTATGAAAGTTGGTATGAAATTTGGATTGATTATAAAGTTGGTTGTATTTTAAGGAAATTAAGAAGTTTGAGAATTTTGATTTATTATTTTCGGAGATTATGATTTATAATTGTTAAGTAATTATAAAAAATCAAGATGAAAAAAAAAATACAGTATTAAATGGAACCAGATCGGTTGAGGGGCCATATGTGTCAAAAGTTGAAAATATGGAATAAAAGACCATTGGTCTTTCATTTTAAACTATCTCTTTCTCTCTCTACAACTCAAGAACACTCTCAATCTCTCTCTAAATCTGCTGAAATTCGAATTTGTGGAACAAAAATTCGTGGAACTAATCTGATTATAAACAAGATTCAAGTGGAATCAAGGTAGGAAATGATATTCGAAGTTGTTAGGTTTTATTTTGAGAGTTAAAAAGATGAAATTCGGATTTATAATCTGGGAAATCATGGTTGCATGTTTGTTAAATCAGTTGGAAGTCATCCCTTGAAGGTTTCTGAAGCTTAAGAAACAAGAATCGTCAACTAAATCGATCAAAAAGGTAAGGAAATCTGAATTTTTGTGCATTTTTATGTTCTTGAAGAAAAGTTCATATTTTGGTTGAAACTGGACGAATTAGTGTGTTATGTATGGGGAAAATGATGTAGAAACACCCCTGATATGTTTATATAACATTAGATTTAATTGCATGTGGATATAAATGGATATTTGGAAATTTTAGTGAAAAACCCGTGCCTGCGACCTGCAAACCTGCATGTGAACTCCACGATTTCTCAAGCGCATTTGAACAAATCGTCATAAATTCATAAGTGATGGATCAGAATTCGGTTGGGACCCGAATTCGGATGTGACCCGAACTTAGAATGGAACCGAACTCGAATAAGACCCGAACTCAAATAAGAACCGAACTCGGATGGACCCGAATTCGGATGGGTCCGAAATCCGGTCGAGGGTCCGAACTTCGGACCTGAACTCGGCGAGTACCCTTGGCCAACTCGACGAGTTCTATATATTTCTTGGGTAATTCGGATGGGTTTAAAAGGACCCGAATTTATGGGCAAATAATCACACTTTTGGAATATATATTGTACTATATTAAGGCAAATAAAGGAGGGTTAATTGGGAATAATAACACCTCAAATGATGAGATTTAAACATGAGTTTCGGATGTTGGTTCCGAATGTTGTAATACTTATATTTATAGAAGTTGATGTCAAATTGTTAAGGAGCATGTAATGACGATATGTTTTCCTTATGGAAATGAAAGGTCCCTTGTGGTCTTGTTTAACCCACAGTGGGGTACTTTGTGGATCCGGTTGGAATTCCGAGGAGAAATAATTTTGCTTAGAGTTTAATAACGCACCCCACTGTGAGTACACAAGATTTCGCATGTTTATATCTGTTTTATGTTAGTTATTGCCTGCTGAGACATGTTGTTTCATATTCATTTGGAATTCTACTAACTTGCGAGATTTAGATGCACATTGTACTTGTTGCATGTCCATTCATTTGTTGAGCATCTATCGATGGACCGGCGGGTCGCATCTGTTACTCCGATGTTACTGTGCTATATGACCTGGAGCTGATCCCTCCGAGGTTTTGGTAGGCAGTATGTCATCCCCGATGTTATGTCTGTCTCAGATGGTTGGTTTAATGTCGAGCTTTGGGCTCAAAGGAGCTGTGGCTCTTGCTCCGTACTTGGTGTACGAAGAGGGTATACGATTTTTGTCATCGGTGTTACTCTTGAGGCTTCTTAAAGATTTATAAAATGCGTAAATCTGTGTATTCACTAAGCATTCGCTTACCCCTCAGTTGTTGTAATTTTTACAGGAAAGGGAAAATCTGCCGCCGGACCTTCTAGTTAGGTCGTTTGTGAAGTTTTGGAAGAATGCTAGGTGTTTGAAACTATTGTATTATTTTATTTTGTAATTTAAATACTTCCGCACTATAATATTTGTTTGGTGATTAATCCTGGGTGTTATGTAATGATGGTTAATGTGGCAAGGGTGTCACAATGAGATGGTATCAGAGCAGTAGTTTGAGATTCAAGTGTCCGTGAGGTCTAGGTCTGAAACATTAAGTGATGACATGTACTGATACTAAATAATGATCTGAACTAAGATAGGTTACGATCTAGTAATCATAGGAAATTGACTATCATACAGGGCAAATGGGTGGTGTCTTTAAATTAATGACATGTTACTAAAGAAGTTATATATTTTACATTTCAGAACATGTCTGGAGGAGGAATGACACCCGAAGAAACCAGAGAGATGATGCTAGCCATGATGGCTGAGCAGAACAAGATGATTCAAGATCAATTTCGGGCTCAAGATGAGGTCGAAGCTAAGAGAAGGGAAGACAAGAGAAACAATAAGGAAAGAGAGGGGGGCAACAATGATAATCAAGACAACAACACTGGGTCATCTAACAAACCCAAAGGTTGTCGGTTTAAGGATTTTAAGGGAAATGGAGCAGTCGAGTTTATAGAACTTGGTGATGCTGTTGCCGTTCTGGAATGGATAACAGCCACAGAACGGACATTCCGAATCAGCGATTGTGCTGAGAAGGATATGGTTGGGTATGCTACCGCTATGTTCACCAATGATGCGATTATGTGGTGGAACGCTATGGTGAATGCTTTGACATTGAAGAAGGTTTCTGTGATGACCTGGACTAAGTTCACGGACTTATTCACTCAGCAGTACTGTCCGGTTGTTGAGCGCCGAAGGCTGGAGGCAAAGTTTATGGCGTTGATGCAGGGGACTAAGACTGTGTCCCAGTATGTTGTGGAATTCACGAGGCTGAGTCTGTTTGCACCTCATCAAGTTGATACTGAAGAAAGGAAGGTGACCAGATTTGAGGCTGGTTTGGATATTGAGATAAGAAGGGTTATGAGCAACGTCCGCTACCTTACATTTGCTGGCTTATTAGAGGCTGCCAGTAATGTATAGCAAATTCTGATCATGTCGGGTTATTTCATGGGGTCTGCTGCTGCTTCCACTAACCCAACACAGCCGTCACCGTCGAAGCGCCAGCATGAGGGAGGATACTCGGGATCTTCTCGCTCATCACAGTATTCGCCTCAGCAGTCTTCTCGCCGATCATCTGGATCTTCTGATCGTGCTCGTGCCTATTCCATCAACACCGAGCCGCAATATTGTAATAAGTGTCACTTGGAACACTTCGGCAAGTGCAATAATGGACGTGCTTGCTTTTGCTATGGAGAGTTGGGCCATTTTCAGAGTGAGTGCCCAAGAAAAGGAGATGCCTGCCATATATGTGGTGTATGGGGGCACTACAGTAGGAATTGCAGAAAGAACGATCCAACTGCTGCTGCTCCATCTTCAACCCGATCTTCTGGGGGATCTAGTGGTGCTTCAGTTAAATCAGCCACAAAGGGCGCCAGCTCGTGCTTTTCAGATAACGGCAGAAGAAGCGAGGGAAAACCCGGAGGTGGTTACTGGTATGTTTATCGTAAATTCTATGCCAGCACGAGTTTTGTTTGATTCGGGTGCAAATCGTTCGTTTGTGTCTACTGTATTTGCACAACAACTTGCCATGCCACTATCTAAGTTGTCTACTCTACTTGATATTGAAGCTGCTAGCAACACTCTAGTCAAAGTAGATCACGTATATCGAAACTGCACTTTGGTAATTGAAGATGTAGTCTTCAATTTGGACTTGATTTTGATAATATTCAGTGAGTTTGATGTGATAGTCGAGATGGACTGGTTGATTGAGAATGAAGCTCACATAGTCTGTAAGAATCGTATGATAAAGATAACTACTCCGGAGGGGCGTGAGATATGTATATATGGGGATAGGAGAAGCGGGGATCTGTGTTTGTTGACTATGGCAAAAGCTCGAAAGCTTGTTGCAAAGGGATGTGACGCCTACTTAGCATATGCTATTAATGCTAAGGCTGAGAAAAAGACTGTGGCCGATGTGCCTGTTGTTTCCCAATTCCCGGATGTGTTTCCGAAAGACTTGTCTAGCGTGCCGCCTGAGAGACAAGTGAAGTTCCGAATTGATCTGATCCTGGAGCTGCACCGGTAGCTCGTTCTCCGTATCGCCTTGCTCCTACCGAGATGCAAGAGATGATGAAACAACTCTAGGAATTGTTGGATAAGGGCTTCATTTGACCGAGTTCATCGCCGTGGGGAGCTCCGGTGTTATTTGTTAAAAAGAAAGATGGCAAAATGTGAATGTGCATTGACTACTGAGAGTTGAATAAGTTGACAATTAAGAACAAGTATCCGTTGCCGAGGATAAATGACTTGTTTGATCAGCTACATGGGGCAAGTGTGTTTTCTAAGATTGATTTGAGATTGGGATATCATCAACTGAAGGTCCGAGAGGAGGATGTGCCAAAAACAGCATTCAAAACTCGGTATGGGCATTACGAGTTCTTGGTTATGCCTTTTAGGTTAACCAACGCCCCGGCAGTCTTTATGGACTTGATGAATAGAGTGTGCAGACCGATGTTAGACAAGTCTGTAATCGTGTTTATTGATGACATTTTGGTATACTCTAAGTCTGAAGCGGAACATGCGCTTCATTTAACAGAGTTATTGGAGTTGTTAAGGAAGGAAAAGTTGTATGCCAAATTCTCAAAGTGTGAGTTTTGGCTACAACAAATTGAGTTTCTTAGACATGTTATTTCTGGAGCTGGGATTTCAGTAGATCCAGCTAAAGTTAAGGCTATTAGGAACTGGGAACCGCCTCAATTAGCTACAGAAGTCAGAAGTTTTCTGGGGTTAGCAGGCTACTATAGGAGGTTTATAAAAGATTTTTCTAAGATTGCAGTTCCTTTGAATGCATTAACAAAGAAGAATGCACCGTTTATATGGGAAACTGTGCAACAAGAGGCTTTTGAGATATTAAAGAAGACGTTAAGTGAAGCGCCAATACTTGCTCTACCGGAGGGCAATGAGGATTTTGTAGTATACACGGATGCTTAGAGGTTGGGGTTAGGTGTTGTACTGATGCAGCGTGGAAAAGTAATTGCTTATGCCTCGAGACAGCTTAAGCAGCATGAGAAGAATTACTCAACTCATGATCTTGAGTTGACAGCAGTCACATTTGCATTGAAGTTACGGAGACATTATCTGTACGGAACTAAGTGTCAACTCTATACGGACCATAAGAGTTTGAAGTATATTTTTAGTCAGAAGGAACTTAATATCAGACAACGTAGGTCTATTGAGCTTATTAAAGACTACAATTGAGAGATACTGTACCATCCTGGTAAGGCTAATGTAGTAGTCGATGCACTAAGCCGTAAGGCCTACTCCAAGGAATGTTGTTATATGCTGACGTCTACTGTGTTAACTTCCACGATAATTGACGATGTTAAAGCCGCTCAAGTGGAAGCTTTGAAGAAAGAAAATGTTAATGATGAGGACATAAGGGTACAGATGAAGAATATGGAAACAAGTGAGTCGGGATTGAAAGGTGTATACGGAAGGATTTGGGTGCCGAAGTATGGTGGTATGAGGAAGGTGATTATTGAAGAGGCACATCAATCTAAGTAATCCGTACATCCCGGGAGCACAAAGATGTACAATGAACTTAAAGCGGACTTCTGGTGGCCGGGATTAAAGAAGGATATCGGCCAGTACGTTGAACGATGTAGGACTTGTCGGCTTGTAAAAGCCGAACACCAGCAACCATATGGCAGTCTGCAACCGCTTCCCATTCCGGAATGGAAGTGGGAGCACATAACTATGGACTTTGTTACGAAACTGCCAAAGACTAGGCGTCAACACGATGCGGTTTGGGTGATAGTTGATAGGTTAACCAAGTCCGCACACTTTATTCCGATAAGAGAGAATTATTCTTTGGAAAAGTTAGCACAGATTTATATGGTCGAGATTGTTGCTAGACATGGAGTGCCAAAGTCTATGTATCGGATAGGGATAGTCGTTTTACTTCAAACTTTTGTTCGGCACTGCAAGAAGGGTTGGGAACGAGAATAGCAATGAGTACAGCTTATCGTCCACAAACTGATGGCCAAAGCGAAAGGACTATCCCGACACTTGAGGATATGATGAGATCATGTGTGTTGGATCTCGGTGGCAACTGGGACGATCATTTGCCACTGATAGAGTTTTCATACAACAACAGTTATCACGCGACGATCAAGGAAGCACCTTTTGAGGCACTATATTGGAGAAGGTGTAGAACTCCTACTTGTTGGAGAGAAACAGGGGAAACACCGATTGATGGGCCAGCATTGTTACAGGAGACAAACGAGAAGATACAGCTGATTAGGCAGAATATGAAAGCGGCCCAGGATCGTCAGAAACGTTTTTACGATAGAAGGCACAAACCAATCAACTTTGAGGTAAACGATTGGGTTTATTTAAAAGTGTCACCTATGAGAGGTGTTACACGATTTGTGAAAAGAGGAAAATTGGCTCCGAGATTTGTCGGACCATCCAGGATAATAGAAAAAGTTGGAAATCAGTCGTACTGTCTGGATTTGCCTGAAGAGATGTCAGGCACACACCCGGTGTTCCATGTTGGAAACCTTAGCAAGTCATTCACTACTAGCAACGAGGACTGGGCAGATCATACTGAGCTGCAAGTCGATGACAGACTTTGATATGTTGAAGAGTCGGAGTGTGTGTTGGATACAAAGAAGAAAAAGCTAAGGAGCAAAGAGATTGAGATGGTGCTTGTACGCTTGAAGCATCATAAGGGAGCAAATCATACGTGGGAGACTAAGTCCGGGATGTTGAAGAAATATCCACAACTGTTTGGATCCGAATAACTTCGAGGACGAAGTTTGAGCGTGGTGGAGCCCATGCTGTAACATCCTCAGATTTTAAATTACTGTAATTGAGGTTTAATTAGAAGAATTTTTAAATTAATGTAATTTAAGTTGAATTATGAAAGTTGGTACGAAATTTGGATTGATTATAAAGTTGGTTGTATTTTAATGAAATTAAGAAGGTTGAGAATTTTGATTTATTATTTTGGGAGATTATGATTTATAATTGTTAAGTAATTATAAAAAAATCAAGATGAAAAAAAAAATCAGTATTAAATGGAATCAGATCGGTTGAGGGGCTAAATGTGCCAAAAGTCGAAAATATGGAATAAAAGACCATTGGTCTTTCATTTTGAACTATCTCTTTCTCTCTCTACAACTCAAGAACTCTCTCAATCTCTCTTTAAATCTGCTGATATTCGAATTTGAGGAACAAAAATTCGTGGAACTAATCTGATTATAAACAAGATTCAAGTGGAATCAAGGTAATAAATGATATTCTAAGTTGTTGGGTTTTATTTTGAGAGTTAAAAAGATGAAATTCAGATTTATAATCTGGGAAATCATGGTTGCATGTTTGTTAAATCAACTGGAAGTCATCCCTTGAAGGTTACTGAAGCTTAAGAAACAAGAATCGTCAACTAAATCGATCAAAAAGGTAAGGAAATCTGACTTTTCATGCATTTTTATGTTCTTGAAGAAAAGTTCATACTGGACGAATTAGTGTGTTATGTATGGGGAAAATGATGTAGAAACACCCGTTATATGTTTATATAACATTAGATTTAATTGCATGTGGATAAAAATGGATATTTGGAAATTTTAGTGCAAAACCCGTAGCTGCGACCTGCAAACCTGCATGTGAACTCGGCGAGTTCTCAAGAACACTTGAAAAAATCGTCATAAATTCATAAGTGTTGGATCCGAATTCGGTTGGGACCCGATTTCGGATGTGACCCGAACTTAGAATGGAACCGAACTCGAATAAAAACCGAACTCGGATGGACCCGAATTCGGATGGGTCCGAAATCCGGTCGAGGGTCCGAACTCCGGACCTGAACTCGGCGAGTACCCTTGGCCAACTCGGCGAGTTCTATATATTTCTTGGGTAATTCGGATGGGTTTAAAAGGACCCGAATTTTTTGGCAAATAATCACACTTTTGGGATATATATTGTACTATATTAAGGCAAATAAAGGAGGGTTAATTGGGAATAATAACACCTCAAATGATGAGATTTAAACGTGAGTTTCGGATGTTGGTTACGAATGTTGTAATACTTATATTTATACAAGTTAATGTCAAATTGTTAAGGAGCATGTAATGATGATATGTTTTCCTTATGGAAATGAAACAGGTCCCTTGTGGTCTTGTTTAACCCACAACGGGGTACTTTGTGGATCCGGTTGAAATTCCGAGGAGAAATAATATTGCTTAAAGTTTAATAACGCAACCCACTGTGAGTACATATGATTTCGCATGTTTATATCTGTTTTATGTTAGCTGTTTCCTGCTGAGACATGTTGTTTCATATTCGTTTGGAATTCTACTAACTTGCGTAGATTTAGATGCACATTGTACTTGTTGCATGTCCGTTGTGCATCTATGAATGGACCGGCGGGTCGCATCTGTTACTCCGATGTTACTGTGCTATATGACCCGGAGCTGATCCCTCCGAGGTTCTGGTAGGCAGTATGTCATCCCCGACGTTATGTCTGTCTCGGAAGGTTGGTTTAATGCCGAGCTTTGGGCTCGAAGGAGCTGCGGCTCTTGCTCCGTACTTGGTGTACGAAGAGGGTATACGATGTTTGTCATCGGTGTTACTCTTGGGGCTTCATAAAGATTTATAAAATGCGTAAATCTGTGTATTCACTAAGCATTCGTTTACCCCTCAGTTGTTGTAATTTTTACAGGAAAGGAAAAATCTGCCGCTGGACCTTCTAGTTAGGTCGTTTGTGAAGTTTTGGAAGAATACTACTACTCAATCGGTAATTGTGCTATGGGATAATGTTGTAATATGTTTGGGATGAATGTAATAAAGTTTTGGTATGTAGATTTAGACTTGAAACCTTGTAGCACCATAGGGTGTTTGAAACAATTGTATTATTTTATTTTGTACTTTAAATGCTTCCGCACTGTAATTTAAGCATGCAGATCATTATGTAATATTTGTTTGGTGATTAATCCTGGGTGTTATGTAATGATGGTTATTGTGGCAAGGGTGTCACAACGAGATGGTATCAGAGCAGTAGGTTGATATTCAAGTGTCCGTGAGGTCTTGGTCTCAAACATTAAGTGATGAAATGTAGTGATACTAAGTAATGATCTAAACTAAGATAGGTTACGATCTAGTAATCATAGGAAATTGACTATCATACGGGACAAATGGGTGGTGTCTTTAAATTAATGACATGTTACTAAACAAGTTATATATTTTACATTTCAGAACATGTCTGGAGGAGGAATGACACCCGAAGAAACCAGAGAGATGATGCTAGCCATGATGGACACGAAAACAACTTCGTTTTTATATGGACACGAAAACAACTTCATTTCTATTATGTATTACACATGTGGTTCCATCCGCCCTTATATCATGAACCGTTAATTGCATTTATTTGTAAGCGTGAATATATTGTGGATAGATCTATCGGGAGTCATGTCCCCCATTCGGGTTAGTTCGGGTCGGCTAACAGCGAGTGCATATATATTTAACACACGGTATTACGTATGGGAATACTGCGCAGGGCAAACTCATTTTAATTAATCTTCGGTTGCAAGATGGTTTATATGTAATACATAACATGGAATTTATGATTTGATAAATTCAAACTCTACTGTTGTTGTCCATACAAGTCAGATTTACATGTAAACCTATGAGCTCACCAACAATTTTTGTTGACATATTCTAGCGTGTATTTTCAGGAAATTAAGGCAAGTGTGCCTTCGGACGTATTTACTTTCAAGCTTCCGCATCCATGGAGTCGCATGCATGTTCGAAATTAACGGAGATTTAGCCGCATTATTTTGGATACTTTAATTATGTAATTAAATCTCTGTATTGTGCGAACTTCTTTTCTTCATATCAGACTATTTTAAAAACGTCCATATAGTGGTCGTTCGTTATGATTATGGTTATGCTTCCGCGACGTCGCGTTTCGTTGCCAACCGGGGTAACGGGGTGTGACAGATTGGTATCAAAGCCATAGTTATAGTGAACTATCTTGCATTAGTACCCTAGACTATAACTGCACTTAAGTTTTACTGATTTTGAAAATATTTTGTAACTAACTAAAAGACTATGAATGGACCTTGATAGAAGAAAACATGTCAAACAACACCATCATCATCTTGTCCGATTCAGAGGATGAGTACACCCCCATGAGCCCCGAAGTCACTGAGGTTTTCACCGAAGGAGAACCGTCTGAAGAAGAAGACCCCTCCGAAGAACCAATGGAGGAGTCAGAAGAGGAACCTATGGAAGAAGATGACGACGGAGAGGATCCACCGCCCCCAGTAATCCCCGCCTGCACCCCATACCACCCAGCGGTTCCATCGTTCACGCCGTAGCGTCCCTACCCTAACGGCCCGAAGATGATATATACACCCCGAAAGAGGGTGATCACACCGAGGCAGGAGTCTATTCCCATCCCGACTCCTCAACCAAATCCCCCACCACAGCAACGACGGGCAAACGCCCGAAGATGGGGCTGGATGCCCAAGACCCTCCATGAATGGAGGCGGGAGGAGGGAATCCTCTCCCACTTTGAGATCGGAGGACCATCCTCCGCACCTACCCCATCACTAACCCAAGAACCCGCCGAACAGACCATACCACTCTTGGTAGCACGGTCTACAAGGCACGACCTCCAAATCCGGTTACTTAACCTGGATATTGGAGAATTGACTGCCCGTTTGGAGCGGGAGGAGATTCAAAACTCCAACTTGTACTGGGTTAACCAGCACGCCCTCACCATCCAACAGGATGGCCTGGATGAGCTTCGGCAGAGATTAGCCGAAAGCGAGGCACGGTACGAGGAGCTGACTCAGCGCCTCAACGCGTTGGAAAAGGGAGAGACCCCTAATCACTCCCACACTTAGTACCCATTATCTATCTTTGTAATATTAGGAAAAATAGGGTTAAAGCCGTATAATAGTTGTGTACTTTTTTAAATGTATCGATATGGTATGTGTACTATTTTAATTATTCATATTACACGTGTACTTTCTGAATCATTAAAATTTGATACGTGTACTACATTTTTTCATACCAATATGATACCTTTGGTAACCGATTACTGGCTATACCTGTTAAGAGTGGAATTACTCTTTTAATTAATGTTCAAATTTCCATAATTGAAGTATCAAATACACTCTCTCGTCCTTATGATAACCTGGTAGGAGAAATCACATAGCACAGTCAACTTCAAACACCTATAGACCTCTGTAGAAATCTCTAACGACGATCTCCACCGTCCAGATCGAAGAATATGTGTTGTGAAGCTTCTCCTCAAATTTCACGCAGATCCAACGGTGAACAAGTTTGTACCGACGATTCTCCCACAACTGCACAAAGCTAGCCGAAATAACCGGTCATAAAAAGTAAAGGTATCATATCAACAATATAAAAAGTACACGTAGTATATCGATACACCTTAAAAGGTACACTGCTATTGTACGACTTTAGCTCGGAAAAATATTATGTAATAGTGTAGGACAAAAATTTTCGGGTAATAACCCGACCCATTGTAAGAAAGTTATGAATAATTAATGAATATTGCAAGTTATTTATGAAATTGTGTTTGTTGATTATAGTGTTGTGCCTTAAGAAAAATTTAAATCTTTAAGATTCAACTTCTTACACTATGCTCTTTTCTTTAAACTTTAAGATAATGCCGCCAAGAAGAGCCATGAACGCTGCAGAAATCGAGGAATTAGTCGCACAAAGAGTGGCCGCCGCTATAGCCACTTGTGAGACCAACCGAAACAGTTCTGCCAATGGAGATGGTGGTGCTAGCCGCACCACGGGAGGTACTGAAACCCACCCAAAGGGTTGTTGAATTAAGGGGTTTTTGAGTTGCAAGCCCTGATACTTTAACGGAACTAAAGGAGCCGTCGGATTGGTACGATGGTTTGAAAAATTAGACTATGTCTTCCGTGTTAGCGGATGTGTTGAAGGAGACAAGGTGAAATTCTCCACCCACACTCTGCAAGATAGCGCCTTGACATGGTGGAACTCGTATACCCCGTCTATGGGAATTGATGCAGCTTACCAACTCACCTGGACCGAGTTACAACAAATGATGACCGACGAGTATTGCCCGAGAAATGAACTACAGAAGATGGAGTCAGAGTTTTGGAATCATGATATGAAAGCAACGGATGTAGATGGGTACACCAACCGATTCCACGAACTAAGCATTCTATGCACACAGATGGTAACCCCTGAATATAAGAAAATTGAGCATTACATTTGGGGACTCGCTCCTCAAATTTAAGGCAATGTAACTGCCTCCAACCCAACCACCATTCAGGACGCCATCAGAATGGCCAACAACCTTATGGATCAAGTGTCCCGGAGAATCGAAGCCAAGGCCGGGGAAAACAAGAGGAAATGGGAGGACAAGTCTGGAAAGAATACGGGCTCACAATCCAAGAAGCCCGAAACCATCAAGGCTTATGTAGCTGGAGTTGAGACGAGGAAGGGCTACACAGGTACAAAGCCTTTCTGCACCCAATGCACCTATCATCACAACAAGGGTCCCTGCCCAACCCCTTGTGGAAAGTGCAAACGTCTTGGTCATTTGCCAAATGACTGTATATTTGGTACCCCGGGTAACAATGGCGGCAATCAGAGAGGCTGCTATGAATGTGGAGCTGCCGGGCACTTCAGGAGTGAGTGCCCGAAGTTGAAAAATGGTGGAGGAGCTCAGGGGAGAGCTTTCGTATTAGGAGCAGCTGACGCTCGTCAGGATCCCCATGTGGTATCAGGCACGTTTCTTTTAAATGACATTTACGCTTATGTACTCTTTGATACTAGGGCTGATAGGAGATTTATATCTGATAAGTTTAGTAAGCAAATGAATGCCACTCCTTTTCCCTTAGACTACTCTTATATTATAGAGCTGGCTGACGGCAAAATAATAGAGGCAAGTAGTATTATTAAGGAATGCACACTGAAGCTGGCAGATCATCCCTTTAAGATAGACTTGATGCCTATAGAACTCAGAAGTTTTGATGTAGTAATTGGTACGGATTGGTTGTCACACAATCATGCCGAGATTTTGTGTGGTATGAAAGTGGTACGGATACCACTCCACAAGAAGAAGGTCCTAACAATCCAAGGGGAAAGAAAGAATCGTCAGCTGAATGTCATATCCGACCTAAGGACATTAAAATGCCTTAGGAAAGGTTGCCATGCAGTACTAGTACAGATTGCAGAACAAGAGTCGGAGGAGAAACGACTCAAGGATATTCTAGTGGTTTGTGACTATCCGAAGGTATTCCCGGAAGATTTACCTGGGCTTCCACCAGCTAGGCAAGTGGAGTTCCAAATCGATTTGGTGCCGGGAGCTGCACCGGTCGCAAGAGCCCCATATAGACTCGCTCCTTCTGAAATGCAAAAGCTATCCAATCAACAACAAGAGTTGATGGATAAAGGATTCATTCGACCAAGTTCCTCACCTTGGGGAGCTCGGGTCTTATTTGTGAAAAAGAAAGACAGATCCTTCAGAATGTGCATAGACTACCGAGAGCTAAACAAGTTAACGGTAAAGAACAGCTACTGCCTTCCCTGAATTGACGACCAATTTGACCAACTACATGGATCTAGCTTCTAGTCAAAGATTGATCTGCGACCCGGTTATCATCAAGTAAAGGTTCAAGAAGAAGATATTCCCAAGACAGCGTTTAGAACTCGTTATGGACATTACGAATTTCAGGTGATGCCATTCGCTTTGACCAACGCACCAGTCGTATTCATGGACTTGATGAATCGAGTCTGTAAACCGTATCTTGACAAATTTGTAATAGTGTTCATAGACGATATCCTCATCTATTCCAGAAATAAGGAGGAGCACGAGCAACATCTCAAGCTGATCTTGGAGTTGTTAGAGAGGTAACAGTTATACGCCAAATTTTCAAAATGTGAATTTTGGTTGCGAGAAGTTAAATTCCTTGGACATGTGATCAACAGCCAGGGAATCCAAGTTGATCCATCAAAAATCGAGGCCATAAAGAACAGGGCAACTCCTAGAACTCCCATGAAAATCCGCCAATTTCTAGGACTTGCGGGTTATTATAGGCGATTTATTGAAAACTTCTCAAAGATAGCAGGTTCCCTAACAGAACTGACTCAGAAAGATGTAAAGTATATCTGGGTTGAAGAGCAGGAAAAGGCGTTTCAACAATTAAAGCAAAGATTGTGTAGTGCACCAATTCTGTCCTTACCTGAAGGGACAGAAAATTTTATGGTCTACTGTGATGTCTCACACAATGGATTAGGTTATGTGCTCATGCAAAAGGATAAAGTCATTGCTTACGCACCACGGAAACTCAAAATCCACGAGGTAAACTATGTGACTCATGACTTGGAGCTCGGAGCAGTGGTGTTTGCACTTAAAATATGGAGGCACTACCTATACGGAACTAAGTGCATGGTGTTCACAGACCATAAAAGCCATAAGCATATTCTGAATCAGAAAGAGTTAAATATGAGTCAATGTCGTTGGGTTGAGCTGCTTAGCGATAACGACTACGAGATTAGTTATCATCCGGGGAAGGCGAGTGGTGTAGCTGATGCCCTGAGCCGAAAGGAATGGGTTAAACCATTGAGAGTCCGAGCTTTGGTCATGACTATATAGTCAAACCTAAACTCTCAAGTCCGCGAGGCACAAAAAGAAGCAGTCAAGGAGGGTAATCAACTGGATGAAGCCTTGAGAGGAATGGATAAGCAGTTTGAAATCAAGCCGGATGGATGTCGACACTTCATCGGCAGAATTTGGCTACCAAAATTCGGAGGAGTAAGAAAGCTGGTCATGGATGAAGTGCATAAAACAAGATACGCTATTCATCCACGATCAGATAATATGTACCACGACTTGAAGGGAATGTACTAGTGGCCAAACATGAAGGCTGACATTGCTACATATGTCAGCAAGTCCTTAACGTGTTTGAAAGTTAAGGCTGAGCACTAGAAACCATCAGGATTGTTAGTTCAACAGGAAATACCCCAGTGGAAGTGGGAGAACATCACCATGGACTTCATCACCAAGTTGCCAAAGACTTCTGGAGGTTATGACACCATTTGGGTGATTGTGGATCGACTTACCAAGACCGCACACTTCTTGCCAATCAAGGAAATTGATAAGATGGATAAGTTAACACGAATCTATCTTAAAGAAGTCGTCTCAAGGCATGGAGTGCCAGTATCAATTATATCAGACAGGGATAGCCTGTTCACATCAAGATTTTGGCAATCGTTGCAAGAAGCACTGGGTACACGCCTAGATATGAGCACAACCTATCACCCGCAAACGGATGGTCAGAGTGAAAGGACGATTCAGACTTTGGAAGACATGCTAAGGGCATGTGTTATCGACATTCGAAAAAGTTGGGACAGGCACCTGCCATTAGTCGAGTTTTCCTATAACAACAGCTATCACTCGAGTATTAAGACCGCTCCATTCGAGGCACTCTATGGGCGAAGGTGTCGATCACCACTTTGTTGGGCTGAAGTAGAAGATAGTAAGATTACTGGACCCGAGATCATCCAGGAGACTACCGAAAAGATAGCCCAGATTCGGAACCGATTAAAGATCGCACGGGATCGACAGAAAATCTATGCAGATATTCGACGGAAGGATTTGGAATTTCAAGAGGGAGATCAAGTAATGTTGAAAGTCTCGCCTTGGAAATGCCTACTCCGGTTTGGTAAACGAGGAAAACTCAATCCTTGTTATATCGGACAATTCAAGATCACCAAAAGAATTGGCCCGGTAGCCTACCGACTCGATCTGCCCCCAGAGCTTAGTAACGTTCATAATACCTTCCATGTATCCAATCTTAAGAAGTGCCTCGCTGATGAAACACTCGTTATACCTATGGACGAGCTAGAGCTAGATGATAAGTTGAACTTCATTGAACAACCCGTGGAAATAATGGACCGAGAAGTCAAGAAACTAAAGAACAGTCGAATCCCGATAATAAAAGTCAGATGGAACTCTAAGCGAGGTCCTGAGTTTACGTGGGAACGCGAAGATCAGTTCCGGGAAAAATACCCTCATCTGTTCTCAAATTCTCAAGCAGTGGAGAACACGAGCTAATTTCGGAACGAAATTCCCTTAACAGGGGGAGACTGTAACATCCAGCATTAAACCAGGTTAGCATCTACGACCTAATCTGTATTTATAGCCAATTATAACCTAATCAGTGGTCATTAGAAATTAATCAAGGCGATTAACAATGTTTATTAGAAAATTCAACTCAACTAGAATAAAATTCATTGGTGCGATGAATCGGGAAATCAATTAATCCGATCGGTTTACGATATGAGGGATTAATTCAACTAAGTACATAATTAAATTATGATTAGTGACACTAATCAAACACTAATACAATTACTTAACATTAATTACGCATGACTAAAACAATTCATTAAATCAATGCATCCATAAGTATTTATGAATTTACAAGAAAAGTGAAATACAAGAATACATTTCTAAATACTTTTATACAAAAAAAAAAAGAAAAAGAAAATACCTTTGAAATACCCCTCATGGCCGGCCCTCATCAAGTACACAACTCCAATATTTTATTTTTCAACCTTGCACCATCTACATCAAATCTCCTACCTCCATTCTTCTTTCAATGTCATCCAAGATCTCACTCCACCTCCATTACCACCATCTTTTCAAGGCCAACTTTTCTCTATAAATAGAGAGCATTCCTCTTCATTTTTTCACACCGAAATATCTCTTTCTCTCCTCTCAAAACCGGATCCACACACACACACACACATTACAAACGTTTTCATTCAAGTGTTCGTTGTGAAATTCAAGTGTTCTTGGTCCAAATCTTGCAAAAGTTCCAACTTCTTCTCAATTTCATACTCCAAATACATCAAAGTAAGTAAATACTAACTTATTTCATCATACATTTATGTTTATATAAGTCTTGCATAATATATATAATCACCAACAACAACAAGTTTCATAAAAACTCAAGTTTATAAGTTTCTAGTTTTTGTTTTTAAGTTGTTTCTTTAAATGTGTTTACGAATATATAAACACATCATAAAAGTGTAAATATTATGAAAACAAGTAATATATATGTGTTTTATAACTTGTATACAAGTATTCTTTGAATAAACAACAAGAATCATAAGTTATTTCATGTTTATAAACTGCGGATTTTCGGCAGAAAAATTTATATCGACTTTGAAAAATCATAACTAATTCATAACTTAACGAAATGAGTTGATTCTTATACCAAAAGTTAGATCTATGTCTTAACTATAGATCTTGAAGTTTTCATAATTTATTTTGGAGTTTAAGATCTCTAGAAATTATTTTGGAAACCGAAAGTTTGACAGCTCAAAAATGGCCAACATAGGGTTTTCAACAAGCTTTTTCCCTAACCTAAACATCTCGAAAAATGGCCGTTCTTGATCCTAAAAATCCTTTGTATATAGTAGTTTAATGTCGTACAAAACCAAAGCCTAAAATGTTTTGGAGCTTGGTCAAAAACAACCTAAAAGTTGGCCAAAAAACCTCAAACGGGGTGTGACATAAGTTTTAGAACAAGTTCAAAGACAAGTTCTAGAATAAGTTCAAAGGCCTAGATTCGAACATATGGTGGACAAGTTCGTGGGCTTGGGCCTTCTCGAACTTGTTCAGGGAAAGTTCGAATCCGAGGCCTGTAATTAAGAGTTAATCTGTTAGGCACAAGAAGGCCTCAGTCAAACCTGTTCTACATCTTAGGGGGAGATATTTAATCACACCTGTTTGATACACTTGAAGGTATAATTTAAGACCTGTTTATGCCTTATTGAAACCTGAAAAGTGATTTGCAATATCAGCCAAAGATGTTTACCTGTTGCATTCGTCGCAACAAAGGCAGATTGTCCAAGTTGTTCTGTCTGCTGAACGGGCTGGACAAAAACTGTCTACGCTGCTCTGTTTTGTTGAGCAGCTTGGACAGATTTTAAGTGTTCTGTTCTTTGTGAATAGAACTTGTTCTTTGTGAATAGGCTAAACACTTTATGGAATATGTTTCCAAGTCCTCATGTATTGTTTTTGGCTACAAGATCAGTTTACAAGTCGAAGACAAAGTGGAAAATAGAATCTGCACAACCTGCCTACGTTGTTCTGTTACTTGAAGACAAACGGATATCTGAAAAGGGTGAAATACATTTTCTTATATCAAATGGCCTTAACAAAAGAAGAAAGATGCAAAGTTGACATTCCTCTTTTATTTAAAGCCTTATGCAACAGTGACAAAAAGAAAAAGACAAAGATTCTGCCATATGAAGACAAATCTGCTTTATCAGAACGTGCAGAAAAGGTGTCTTCTCTTTTTGGAAAGACATTCCACTATCTCATCTGTCCAATGAAGAAGCTTCACTGCAAGTCTCAGTAAGAGTATAAAAGGAAGCTTCTAAGGATTGTGAAATATCCAAAATTGTGAAATCATATCGTGCATTAAAGTGTGTTTTTCATGCATGCAAGTCTGCTTTAATATAACAGTACGTGCGTCTAAGCTATTCATACTCAAGTTGTCCATATGTGTCTTGTAAAATCAGTGAGTACATCTAAGTGAGTGTAGTCACTGTATCAAGTCTGAGTGTGTCTTAGATTAGTTGAACAACTGTTGTATCTGTCATCTCAGCTTTAACCTTTCCGCAGTTCAGGCTTGTTTGTAATTAACACTTGTTGATAATATACACAAACATTGAGAAAAGTGTGTTGAGTTTTAAATTGCTGTATTCACCCCCCCCCCCCTATACAGCATAGAACTATACACTAGGGAAACCTTTTGGGACCTACAACTGGTATCAGAGCAGATAGAGTGTGTGTCAACTCTAGATCTCTCATTCTCTCTACTTTCCCATGGATAACAGTGCTGCACGTTCCTCCTCTTACTATGACAATGGGTCAATGGCCAAACACCCCAAGTTGAATCATCAGAACTTCTCTGGTTGGAAGTGCAGAATGATGCTCTATTTAGAGAATCTGGACGTACAACTGCCAGAGATAGTAATGGAAGGTCCCTATGTGCCAACTTCTATTACTACTATCACAACTGCTGTTGAACGAGCTGCTCCTGAAATCAAAACCTTTGAGAAGGCCAAAGCTCAATGGTCTAATGAAGACAAAAGACTGGTTGCTCTAGATGCAAAAGCAAGGAATAACCTGGTCATTTCTCTTCCTGATTATGTGTTCAAACAGGTTGAGAAGATGAAGACTGCAAAGGAGATGTGAGATACTTTGTGTACCATCCATGATGGTCCCACAATCACACTGGATAAGAGGATCAACAATCTTGTTAGACAGTATTAACTCTTCTTTGCAAAACCAAATGAGTCACTCACAGAAACCTACACCAGGTTCACTGCACTTATCAATGATCTCAAAGTTGTTGGGATCACAAAGGACAGCCTTACTCTGGTGAACATGTTCTTGGACATCCTGCCTGAAGAGTGGAACTACTTTTCTACCATCATGAGAAATTCAGGCACCATCAAAGGTATGGATCTTGTAAACTTATATATGGATCCTTATCGAATGATGACCAGTCAAGGCAACAGAAAAGAAATGCCTTGGAAATGTCTAAGAGAGGTGCTGCCTTAGTGGCCAGCGTGAGACAACGTGTTGGACAGGTATGTGATGTGTTCACACAACCTGATCAACAGGCTGATGATGAAAGGGAAGAGATGTCTGAAGAGGAAGGCAATGCAGATCTTGCTAAACATGATGATGAGCAAATCATTGCAATGCTTGTCAAAAGGTTCAACAAGAAAAGGTTTGGTAGAAAAATGCTGCACGGGAACTCAAATGCTGTAAAAAAGAAGGCATTTGATAAATCTAAGGCTGAGTGCTTCAAATGTGGCAAGACTGGACATATAGTTGCCAACTGTGTGTCAAAAGCTGTTAGTCAGTCATCCAAACCATTTAAGACAAACAGGGACGATGGCTACAAGGTTGAGTACCTTATGGCCATGGCTAAGCTGAAAAAGTTGGAAAACTCAGTGGCTTCCAACAAGCAAAAGGGACTCATGGCTGAGACATGTGTTTGGGAGGAGTCTGATTCATCCTCAGATGAAGACGACAACAACTGTCTGATGCCCAACACTGATGTTCCATCAACCAGCAACTTCAAACATGACTTGGCTGAAGCAGAAGCCTTCAGCAGCTTACAGAACTGGAATCCTACAATGATGTACAAGGTACAAAACTTTATGGCTTACAGTTCTGATGAAAATGTAAAAATATTTGAATACATGTTTGTTGATTTGAAAGCTGTTGTTGAGAAGCACAATGTTTTACTGTCTGAAATCTCTAATATTAAAAATGATCTTGGCATAAAAACCAGTAAACTGGACAGTTTCCATAAGTTTGAAACTGAGCTTCATGAATTAAAACACAACAACTCCATTTTACTAGAAGAAAAGACACAGATGTAAAACATGCAAAGCTTCAAAAGATAGTAGACTCTTGGTGCCAATCTGCACAAAAAGTCAGCCATTGCATTAGTCAACAGATCCCTGCACAAATCCAAGCCTATCTTGGTCGGGATCTTGACAAAGCAGCTTCTATTGTTGAGATAAATAATCTGAAAGAGGACTTATCCACTCTTGGTGAGCTTCCCAGCACTTTCATTCAGAAGGTAAATGGTAAGCTAGTCTCAACAAACAAGTTTGTCAGGCCTCAACATACTGACAGCTTGTGTGAAAAAGCTCCAAAAGCTGATGAGGGAATATGTTCTCCATCAAATCAGACTGCTAAGTGCTATGCTGATTCATACAAGCAGAAGAAAGGAAAACATGCTGAAACTGCAGCTGTGGACACTACACCTGTTGACAAAACAGGCTATGGGTACAAAGCTGATGGTAAGAGACCTGTTAATCATTTAGATGCTAATCATTTTGAGAAAAAGTTTTCAAAAGGTAAGCAGCCTGCTTTCAACAGGGGCATGTCTCAAGTTGAAAGCAAATCTGTTGTGGTTTCAAATAAGTTTTTAAATCAGAGTGGAAAATTGGTTATAAATGAAGGTAAGTCTTTCAGAACCAAAAGTTCTGATCATGTTGATAGGCAACATCAACCACATCTCAGTAAGGGCAAAGGTAAAGCCATTACTCAAACTGAGAAATTTGGGAATAAGTTTCCCAAACCTGTGGAAGGTCAAAAACCAATCAAGCTTCCTGTATTTGATATATGTGCTCCCAAAAAGAGGAAAGAAGAAATAGGCAAAGCTGTTGCTATTGTGCCTTCCACCCAAACTGTTGATTCATCTAAAAATAGTAATAAGTTTGCTAAACCTGCTGACAAAATCAACAAAAGCAATTCAGAATATGTTTCTGGAAGTTCTTCTTCCAAAAAGGCTAAAAACAGAAAATGCTATAAGTGTGGAAAGAAGACACACATGGCCAAAGACTGTCCTGAAACTGAGGACATAAGGCCTGTTGACTCTACTAGTTCCATTATTGCAAAAACAAGCAGTGTTGGAAGTAATATAGTCAATGAGAATGGTATTCAAACTGATACCATTCAAATAGGAAATATTAGTGTGGATATTACTAGCCCATCAACAAATGTTGATGAAGTAGGAGAACTCATCCCTATGATGAGTTCCCCTAAAAATAACTAATATTTTCCCATGACACTCTGCAAGACAAACAACCATCCCAGGTTTGGTACTTGGACAGTGGCTGCTCAGGACATAAGACAGGTTGCAAGGACCTGTTGAGTGATCTCAGGCGTGAAAAAGAGCCATAAGTCACATTTGGTGACAATGTACAGGGATCCACAGAAGGATATGGAACTCTTCAAGCTCGTGCTGCAGTGTTCAAAAGGGTAGCCTATGTGGTTGGGCTGAAACATAATCTTGTTAGCATAAGCCAACTGTGTGTTGATGGCTACAAGGTTAACTTTGATGAGCACTTGGGTTACATATTGGATCCTCAACGCAAAGTTGTGCTGTGTGCTTAACAAAAGAAAGGTGTATATGTCGTGGACATGAAATCTGCTGATCTCACAACTGAAACCAGCTTTATCTCAAGAAGCAATGTAGACCTGAACTAGTTATGGCACAAAAGGCTATCACACCTGAACTTCAAGAATATCAACAAACTCTGTAAGAAAGAGTTGGTAACAGGTTTGCCTTCTATAACCTTTGTTAAGGATAAACTCTGCACAGCTTGTGAGAAAGGCAAGCAGAGAAAATAATCTTTTAAATCTAAGCATAATTTCTCTATTGATACTCCGCTCTTCTTAATCCACATGGACTTGTTTGGACCAGTCAGTGTCCCAAGTCTAGGAGGAAGAAGATACACTCTAGTAATGATTGATGAGTTCTCCAGGTTTACATGGGTGATCTTTTTGAAGAGCAAAGGAGAGGCAGCTAGAGAAATCATTAGATTTATGAAGAAGATGGAGATGTTGAACTCTGCTCAAGTAAAGCAGCTTAGAAGTGATCATGGTACTGAGTTCAGAAACAGTACTCTTGAGGACTTCTGTGAAGAAAGAGGGATCTCACAAAACTTTTCAGCAGTAATAACTCCACAACAAAATGGAGTTGCTGAAAGGAGAAACAGAACCCTCATTGAAGCTGCTAGAACCATGTTGTGTGCATCTGGTTTACCTTTATCATTCTGGGCTGAAGCTGTCAACACTGCCTACTTCACCCAAAATAGATCCGTGGTGGAGAAAAGGTTCAACAAGACTCCCTATGAGCTGCTCAAAGGAAGGAGGCCAAACATTAGCTATTTCCATGTGTTTGGATGTCCCTGCTTTATTCTGAATCAAAGGGACCAACTGGCAAAGTTTGAACCCAAAGCTGATGAAGGTGTGTTTGTTGGATATTCTGCTATCTCCAAAACCTACAGAGTATACAATAATAAGAGAAAGGTGATAGATAAATCTGTCAATGTCACCTTTGAAGAGTTCAGGAGTGCCTCCACCAAAGTTGTTCCTGAATTAGTTTCAGGAGAATTCAGCTTTGATGATCTTATGCATTCCATTCGTGAAGAGAAGGACTAAAAAGCTTCCACTACATCCAGAGTGGAACCTGTTAATCATGATGGGAATGATGATGATTATGTTCATACACCCTGTGTGAATAAGTGTACTGACATAATTACAACTTCATGTCCTGAACCAATCAATGCTAATTTTCCAGGATCCTCTGCTGATATGTTCAAAAATGGAGAGTCATGCTCAACAAGTGAACAGGCTCAATATATCAGTGTGTCTGAAAATCTTGAGAGCTGCTCAACAGGACCTGTTGAAGATCAACACAATTCGGGAGAATCCTTATTGAAGCAAGATCCTAAGTGGATCAGGTGTCACCCAAATGATCAAATAATTGGTGACATCAACAAGGGGGTGCAAACAAGATGGGACAGCTTAGGAAACATTTGTATGTTTTCTACCTTTGTGTCTCTAATGGAGCCTAAGAAAGTTGATGAAGCACTTAAAGATGCCAATTGGATCAGTGCCATGCAAGAAGAACTCAATCAGTTTTAGAGAAACAATTTATGGAAGCTGGTCCCTGCTACTAAAGGAAAAACAATAATTCGCACCAAATGGGTTTTCAGGAACAAGATGGATGAGCAAGGTCATGTCAATAGAAATAAGGCAAGACTAGTTGCTCAAGGCTACAGACAGGAGGAAGGCATTGACTATGATGAAACATTTGCTCCTGTGGCCACGTTAGAGGCAATTCGTTTGTTTCTAGCCTACGCTGCTCATAAGAGCATGAAGGTATTTCAAATGGATGTGAAGAGTGCATTTTTGAATGGTATGCTACAAGAAGAATTCTATGTCAAGCAGCCTCCAGGTTTTGAAAATGAATATCATCCAGGTTTTGTCTATAAGTTGGACAAAGATCTTTATGGTCTAAAACAAGCCTCTAGAGCCTAGTATGACACTCTTACTGATTTCGTTATGAGCAATGGTTATTCCAGAGGTAAAGTGGATACCATATTGTTCATAAAGAAGGTGAAGTCTGATATTATGCTTGTTCAAATTTATGTGGATGACATAATGTTTTGTTCTACTAATGAGCAGTTTTGCAAGATTTTTTCATTACTCATGAAATAAAAATATGAAATGAGTATGATGGGAGAACTTACTTTCTTTTTAGGATTGCAGGATAAACAAACCTCAAATGGAATTTTCATAAATCAAAGAAAGTATACTTTAGATCTGTTGAAAAAGTTTAAATTTGATCAAAGTTCTCCTATCAAAACCCCAATGGCAACCAATGTAAAGTTGGATGCATATGCCAGTGGCTAAGTCGTTTGTGTAACAGCTTACAGAGGCATTATTGGGAGGTTGCTGTATTTAACTGCTAGTAGACCTGATATTATGTTTGCTACCTGTTTATATGCTAGGTTTCAAGCTGATCCTAAAGAATTACATCTAGCTGCTGTAAAATAAATCTTCAGATATTTTGATTCTGATTTTGCAGGCTGTAGGCTAGATAGAAAAAGCACAATAGGTGGATGTCAACTTCTTGGTGGTAAGTTGATCAGTTGGTGTAGCAAGAAGAAGAACTCAGTTTCTACTTCTACTGCTGAAGCTGAGTATATTGTTGTTGGAAGCTGCTGTGGGCAGATTCTGTGGATGCAGCATCAGCTTGAAGACCATGGACTTGTATATAGGAAGACTCCTATTCTGTGTGATAATACAAGTGCCATAGCTATCTCCAACAATCCAGTATTTCATTCCAGAAGAAAGCATATAGAGGTCAGACATCACTTCATAAGGGATCACATCCAGAAAGCTAATGTGGAGGTAAGTTTTATTTCCACAGATGAACAGCTTGCAGACATTTTCACCAAGCCTCTTGATGAAAATAGATTTAACTTTCTTGTTAGCAAGTTGGGCATGTTAAATAAATGTTCAAAGTTATTATATGTCTCACCCTGCTCAAGTTTCCCAGAACAGCTTAGACATAACAGGTTATACATGTTCTACACTTAGCCAATTTATGAAATTTTAAACAGCTTGAAGCATATAACAGGTTTGACAATATCAGCTTTCATTTCAAACCTCGTCTGATGATCAAACCTCCAACCTGCTCACTCTCTTAATCTTTCATACAAGACATTGTCTTGTAACCTGATCAGCTATGGAACAAAACTTGTTCTCACATAGCTGAACAGGTTGAATGAACAGTCTGAAGAATGACCAGCTTGTGATGACTCTGCTCATCATAGGTTTGACCAACAGCTTAGACCATCAGTTTTTAACTACCTTTCTTCACAATTAAGTTATTTAATTTCTGTTTTTATTTAACTTAATTACTGCGGATAATTTGGGTTAACGTGTCTTAGTGAATAAAAAGGGCTCAAGTGGTCTGACAACCGTTCCGTTTTTCGTTAACGAACATTTCAAATCAACCGCCCAAAGTTTTTCTCAGCCATACCCACTCACATTCAAATCCTATAAATACCCATCTATTGTTTCATCTTCGTCTTCCTCACTACTTCCATAACTTCCAAAGAACCCTAAACCTCGACTAAGTGTCCTGTGCTACTACTTTCACTACTTTCCAAATGGCTCACCGAAAAAACTCCTTTCTTCCAGTCTGCATTGGTAACGATGTGCATAAACACTCGTCTGTTACCATGATGCTGACTTTGAAACCTACCAACTACCTTGCAAACCTAACCATCCCTAAAAAGTATGTGGGAAAAGGATATGAAGACATGGTAGAGTTACTGAAGGTTCACCCGCTGAACTATGCAATGACTGCATCTCCTGGTGTCCTGTACCAGGAGACGGTTTATGAATTTTGGTACACCTGCTCTTATGATCCTTCTACCAAAATCATTAGGGGAACCATACTCAATGGGACTCAGACCATTGAGATCACTACTCGTCTGATCAAGGAAGCTCTTCGTCTCCCTATGGCTGAAACCTATGATCCGCCACAGCCTGAAGATGAACAGATGAGAAATCTGCTACACTTCTGTGGTGTAGCAGAACCCAAAGTTGAAGCTACTCTGTTTAGGAAGGATTTGTCTCCAACCTACAGTTTCCTGTTTGCCTCAGTGGTGATGTGCTTCAGCAGTAAAGTTGGTTCATTTGACCAACTCATCCATGATGAGATTCCAATACTCCTACAGCTTGTGGATGGGACTACAATCAACATGACAAGATGGATTTTCATAAACTTGAGAAACCTGGTGCAGCATGAAACACGTCCAGCTGTTGTTCGATATCCCAGGTTTTTATGTCTTATTTTCAAGCACATCTGTGGTGAACAACTCTATAACTCTCAGCCTCTACTACGTACTGCTGCATTCCATGTAATATGGAATAGAGTTTTCTATACTCCTGTTCTCCGAAATAAACCTCCTCTGTCAACACCAATGAGGAGGTTGCTAGGATTGGTGGAAAGACCCTCTGCTGTGACTGTGGATCCAGAGACTGCTCCCAAGGGAAAATCCAAATCCAGGATCAAATTTGTTAAAAGGACCCTGGAAACGACTGAAGCTCAGCCTGTCTGCAAGAATGCTAAAACAGCCAAGTCAAAGTCTGCCCATCAGCCTCTGTGGCTGAGGGGGAGCAGACTTCTCACCCTAGTTCATTTGTTAAACATGAAGCCTCTGTGGCTGGTGCCTCGGTGGCACCTGAGACTATGGAACAAGCCATCCCACTTGTTTCTGACCCAGTCTCACAACCCGTCTAAACAGAACCCCTTATCACCTCTCCACAACATCCATCATCCACCTCATCTCTCAACAGGGTTCAATTGAAAAAGAAGCAACCAATGTTGCTTCTCCTATTTTGGGTGAAGCTTCAGAACATTTGGAGCATGCTTCACTCCAACAAGAGTCTACCCTGAGTCAGCCTCGGCCCTCTGGTTCCTCCCAACAGGAACCAGTTGTACAAAAGAAGACTACCACATCAACTATTCCAGCCTCCCAACAGGCTGAGAATATTGAAAGACAGGAGTTCACTCCACTCCATACTGAGTCCACACAGTCTCCTCCCCATACTTCTTCACACCCTGACTCTGCACGAGATGCCAAACCTGCTGGATTAGACCATCTAGTAGATCAGCCTCCAACTTTTGCTCCTCATGATACAACTGTTGTACACCCAACAGCTGCTGAAGGACCAACATCCCAAGCTGATGAACCTCAGGGATCATCCCATCCTTTTGGTGAGGCTGCACCTCATATGCAAACTCCATCAGCAGGCTACACCACTGCTGATGTTGAAATACGCATTCCATCTCCCAATGATGAGGCACCTCTAAACCAAGGTGCTGTAAAGGGAACAACCCCTGGCCTTAATGAAGGTGATGCAACACAAGCAGCATCTGAAAGGCTACCAACCTCTACCTCTTTTCCTGATGAAGTAGCTACAGCCACTGCTGAGGGACCCATTCACCCCTCTAAGCTGGGCCATATTACTTTTGCCCAAGCTATGGAGCTTCTGTCAAGAGTTACCCTTCCCTCTCCATCACATCCCCAAACACCTGCCTCATCATCATCATCTCATTCGTCTCCATCTACACAATCCAAATAGTCTACCCATACTCCTCCTTCCCCAAAAGATCTTCCTTTGAAGGATCAGCTTTCTTTGCTGACCAACAAAGTTAGATCTTTGGAACAATCTATGTCTTCTCTACCCTCCTTGATCTCAGACTCTGTGTCTGCCCAGCTTCAGGGATTCTTTGATGTGTTCAAGAATTCCTTTCCATTCACTCCCCAAACTGACCACTCCTCACAACTGCTTGCACTTACTTCACAGCTGCAAAATATCTCCACCTCCTTCTCCTTAATTTTTTCACACCAACAGGACTCTGTGTCCTCCATGACAGCCATATCCCAACAGCTGTCAACTCTCCTCACTTCTTGCACTACTACCCTTCCAGATACACTGGCCAGCTTAAACTCTTTAAATCAGCCCTGGAAGGCTCCTTTTCTGCTTCTTCAAGATCAGAGTCTTCGACCGAGGCAATCTTGATCTCATCTATATCAATCACATTGTAATTATCTCGCACATATAACTTCGTGATAGGCTGTGAATTGATAATTACTTCGTTGACATTATCGTCCTCGTCTTCTATCACATCATCGTCAGATCTCCAATCAATAATTTCCTCTGGTACGAATTCCCCTTCCTCTAACTCCTCCATTTCATCCTCAAAATCAAAATCCATCAACTCTTCCTCGATGTCTTTAAGCGCCTCTATCATATCGCTTCCCAAAGTCCTTGAGGAACCAGCCTCTCCTCCTTCACCTTCCAACTGACTCGGCTCCCCCCTGAGTCTGAGCATCCTGAGCAGCAGAAAAATCTACTGGCTCATTCTGTCTTTGAGTGCTGGGATCATTGCCATTTCCATCTTCATATCTTCAGACTCGGTAGCTGACGATTACATGTCATTACCGGTCTGTTCAGGTTGATATTCTTCAACTTGCCTAAAAACATCTTCTTCTCCTTCCGGAGGCTCTAGTAATTGATCAATCAGTTCAGCAGTTATTGCTTCATTTGTATGAGGCCCAGAAGCCCAGATTTCTTCCAATGTTTGGGCTATCTGCTCAGATGCTGGTGCTGCACTGGAAGGCCCTGCCTCTTGTACCTCTGGCTGTTGACTTGTCGAAGGCCTAGCTGCCTGATTTTGACTCGCAGATGTTCTTTGGCGTCGCCTTTGTTGCTGAGCGCGCGTTTGTTGATTTTGACTCGCAAATCCTTTTATCCATGACCGCCACACTTTGAATCTCATTTAACTGCGGCAAATTTGGCAAAAAGTGCCGGATGAGCATCATTATAAAACGAGGATACAAAAGAAATCTCTGCTGCTCTGGAGCCGTTATTTGATGAACGAACTCCGAGAAAAACATCTCCGAAAAGCTGAATTTCTGATTATAAACCAACGCAATTATCCCAGATTGGATCTTTGATACGATATAATCAAATCCTGCTTTCTTGGCTGCGAAGCACACCATGAATACGTGCGCCAAAAATCTCCACTGCCCAATAAGCCCGCTCTTCATGTAAGATGTCTTCGTAACATCTAAACTATATCCCATTCTCAGAAAAGCAGCTTGCCTAATACTTAAGGGAAAGTCAATAGGCCCATTTTCTTCTTCTTGAGAACCCAGCTGCAGAACCTGACGCAGCATATCAGCAGAAAATACTAGCGGCTGTCCAGCTATTCTAGTCCTCAGAACTGTCGGGGTGACAGTGCAATCAACTTGCAAATGGTCATAAAACTGCCGTACATATGGAATAACAATCTGAATGTTATGAGACAAAGCAAATGCAATCCTAGACTCTACTAGGAAATCCAGCATCTGACGAAAACCCTGCGCCTCATGGATATGATGGTCGGGGGGAATGACCATATTATGCTTCGGCACGAAAACTCTATCAGCCATTTCTGCACAATAGATAAATTATCAGAATTATTAACAATCAATAAACTTGCTTAAATTCAAATTTGTTTTATTCTGAACTTGTTTAAGTACAAAATCTAACACAAATGAATTTCTACAAGTTTAATTAAATTTAAATTGAATAATTCAAATAAACTGACAGATTCGAATAGACAGATTCGAAGACACTCTATTTCGAGTTTGAAGACAGATTCGAATGTAATGTTCGTCTCGCGTTTACTGACAAACTCGAGAGTGTTCATGAACAGATTCGAATTGTCGGCCCAACTCATCACCAAATTCCATGATTTTAACCATTTTGGACTTAGAAAATCACATTCATTAGTCCTACTAGGTTCTAATCACAGATATTTGCCTTTAATTTGACTATTTACCGGTCCAAACTTTGTAATTTTGAAAAACACAATTTCGTCCCATAAACCTTCAAATATCGATGATTTTGGCTTAAATGGTGTATAAAAGTACATGAACCTTGTACAACCCAGTTGATTATACCTAGATGTATCCGTAGAATCGAACACTTAAGCAGGAAACTCGACAAATTGTCGTTTTTGTGGAAAACGGTAGACTCGAGCAGATAGATTCGAAATCGCCAATAGATTCGAGAGTATAGATTCGAAAACAGTAATGACTTAATGACGTTACTGTTAACCTATTTATACCACCTACCTTCGAGCCTATGGCCACTTTCGAATCTACTGACAGATTCGAGGATACCCCTATTCGAGTTTAATCTAAACTCGAATTTCCAAAAACACTTAGAAAATTTCGAAAATTTTGAAATAAATTCAACTTTTTCAACCTTATTGTGTAACGGAATAAACTATGCCAAATCTTTTATCCTAAACACAATATTTTTCACGCAGTGTTTATTTTATCCAACTATGAATGCACCCTCAGTAATTTTTTGACCTTTTTCCAAAGTAAAAAATAAAATAAAATAAAATAAAATAAACTAAGATAAAATAAAATAAAATAAAAATAAAATAAGTAAAAATAAAATTTTAAAATTTTGACCAAAAGTTTAACTTAGACTTCAACTATACTTATTAAAATTTACAACTTATGCTAAACACTTAACAAAATTTTAAAATAATTTTCACACTTAAGAATTTTTGATTCCTTTTATTGTTTGTCGTGAAATACTCATTTAGCCGATTGTTGGTATTTACCCCCTTAAACATGCTACATTTCGGAATATCCATTGGCATTTTTATTTATCATGAAATTATCTTACGTGACTCAGACATAGACATACTTTTATGATCAAGGCATACAGACTAAGATTCTAACTTGTTGGTATTTGCAAACTTTCTTTAAAAGACAAACATCGGACACAGGTCTGTATTTTCATACAACAAAGTGTCTTAGTTTGACTTAAAGTTTATTGTTAAAGCTAGAAATACATCGGTGACAGGTCTGTACTGACGTACAACAAAGCGACTTATCTTGCTAACCCGAATCTAAACAGAGGCAACAGGTCTGTACATACGTACAACAGAGTTACATGTTTTCGACTCTCAGTTTTGTATGATTTTTCTATTCTTTCCATTTTAAGATGTATTTGATGTTGCTATACATCCCCAGAAAGTTTGCATACCTCATTTAGACTCAAAGTTTGTATGTCTTGTACATAAAAATTAAGACCGATTGGTCATACATCTAAGTTAGCGACAAGTTTGACTTTTTCTTGAATATTTTATTAGCCTTGAGATTCCGTATATGTATAATGCCTACCAACACATCAAACTAAAATAAAGTATAACACTTAAAATTTAGGTGCATTATGTGTGAAAGCCTAAACACTTAGAGTTTGTAACGACTGTGCTAATTTTCGTCACTTTGAACCTATGTATCTAAGACTTAACTCTTTCTCTGATATTCTCTTTTTTTTGTATTTTTATGATTTTCTCTCTTTTTTTTTTGTTTTTGATAAGAAATAGCAATAAAAGAAAATAACTGACTAACTTACTAAAAATAGAAACTATCCTAAATTAGCAGACTTACCCTAAAAACAAAGAAATACTACTTCTATAAAAGGAAATAAACTACCACTAAGGTCAAATTACTCTGGGTTGCGCATTCCATTTAGTTGAATTAAATATTCAAACCGTGACTTATCAAATGCTTTGGTAAACAAATCAGCATTATTATCGTCCGTTGCCACTTTTACCAATTTGATTAAGTTCTTCTCAGCACAATCACGAATAAAATGATGCCTTATGTCTATGTGCTTTGTTTTACTGTGTTTAACTGGATTGTTAGTTATAGCAATTGTAGATTGATTGTCTATCCTAATGGGAGTTTGAGTGTAAGCCAAACCGTAATCCCGCAATTGTTGTTGTATCCACAGAACCTGTGAGCAGCAACTACCAGCAGCAACATACTCGGCCTCGCACGTTGACACGGCTACCGACGTCTGTTTCTTGCATTGCCAGGATACCAATCTCCCTCCTAGGAATTGACAACCTCCAGTTGTTGATTTGCGCGTCAAGCTGCATCCTCCGTAGTCAGAATCCGTGAACGCCTCCAACTCTAGATCTCCCTCCGCGGGATACCAAAGTCCCAGCTTCGGTTTCGACTTGAGGTATCGTAGAATCCGCTTCACAGCTTTCATGTGCATCTCCTTCGGATTAGCTTGAAACCTAGCACAAATACACATAGCAAACATGATGTCAGGTCTTGAAGCAGTTAAATACATAAGTGATCCAATCATGGCCCGATATAACGTCGGATCCACATCGACATCACTTTCAGTACCCGGTCCGAGATTGTGATTCACTTGAATCGGCGTGCTGAACTGGGCAGTCAGCTTCGTTCCTTCCATCCCGAAACGTTCCAATATGTCATAGACATACTTCGTCTGATGGATAAACATCCCTTCCTTCTTCTGGTCAACTTGTAACCCCAAAAAGAAATTTAACTCTCCCATTGCACTCATCTCGATTTTCGACTTCATCACCTTCTTGAAATCTTTGCACATCTATTCGTCTGATGATCCAAAAATGATGTCATCAACGTACACTTGTACCAAGATGAAGTGTTCTCCCTTCCTCTTAACAAACAGAGTACTATCTATCCTACCCCTTTCAAACCCGTTTTCTAATAAATGGTTGGATAGAGTCTCATACCACGCCCTTGGTGCTTGATGCAATCCATATAGAGCCTTATCTAAACGATATACTCTATCTGGATATTTTGGATCTGTAAATCCGGGCGGTTGTTCTACATGCACCAGCTCCTTCACTTTCCCATATAGGAAAGCACTCTTCACATCTAGTTGATAGACCTTAAAGCCCTTGAAGGAGGCAAAAGCCAAAAACAACCTAATGGCTTCCAGCCTTGCTACTGGTGCAAACACATCATTGTAATCGATTCCCTCCTCTTGGTTGAAACCCTTTACAACTAGCCTAGCCTTGTTGCGAGTGACTATACCCCGATCGTCTCTTTTGCACCTAAAAACCCATTTGGTTCCAATGGCAACTTCCCCTCGAGGTAATGGAACTAACTCCCACACTTCTAGTTTCCTAAACTGCGAGAGTTCTTCCTGCATCGCTTCAACCCATGAGTTATCCTTAAGTGCCATTTGCACATTTTTAGGCTCTACTTGCGATATGAAACACGAATAGAGACAGGTGTGATATGCCTTGGAGTCGTTTATCATCGACAACAACACTGTGTTGTTATTTAAACTACTCCTAGTCCTCACACCCTCATTTGGATTTCCTATGATGCTTTCTATAGGATGATTCTTGTTGATCCTAGAGGTCTCTATCTCGTCAACTCTAAGATTATCTCCTAACTTAGATCCTATTTCACCTAATGGGGGAACTTCCTCAGATTCTACATTTTCCTCCTCGTGGACATTTTCCTCAGAGTTGGAATTTGTTTCCTGAGTCTGGTTCTCAGTTGAAGGTGCTTCAGGAAAATTGACTTCTGGAGATCCATCTACAGTCGAAGTAGGCTCAGATGTGGATTGAAATGTAGTCCTCGGAAAGGTATGACCATCGTCATTCAGATGCAACGTCGCCATGTCCTTTTCGATTGTACCTGCATTTTCATCCAAAGGAATGTTAAATGACTCAAATAATTTATCATAGTCAAATATCCATTCCGGACCTGTTTGGGGTTCATGTGTATAACTTGTGACTTCAATGTTATACACAATTTCCACTGTACCATTTGTTTTGTTAAAAACCCGTTTGTTTGGTGAGTTCGGCACATAACCTAGGAAGTATCCTTCGTCAGCCTTTTCACCAAACTTCGGTTGATGTTTTGTACGCAATAAAGTGCATGGTACCCCAAACGGTTCGAAGCCAGTTAAATTAGGTGGCCGTTTATTCAAAATTTCATAACAGGTTTTGTTCAAAGATTTGACAGTTAGGACCCGGTTTAAAATGTGACATGCGGTATTCACTGCCTCCCCCCAAAACATGGTAGGAAGCTTTGAATCCGAAAGCATAGTCCTAGCTGCCTCAATCAGTGTCCTGTTTTTACGTTCAGCCACCCCATTTTGTTGAGGCTCATATGGTGCACTAAATTGATGCATTATGCCCTTTGATAGGCAATATACACCAATTACAGTGTTTTTGAACTCAGTTCCATTATCACTACGAAGCCTTTTAACCCGTGTTCCGTAGGAATTCTCCACTTGGTCTAAGAACCCGATGAGCTTGGAAGCCGTCTCGTCCTTTGTACCTAGAAAGAAAACCAAAGAAAATCGTGAGTAATCGTCAGTGATAACCAAACAATACCAACTACCTCCTATACTCCTTTTGTTGATTGGTCCGAAGAGATCCATATGCAACAAATCGAATGTAGAGGTTATGGAGTTCTGCGTTTTGGACTTGTGTGTCTTCTTATGTTGTTTGCCCTTCTTTCAAGGTAGACACTTGTCCTCGAACTGAAAACTCTTCATAGGCACACCTTGCACCAATCCATTTTTCGTTATGTAGTTCATTTTTCTTAGGTGCAAGTGAGCCATGCGTCTGTGCCACAATACCGATTCCGTCTCGGAAGCTTTGGATAACAAACAGATTGGCCCCATCTCTCTGGCTTGTTCATATCAAGCATGTACAAGTCATTCTTCCTTGGTGCTCGCATCAATACCCATTCTTCAGGAATCTTGAATCCTGGTTTTAGCACTAACGCTTCAGTGTCAGTGAACAACACTAAATTCTTCTTGTCACAGATTTGAGATACACTAATGAGATTGTGAACCAGTTTATCAACGTGATAAACTTGGTCCAACTTGATCGTCCCATTAGTGACCACTCCGGTACCCGTGATGTTTCCTCCCTTGTTTCCCGCGAATGATACAAATCCCCGATTCCCACCCTTGAAGTCTGTAAGGAGACTTCTTTCCCCTGTCTTGTACCTGGAGCATCCACTGTCGACGAACCATTTGTTGTTTAGACCTGTGGTAATCTCCTACACATGAAAGAAAATAGGTTAGTTATCACGGGGAACCCAAGCCATAACTGACTTGGTTATACCATTCTCGTCCACATACTTAAACTCTTTCAAATACCCATCTCGCCTTTCAGGTGATTTGGGTCTTTGAACAGGAGTTTGTTGTGGTGCCGAGTGATGTAATTTCACTCTCTGCCTTTGAGTAGGCATTTGTTGTGGAGCTCTTGAATAATTCCTATTATATTGCATTTCAGATTGTGATCCCTGAGCTCTAACCGGTGTGTGATGTCTAATAGGAGTGTGTGACCTAACCGGAGTGTATGCTCTGCTAGGTGGTGTGCTCCTATACTGTTGTTGAGTTCCAGACCTAGATTGATTTACGACTCTATTCGGTGAACTAGTCCTAACCACTTCCTTTGTTCCAACCTTTACCGATAATTGTTTCACAGCTTGTTTTGGTGTAGCCTGCACAGTTTTCTTGGTACTTTGAGAACTACTAGTGCTTGCCACACTTTGTTGAGGGCTTAACTGGTGTTGGCTTCCCTGTCTTAGGTGTAAGTTCAGTTTTCCTAAGTTGACAGTTAGACGCAACATGCCCCTTTTCATGACATCTAAAGCAGGACATCTTATCTATGGACTTCTTGTGTGTGCCCTTAGACTTAGGTGTCTCACTAGTGTCTTGGTCCTTTTGTACATCTACTGCGACTGGTTCATCGTCCTGATCATTAAAATCAATTTTATGTTTTCCTGCAGGTGTTTCACTGGAGGAAGACACAAATTTGACTTTCTTAACCTTGACGGTTGTATCAGTCACCTTAGGTGTATTTTCTATTACAGGCTCAGGTGTCGGTGTAGGTATTTCCTCTAAGTCTACTGATTTATCAGATTTCTCCTGAGGTTGAGGCACGTAGTTTGCATTAAAAGGAGGAGGAATTTCATGAAATCCTAGACCTACAGGCTTTTTAGATTGGCGTTGAGCATCTAAAACTTTCCCTAGGTTCAGGCTTGAATTCCTAAACTTTTCTAGCTTACTATTCGCCTCGGCTACCTTTATCTTTGTTTCAGCTAGCTCTACTTCTTTTGTCTTAAAATCTTTAGTCAAAGCCTCTACATGCTCATACATCAGTTCTAATCTTACGCACTGTTCACTCAGCTTGTCCTTTAGAACTATGAAATCTTGGGCATCAGCTTTAAGTTTGTCCTTAAGTTCTTGCTTTATGTCATTCAGGCTAGCGTTATCAGCTTTTAAAGACTCATTTTGAGAAGTTATGGTTTTATATGATTCTAAGACTAGATTCAACCTATCATTAGAAGTAACACACAACACACATAATTCATGAAAAAGAGTGTAAGTCAGACTAACCTTTGTGTTATCAGATTCCACGTTGGCCATTTGAGCAGCAAACTCCAGAAGTGTCTGATCATTCGTCTTCTCCACCCACATCGGACTGCTTTCCCTTGTGGTCTGCTCTTCCCCTTCACACCCATTCTCCGTGACTTCAGCCATACAATCCCGAGCATTTGATTCTGGATGTGAGCTCCAGCCGTAAGTACCATCCAGCTGTCTGTCTGATGTGACATTCGATAATAGACCAGCTAGATTGGCTTGACTGGCACATGAACTTGGAAGGTATCTCTGTTGAGACTGATTCTGAAACTGTCCATGATGCTGGTTTTGCCCTTGGTATGTATCTACTTTCGGTCTCTGACATTCTCTAGCGAAGTGCCCCAGACCTTGACAGTTATAACACTTGACCTTGGACTTATCAAATCCAATTCCCTTATTGTTCATCGTCAGATTCCTTCCAGTTCTTTTGATGAATCTTTTAACCCGTTGGGTTACCATGGCTAGTTGCCATTTTAGATCCATTTCCTCAAGATCGTCAGGGTCGACCTGATCATAGTCTTCATCCCAGAGAGCAGGATCGTTAATTTTCCCCTGAACGCAGTTCCCGTATGCAGCCACAAATGAAGCAAGTAAGTTCAAATGTTCTTCGGCTGATTTTGCGCTCATGGGCATCTTAGAATAGCCCTGAGATGTTGATGCCTGTGTTTCTTGAGGTAGCGGTTCTTCCGATCTTCCCAATCCTAAGAACGCTCTGTTCAGTGTGTCATCAGTCTCTGCTGGTGACGACGTTTCTCCGGTGAAAAACGCTGTAGCAGTCTTCAGATCAGCTGCCACTGAAGGTTTTGTTGATTTTCCAAAATACATCGCTGGATTCTGGACTTGTTCGTAATCCGTTTCGGCCTTCAGTAGCTCGAAATGATATGCCCGCAACGTTCCCACAATATCTTCCAAAGATTGGGTATAATACTTGTCCTCATTAAGCTTGATCATTGCCACATACATTGCTCATTTGGCTTGTAAGGCATCAAGAAGCTTATTATTCTTCTCAGTGTCATTATGTTGGTACATCCTGTGTGACGATAGCAGTCTAAGTGATCCTACATTGTGATTTTAGCAAGTGTTTGTTATATATGTTTATATGTGGTTGATATTTATTAGTGTTTGTATGTTTGAACTTGATGTAACGTATTACAAGAAGTTCAAACATAAAGTACAAAGATAGATTCAATCATAAGGTAAAAACATAAGTTTCAATACTAAGTTAAGTATGTGAAAAGCTAGATTCGAATTATTTAAGGCTTGGCATTCGAATCTGTGATATATTCGAATGTAGCCTTAGATTCGAATGAGCCCAGATTCGAGAGTGTCATTGTGGACAAACTCGAATGGGCCTTGGGCTGGTTTCGAGTTTGGCCCATAACAGACTCGAATCAGGATCTATAATTAGGGATAGACTCGAGATAATATTAGACTTTTTGCAGAATTCGTGAGGGATTAAGCATTAAGTGATCTCGAGTTTATCATCAGCGTTAGTGTCTTTTCGGAGAGAATCAGTTCGTAGGATCGTTCGTGTGTCGTTCGTTCAGCCTCTGATAGTCTCCGTGTTTCGTGTGTGAGAGTTGTTTCCGTCTACCCGTTAACGAGGATTCCGCACTCGTTGACGGCTCCACGTCTAGATAGATCTCGTAGTGGTAGACCTTACAAGTGGTATCAAAGACAACAGAGTGTTCTTGGTGTTCTTCGTGTTCATCTAGATACATTCTAGGTTTCTTGACGCTAGTGGGACGGTTTTTCTCTCAAAATCGTGTTTTTGAGCTTAGCAAATTCTTATTCGGAAAATACTTTGTGGTTTTTCACGTTTTTGATCGAAATCATTATTTTTCGTTGGAAAAATAGTGATTTAATCAGCAAAACGGTAAAAAATCAAAGTGTTAGCCGTTTTTCGAGTTTGCGGCGCTCGAATCTAATAGGGGTAATTAGGGTTACACTTAGTCTCGAGTCTAACCAAAATCCGCTCCTTTCGAGTCTGATACAGAGGGTTTCGAATCTATTTCGAGTTTGTGCTACATTCGAATAGGATCTCGAGACTAGTTACCTTCGAGTTTAATTCGAGTCTAGTTTAGTTTCGAATAGGGGTTCGAATCTGCTGTAGTTTCGAGTTTGTCTGACCTTCGAATCTAAGGACTTTTCTAATTTGACATAATTTTGAGTTTAATTGAATTATAACACTTAATCGAATTTAATCCTAAATAAATTGGAATCTGATTACATTCGAATCTACCTAGATTAGAAAGAATTAATTCACATTAGTTTCGAATTAAATTAATTAAGGTCAATTCAATTACTTTCGAAAATATGTCAAATCTTCAAAAATTCCTAGAAATGGACCACGAGGTCGGGAAGGCAAACGCTCCGCCTAAGCTGATGAAAGTCGAAGATTATTACTGGTGGAAAGATCAGTTTACCGATTTCGTGCGCTTTAATGACATGCGCATGTGGGTGTGTATCGACGAAGTGTATATTCCACCAGTTTCAGAAGTTGAAGGCCGTCAGAAAGTCTTATCATACCAAATGATGAAGGAGGATGATAAGAAATTGTATGAAGCCGAAAACAAAGCTTTCTCGCTAATCCGAATGGCTTTGCCTCAGGATATACTGCACACATTTAGGACTCAAAAGACGTCAAAAGAACTTTGGGAGTCGCTAGAGAAGAGTTGTGAGGGTAATCCTAGGGTTCGCAGAAAGCGTACAGAACTGTTAAAACAACAGTTCGCAATTTTCAAGGCGTTAAAGGATGAACAGCTGGATGATATCATCACCCGGTTCTATCATCTGTTGACGGAACTTGAAAGTCACGGGATTGAGTTTACTGACACGGACAAGAACAACAAGCTTCTTGATGCCTTACCAGCCAAATGGGCTATGTACGAGGCAATGATTAAGCTGAACGAGGACAAGTATTATACTCAATCTCTGGATGATATTGTGGGAACGTTGCGGGCATATCACTTCGAGCTACTGAAGGCCGAAACTGATTACGAAAAAGTCCAGAATCCAGCAATGTATTTTGGAAAGACAACAAAACCTTCAGCGGCAGCCGAACCGAAGACTGCTACAGCGTTTTTCACGGGAGAAACGTCGTCACCAGCAGAGACTGATGACACATTAAATCGCGCGCTCTTAGGATTAGGAAGATCGGAAGAAGCGCACCCTCAAGTACAACAGGCATCGACATCTCAGAGCTATTCGAAAATGCCCATGAGCGCAAAATCAGCGGAAGAACATTTGAATCTGCTTGCTTCTTTTGTGGCCGCGTACGGGAATTGTGTTCAGGGGAAGATTAATGATCCAGCTCTCTGGGACGAAGACTACGATCAGGTCGACCCTGATGATCTTGAGGAAATGGATCTTAAATGGCAACTGGCCATGGTAACCCAAAGGGTTAAGAGATTCATTAAAAGAACTGGGAGGAATCTGCAAATGAATAATAAGGGGATTGGATTTGATAAGTCCAAAGTAAAATGCTACAACTGTCAAGGACTGGGACACTTCGCCAGGGAGTGTCAGAGACCGAAGGTGGAGACATACCAAGGGTAGAGTCAGCATCAGGGACAGTACCAAAATCAGTCCCAACAACGATACCTTCCAAGTTCATCATCTGGTCAAACCAACCTAGCGGGTCTACTATCCAATGTCACCTAAGACAGACAGCTAGATGGTACGTATGATTGGAGCTCACATCCAGAATCGAATGCTCGGGCTTTTATGGCAGAAGTCACGGAAACTGGGTGTGATGGGGAAGAGCAGACCACAAGGGACAGCAGTCCGATGTGGGTAGAGAAGGCGAATGATCAGACAGTCCTGGAGTTTGCTGCTCACATGGCCAACGTGGAATCTGATAACTCAAAGGTTAGTCTGACTTTATCTCTTTTTCGTGAATTATGTGCGTTGTGTGTTAATTCTAACGATAGGTTAAATCTAGTCTTAGACTCACAGAAAACCATAACTGCTCAAAATGAGAATTTAAAAATTGAAAACGCTAGCCTAAACGATATCAAGCAAGATCTTAAAGAAAAGCTTAAGGCTGATGCTCAAGACGTGATAGTTCTAAAAGACAAACTCAGTGAGCAGTGTGTTAGGATAGAGCTAATGTATGAGCACGTAGAAGCCTTGACCAAAAGTCTTAAGGACAAAGACATAGAGCTAGCTGAAACAAAGGTGAAGGTAGCAGAGGCAAACAGTAAGCTAGAGAAGTTTAGGAATTCAAGCCTAAACCTAGGGAAAGTTTTAGACGCCCAACGACAGTCTAAAAAGCCTGTAGGTCTAGGATTTCACGAAATTCCTCCACCTTTCAATGCAAACTATGTGCCTCAGCCTCAGGAGAACACTGACAAATCAGTAGATTTAGAGGCCACACCTGAACCTAACTATAGTAGAAAATACACCTAAGGTGGCTGACACAACCGTCAAGGTTAAGAAAGTCAAATTTGTGTCTTCCTCCAGTGAAACACCTGCAGGAAAACAGAAAATTGCCTAGGCTGATCAGGACGATGAGCCAGTCGCCATAGATGTACCAAAGGAATTAGACACTAGTGAGACACCTAGATCTAAGGGAACACACAAAAAATCCATAGATAAGATGTCTTGCTTCAGATGTCACGAGAAGGGGCATGTTGCTTCTCACTGTCCACTTAGGAAAGCCGATGTTACACCTAAGACAGTGAACCCAACACCTGTTAAGCCCTCAACCAGTATGGCGAGCAACAGTAGTTCTCAAAGTACCGAGAAAACTGTGCAGGCCGCACCCAAACAAGTTGTGAAAAACACACCGGTAAAGGTTGGACCAAAGGAAGTGATTAGGACAAATTCACCGAATCGTGTCATTAATCAATCTAGGTCAGCACCACAACAAGTCTATAGGAGCACCACACCTAGCAGGTCACACACTCCAGTTAGGTCTCATACTCCAGTTAGACAGTATGCACCGGTAAGAGCTCAGGGATCACAGTCCGAAATGCCATATAATAGGAACTATTCTAGAGCTCCACAACAAATGCCTACTCCAAGGCAAAGAGTGAACTTAAATCACTCGGCACCACAACAGACTCCACTTCAAAGACCCAAGTCCCCTGAAAGGCGAGATGGGTATTTGAAAGAGTTCAAATATGTGGACGAGAATGGTATAACCAAGTCAGTTATGGCTTGGGTCCCCCGTGATAACTAACCTATTTTCTTTCGTGTGCAGGAGATTACCACAGGTCCAAACAACAAGTGGTTCGTCGACAGTGGATGCTCCAGGCACATGACAGGGGAACGAGGTCTACTTACAGACTTCAAGGGTGGAAATCGAGGATTCGTATCATTCGCGGGTAACAAAGGTGGAAATATCACGGGTACCGGAGTGGTCACTAATGGGACGATAAAGTTGGACCAAGTTTATCACGTTGATAAACTGGTTCACAATCTCATTAGTGTATCTCAAATCTGTGATAAGAAGAACTCGGTGTTATTTACTGACACTGAGGCGTTAGTGCTAAAGCCAGGATTCAAGATTCCTGAAGAATGGGTATTGATGCGGGCGCCAAGGAAAAACGACTTATACATGTTGGATATGAACAAGCCGGAGACATCGATGGGGCCAATTTGTCTATTATCCAAAGCTTCGGAGACGGAATCCGTACTGTGGCACAGACGCATGGCTCACCTGCACCTAAGAAAGATGAACTACATAACGAAGAATGGACTGGTGCAGGGTGTGCCTATGAAGAGCTTTCCGTTCGAGGACAAGTGTCTACCGTGCATGAAGGGCAAGCAACATAAGAAGACACACAAGTCCAAGAAGCAGAACTCCATAACCTCAACATTCGATTTGTTGCATATGGACCTTTTCGGCCCAATCAACAAAAGGAGTATCGGAGGTAGTTGGTACTGCTTGGTTATCACTGACGATTACTCACGGTTTTCTTGGGTTTTCTTTTTAGGTACGAAGGACGAGACGGCTACCAAGCTCATCGGCTTCTTAGACCACGTGGAGAATTCCTACGGAACAAGGGTTAAAAGAATACGTAGTGATAATGGGACTGAATTCAAAAACACTGTAATTGGTGTATATTGCCTATCAAAGGGCATAGTGCATCAATTCAGTGCACCATATGAACCTCAACAAAATGGGGTGGCCGAACGTAAAAATAGGACATTGATTGAGGCTGCAAGGACTATGCTTTCGGATTCAAAGCTTCCTACCATGTTTTGGGGGGAGGCAGTGAATACCGCGTGCCATATATTAAATCGAGTCCTTACAGTCAAATCTTTGAACAAAACATGCTATGAAATTTTGAATAAATGGCCACCTAATTTAACTGGATTCGAACCGTTTGGGGTACCATGCACTCTTTTACGAACAAAACATCAACCGAAGTTTGGTGAAAAGGCTGACGAAGGATACTTCCTAGGTTATGTGCCGAACTCACCAAACAAACGGGTGTTTAACAAAACAAATGGTACTGTGGAGATTGTGTATAATATTGAAGTCACAAGTTATACACATGAACCCCAAACTGGTCCGGAATGGATATTTGACTATGATAAGTTATTTGAGTCATTTAACATTCCTTTGGATGATAATGCAGGTACAATCGAAAAAGACATGGCGACGTTGCACCTGAATGACGATGGCCATATCTTTCCGAGGACTACGTTTGAATCCACATCCGAGCGTACTGCGACTGTAGATAGATCTCTAGAAGTTGCTGATCAAGAAGCACCTACCACTGAGAATCAGACTCAAGCATCAAGTTCCAACTCTGAGGAAAACGTCCATGAGGAGGAAAATGTAGAAGCTGAGCATGTTCCCCCATTAGGTGAAATAGGATCTAACTTAGGAGATAATCTAAGGGTTGATGAGATAGAGACCTCTAGGATTTATTAGAACCATCCATTAGAAAGCATCATAGGAAATCCTAAGGAGGGTGTGAGGACTAGGAGTAGTGTAAATAACAACACAGTGTTGTTGTCGATGATGAACGACTCCAAGGCATATCACACATGTCTCTATTCATGTTTCATATCGCAAGTAGAGCCTAAGAATGTGCAAATGGCACTAAAGGATAACTCCTGGGTTGAAGCGATGCAGGAAGAACTTTCGCAATTTAGGAAACTAGAAGTGTGGGAGTTAGTTCCATTACCTCGAGGGGAAATTGCCATAGGAACCAAATGGGTTTTTAAGTGCAAAAGAGACGATCGGGGTATAGTCACGCGCAACAAGGCTAGGTTAGTTGTAAAGGGTTTCAACCAAGAGGAGGGAATCGATTACAACGAGGTATTTGCACCAGTAGCAAGGTTGGAAGCCATTAGGTTGTTTCTAGCTTTTGCCTCCTTCAAGGGCTTTAAAGTATATCAGTTAGATGTTAAGAGTGCTTTCCTGTATGGGAAAGTGAAGGAGTTGGTGTATGTAGAACAACCGCCCGGATTTACAGATCCAAAATATCCTGATAGAGTATATCGCTTAGATAAGGCTCTATATGGATTGCATCAGGCACCTAGGGCGTGGTATGAGACTCTATCCAACCATTTATTAGAGAACGGTTTTGAGAGGGGTAGGATAGATAGTACTCTGTTTGTTAAAAGGAAGGGAGAACACTTTATCTTGGTACAAGTGTACGTCGATGATATCATCTTTGGATCATCAGACGAACAGATGTGCAAAGATTTCGAGAAGGTGATGAAGTCTAAGTTCGAGATGAGTGCTATGGGAGAGTTAAATTTCTTTTTGGGGTTACAAGTTGACCAGAAAAAGGAAGGGATGTTTATCCATCAGACGAAGTATGTCTATGACATATTGGAGCGTTTCGGATGGAAGGAACAAAGTTGACTGCCCATTTCAGCACGCCGATTCAAGTGAATCATAATCTCGGACCGGGTACTGAAAGTGATACCGATGTGGATCCGACTTTATATCGGGCCATGATTGGATCACTTATGTATTTAACTGCTTCAAGACCTGACATTATGTTTGCTGTGTGTATTTGTGCTAGGTTTCAAGCGAATCCGAAGGAGATGCATATGAAAGCTGTGAAGCGGATTCTACGATACCTCAAGTCGAAACCGAAGCTGGGACTTTGGTATCACGCGGAGGGAGATCTAGAGTTGGAGGCGTTCACGGATTCTGACTACGGAGGATGCAGCTTGACGCACAAATCAACAACTGGAGGTTGTCAGTTCCTAGGAGGGAGATTGGTAACCTGGCAATGCAAGAAACAAACATCGGTAGCCGTGTCAACGTGCGAGGCCGAGTATGTTGCTGCTGGTAGTTGCTGCTCACAGGTTCTGTGGATACAACAACAATTGCGGGATTATGGTTTGGCTTACACTCAAACTCCAATTAGGATAGACAATCAATCTACAATTGCTATAACGAATAATCAAGTAAAACACAACAAAACAAAGCACATAGACATTAGGCATCATTTTATTCGTGATTGTGCTGAAAAGAATTTAATCAAATTGGTAAAAGTGGCAACAGAAGATAATAATGCAGAATTAATTTACCAAAGCATTTGATAAGTCACGGTTTGAGTATTTAATTCAACTGAATGGAATGCGCAACCCAGAGTAATTTGACCTTAGTAGTAGTAGTTTATTTTGTTTTATAGTCGCAGTATTTCTTTCTTTACAGTAGTCTGCTAATTTAGGAAAGTTTCTATTTTTAGTAAGTTTATATTTTTAGTAAGTTAGTAGGTTATCTTATTTTATTGTTATTTCTTATGAAAAACAAAAGAAAAAAGAGAGAAAATCATAAAAATACAAAAAAATAAAAAGAAAAAAAGAGAATATCAGAAAAGGAGTTAAGTCTTAGATACATAGGTTCAAAGTGACGAAAATTAGCACAGTCGTTACAAACTCTAAGTGTTTAGGCTTTCACACATAATGCAACTAAATTCTAAGTGTTATACTTATTTAGTTTGATGTGTTGGTAGGCATAATACATATAGGGAATCTCAAGGCTAATAAAATATTCTAGAAAAAGTCAAGCGTGTCACTAACTTAGATGAATGACCAATCGGTCTTAATTTTTATGTACAAGACATACAAACTTTGAGTCTAAATGAGGTATGCAAACTTTCTGGGGATGTATGGCAACATCAAATACATCTGAAAATGGAAAGAATAGCTAAATCATATGAAATTGAGAGTCGAAAACATGTAACTTTGTTGTACGTAAGTACAGACCTGTTGCCTCTGTTTAGATTCGGGTTAGCAGATATGTCGCTTTGTTGTACGTCAGTACAGACCTGTCACCGCTGTCGTGCTAACTTTAAAATAAACCTTAAGTCAATCTAAGACACTTTGTTGTATGAAAATACAGACCTGTGTCCGATGTTTGTCTTTTAAAGAAAGTTTGCAAATACCAACAAGTTAGAATCTTTGTCTGTGTGCCTTGATCATAAAAGTATGTCTATGTATGAGTCACGTAAGATAATTTCATGATAAATAAAAATGCCAAGGGTTATTCCGAAATGTAGAATGTTTAAAGGGGTAAAATACCAACAATCGGCTAAATAGGATTGTCACGACAAATAATCAAATGAATCAAAAATTCCTAAGTGTGAAAGTTTAAGTACTGAAAGTGAGTATCAAACATCGCTATCTGATTGAACCTTTCTTAGACTATACTCATCAAAAAGATTTTGTTTAGTATTTAGCTTAGGTTGTAAATTTTATAAGTATAGCTTAAGTCTAGATTAAATTTTTGGTCAAAATTTTATTTTTATTTTATTTTATTTTACCTTAGTTTATTTTATTTTATTTTATTTTATTTTAGTTAAATTTTTACTTAGGTAAAAGGTCAAAAATTACTGAGGGTGCATTCAAAGTTTGATAAAATAAACATTGCATGAAATATCTTGTGCTTAGGGTAAAAGATTTGGCATAGTTTATCTTGTTACACAATACCGTAGAAAAATGTTGAAAAAGTTGAAGTTATTTCAAAAATTTTCGAAATTTTTCTAAGTGTTTGGTGTTTTCGAGTTTAGGACAGATTCGAATTGGGAAGGCTTCGAATCTGTCAGTAGATTCGAGTATGGCCTTAGATTCGAAGGTTGGTAGTATATATAGGTCAACAGTGAAGTCATTTAATACTTACTGTTTTCGAATCTGTTCTCGAGTCTATCGTTACTCTCATAAACGACAATTTGTCAAGATTATTGCTAAGGAGTTCGACTCTACTGTTGTATCTAGGTATAATCAACTTGATTGTACAAGATTCATATAGTTTTATACACCATTTTAGGCAAAATCATCGATTTTTTGAAGGTTTAAGGGTCTAAATCGTGTTTTCAAAAATTACAAAGTTTGGACCAATAAATAGTCAAATTAAAGGCTCATATCTGTGATTAGTAACTAGTAGGACTAATGAATGTAATTTTCTAAGTCCAAAAAGGTTAAAATCAAGAGATTTGGTCTTTGAATAAAGTCGGCGGTTCGAATCTGTTCATGGGGTTTCTCGAATCTGTCATTAGACTCGTGAAGACCAGGACTTTCGAATCTGTCATCAAACTCGAAAAGGGACTTATTCGAATCTATTACATTCGAATCTGTCTTTTATTTGCATTATTTAATTTAAATTTTATTAAACTTGTAGAAATTTAATTGTGTTAGATTTTGTACTTAAACCAGTTCAAAATAAAACGGATTTGAATTTAAACAAGTTTATTGATTTTTAATGAATCTAATAGTTTTGTTTATTGTGCAGAAATGGCTGTACGAGCTTTTGTGCCTAAGCACAATATGGTCCTTCATCCTGATCATAAAATCCCTGAAGCGCAGGGATTTAGACAAATGCTAGATTTTCTAGTAGAATCTAGGATTGGTTTTGCGTTGTCTCATAATGTTCAGCTAGTGTTACCTTATATACGTCAATTTTATGACCATCTTCAGGTAGACTGCTCGATCACACCGACAGTGCTACGAACTCGCATTGTTGGACAACCGCTAGTATTTTTGGCGGATATGCTGCGTCAAGTGTTGCAGCTGGGCTCTCAAGAAGAAGAATCTGGACCGATCGAGTTTCCTCTGAACATTAGGCAAGCGGCCTTTCAGAGAATGGGATATAGTCTCGATGTGACGAAGGTGTCCTATATGAAGAGCGGCTTAATCGGGCAATGGAGATTTCTTGCTCATGTCTTTATGGTATGCTTTGCACCAAAGAAAGCTGGGTTTGACTATATAGTTGCGAAGATCCAGTCTGGGATTGTCGCGATGGTGTATAATCGACCATATAGTTTCTCGGAAATGTTTTTCTCTGAATTTGTTCACCAGATTACCGCTCCAGAAAATCAACAATTCTTGTTGTATCCGCGGTTCATCATGATGCTAATAAGGCACTTCTTGCCAAATCTGCCTCCGTCTAATGACATTCAAAGCGTTGCTGTAATGGATATAAGGATCTTTGCTGACTGTTCCTCGCACAGAGGAAGGTTGGCTGTTCCAGTTGAGCGTCCGTTATTTGGAGCAATCTTGGATAGAAATTTTGAAGCCCCAGATGTTGCCAACTGGGCAGGGGAAGTTGAATTTCAACCAAGACAACCACAGCCACAACAACAACAACAACCACAACCACCGCGTGCTCAAAGGCGTAGACAAAGATCAGCTGCGAGTCAAACTCAGGCGACCAGGCCTTCCACCAGTCAGCAGCCGGAAGTACAGGAAGCAGGGCCCTCTAGTGCCGTTCCAGAGACCGAGGAAATAGCACAAACGCTAGAAGAAATATGGGCGTTAGGACCCCATGCCAATGAAGATATAGCTGCAGCGTTAGTAGGTGAACTACTTGAGCCTCCTGAGGGAGAAGAAGACGTGTTAAGAGATGTGGACGAATATGTGCCAGAGCAGACTGAGAATGTTTTGTCATCATCTGCAACCGAGTCGGAGGAAATGGAGGATATTGAAGTAGAAGCTCTAGAATCAGGGTCTACAGAACCTAATATTCAGATTGGAACGTATGGATCAAGGTTGCTAGTTAATGAAGAAGCTTCGAGGAGGAGAGTAATAAGGGAGTCTGATGAATCAGATTTTGAAGAAGAAGAGATTGCTCAATTAGTGACGCGGCAACGCGCCAAGCGTCATAGATTCATGCAAGGGTCATCTTCAGCTCCATCAGTTCAACCCGAAATTCCCGAACCTCAATCTCAAGAACCCCAAACCACTCCACCACCACCACCACCTCGCGCTGAACCATATATTCCATCACCAATCATTCCTACGCCTATACAGTCCATTCCATCATCCTCGACCACATATTCCGACAACCAAAGGTTTTTGCGCCTAAAAGATAGAGTCGACTTCCAGGAACTTCAAATCTTTGGTCTAACAAGGGCAATTGGTGAAATCCAGGCGCATAATGCAAATCTCGATAAGGAGAATGCCGAGTTGAAAAAGATTGTGGAGAATGTCCAGGTGGAAAACACAGAACTGAAATCTTTTGTAGCAGATCAGGCCGCAGAGATAAGGGCGATGCGCTCCCTAATTGAGCAGTTAATGAAAAATTTACAGGTTCAGGGGGAGACGTCGTGCCGTGATCCGAATGAACAGAATGAACAGAGGCCGAGAGATGGTGATGATGAAGACAACCAAGCCAATGACCCCAGCCCTAAAATTCAGAATGAGCCAGTAGATTTTTCTACTGCTCAGACTGCTCAATCTCAGGGGGAGCCTAGTCTAGCAGGAGGAGAAGTCGGAGAGGCAAGTTCATCGAAGCCTACAGATTTTGAGATTAGTGAGATGATCGATGCTCTCATGGATCTTGATGATGATCCGATGGATTTAGGTTTTGATTGTGATGATGAAGAGCTAGAGGAGGGTGAGTTTGTGCCAGAAGAGATAGTTGACTGGCAATCAGATGACGAAGTATGTGCTGATGAGGATGATGAAGCTGATGAGATCGTCGTACAGCAGAATCCTATCACGGATACATACATGATAGATGGGAATAATATTGTTAACGTAGATGTAGTGAATGCTGCGTTGAATGCTCAGCCATCAACAGAAGAACCTGCTAGAGAGCTATCAAATGAAGAGAAACGAAAGTTATGGTTCAGGGCTGAACAGAAGGAGTTAGAGCTTAAGAAGACAATGAGAGTGCCAGGGACTGGAAAGCTATCTGGAAGCATATTAAGCTGGTTTTTCGATCGAGAACTGCAGCTATTTATAATCAAGAGAACAGACGGGCTTCAGTACCTGAGGCGAACTCTAAAAGCTTTCAATTCACTACCAAAGATTGAGATCAAAGTGTTAGCTTGGAAAGATCTGATTAATATTGGGAATGATCCCTTCACAGACGTAATTGAAAGAATCATAAGAAAAGAGGGAAGATCCAGAAAGTTCGAACGCCTGAATCCAAGGGTTGGAAAAAGAGTAGAAGATCCTTCACGGATCGATCCTCTAACTGGCCGACCTTGGATGAGAATTCATTACAAACCAGTGAGATGTCTTAGGAAGGTGCCACTCAAGCCCATGCCACAGATTGTCTTGAAGAATCTACATTGGTGGTACACTGACAGTGAGACTGGGGAAGCGGTCATGGAAGATTTTGAAGAAAAAGTTATTCTTAGAGTCTACGACCCTCTTCACCTAGTAAACCTCTCTAGAGATGATCTTCATATTTTGCATGCCTGTAAGATTTCTAGTGATACACATATGGATAGTGAAGCTAGGAAATATGAAAATGTAGTCAAAGTATGTGTTGAAGAAGGCTTGTATGCTGGAAGTAGTTTGAATCAATAAATAAACAAAGTTCTTAAGTCAAATGTGTGAATTATTAGAAGCTATCGTCAAGGGGGAGTCTGTTGGTACATCCTGTGTGACGATAGTAGTCTAAGTGATCCTACATTGTGATTTTAGCAACTGTTTGTTATATATGTTTATATGTGGTTGATATTTATTAGTGTTTGTATGTTTGAACTTGATGTAACGTATTACAAGAAGTTCAAACATAAAGTACAAGGATAGATTCAATCATAAGGTAAAAACATAAGTTTCAATACTAAGTTAAGTATGTGAAAAGCTAGATTCGAATTATTTAAGGCTTGGCATTCGAATCTGTGATAGATTCGAATGTAGCCTTACATTCGAATGAGCCCAGATTCGAGAGTGTCATTGTGGACAAACTCGAATGGGCCTTGGGCTGGTTTCTAGTTTGGCCCATAACAGACTCGAATCAGGCTCTATAATTAGGGATAGACTCGAGATATTATTAGACTTTTTGCAGAATTCGTGAGGGATTAAGCATTAAGCGATCTCGAGTTTATCATCAGCGTTAGTGTCTTTTCGGAGAGAATCAGTTCGTAGGATCGTTCGTGTGTCGTTCGTTCAGCCTCTGATAGTCTCCGTGTTTCGTGTGTGAGAGTTGTTTCCGTCTACCCGTTAACGAGGATTCCGCACTCGTTGACGGCTCCGCGTCTAGATAGATCTCGTAGTGGTAGACCTTACACATTATACTCAATCCCAGGACTTTCAAGCTCCGTCAATAGATGATAAAAGCGGGTGATAGTATCGTCCAGCTGTTCATCCTTCAACGCCTTGAAAATTGCAAACTGTTGTTTCAACAGCTCCATACGCTTTCTTCGAACCCTCGGATTACCCTCACACCTCTTTTCTAGTGACTCCCAAAGTTCTTTAGATGTCTTTTGAGTCCTAAATGTGTGTAGTATATCCTGAGGCAACGCCATTCTAATTATCGAAAAAGCTCTGTTCTCGGCTTCATACGGTTTCTTATCATCCTCCTTCATCATTTGGTATGATAAGACTCTCTGACGGCCTTCAACTTCAGAAATAGGTGGAATGTATCCTTCGTCAATACATACCCACATGCGCATATCATTGAAACGCACAAAATCGGCAAACCGATCTTTCCACCAATAATAATCCTCGAGTTTCATCAGCTTAGGTGGAGTATTAGCCTTTCCGACCTCGTGATCCATTTCCAGAAACTTTTATAGATTTGACATTGTTTCAAAAGTAATTGAATTGAACTTAATTAATTTAATTCGAAACTAATTTGAGTTAATTCTTTCGAATCTAGATAGATTCGAATATAATTAAATTAAATTTTATTTGGGATTAAACTCGATTAAGTTTTGTAATGCAATTAAATTCGAAACTAATGACAGATTCGAAAGTCCACAAACTCGAAGGTCAAGGCAGACTCGAACACACAGTAGATTCGAAGCCCTATTCGACTCTAGTCCAAATTCGAATCAAACTCGAATGTCAGCAGACTCGAGAACCTATTCGAAACTAACACAAACTCGAATTAAACTCGAAACAGTGTTTATCAAACTCGAAAGGAGCGGATTTGGCTAGACTCGAGACTAAGAATAACCCTAATTACTCCTAATAGATTCGAGCGCCGCAAACTCGAAAAACGGCTAATACTTCGATTTCTTAACGTTTTGCAGATTAAATCAATATTTTTCCAACGAAAAATAATGATTTCGATCAAAAACGTGAAAAACACGAAGTATTTTCCGGATAACAATTTGCTAAGCTCGAAAGACACGAAAAACACGAAAATGAGAGAAAAACCGTCCAAAAGCGTCAAGAAACCTAGGATATATCTTGATGAACACCAAGAACACCACGTAGGCTCTGATACCACTTGTAAGGTCTACCTAACACATATCTATCTAGACGCGGAACCGTCAACGAGTGCGGAATCCTCGTTAACGGGTAGACGGTAACAACACTCACCAGGAACGCGGAGACTATCAACGAGCTGTACGAACTACACAAGAACGCACCTACCAGAAGATTCTCTCCGAAACAACACTAACACTAATGATAAACTCGAAATCACCTTTTGCTTAATTACTCTCGAACTCTGCAAAAAGTCTGATAATATTTCGAGTCTATCCCTAATTATAGAGGCTAATTCGAGTCTGACATGGGCCAAACTCGAATCTGGCCCAAGGCCCATTCGAGTTTGTCCTCACTGACACTCTCGAATCTGCCTCAACACACACATTCGAATCTGTCCAGGATTACATTCGAATCTGACATAGATTCGAATGTCAATCTTATAGATTCGAATCTGACTAACTTGTATTTGAAACTTATGTTATTAACTTATGCTTGAATTAATCTTTGAACTTTATGTTTGAACTTCTTGTAATATGTTACATCAAGTTCAAACACACAATCAATAACTGTCAAACATATATAAACATATATATCAAACACTCGTTAATTCCCAATACTTTGAATATTACTTAAACCAAAATGTTAGATCGCTTAGACTGCTATCGTCACACAGGGTGTACCAAGAAAAGGAAAAGAAAAAGCAATTGCTGACCCTGATCACCAAAAAGCAACACAGCTGACGTTTGACAGAGCAAGGGCTAAGAAAATGGGTCTTCCTATGGAAAAATATTATGAGTTCAGAGATGAACATTTCAAAGCCATAGAAAAATTAAGAAAAGAAGAAGCCTCTGCCAAAGCTGCCAGATACTTTGCACTCAAAGAGACTAGCAAAATCAAAATGCCTTCTTTAGAGGTGCAAAGGGTACTGCTTGAAGCTGCTAAGGAGTCAGCAACTGAAAAGGAAGGTGGTAAGGAACAATGTGCTATGCTCTCAGTGACTAAATCCAAACAAGCATCCTCTGCAAGGGCCCAAATTCATTTTGACAACATGGCAAGGAAAAAGTTTTCTGATGTTGCTGATAGAAGACTTGCCAAGGAATCTATTGTCAAAGTTCTGCCCATATCAAGAAAAGGCAAACAGTTGAAATTGCAAATAACCAGAATGGGTGCAACAGGCCCAGATTTGGAATCTTATGACTACATTGATGTTGCACAAATGGGGTACAGGGAATGGGTTGAGTTGGCAGTTGCCCTGAGCCAGGCTAAGTCTGAAACGGCTAAGACTATCAAGGTATATGTCAAAAAGCTGATGGAGAGAGTGAAAGACCTTGGCCTGATCTCAGAAGAATTAAGTAAGGGTGTCTCTGTGACTTACCCCAAAATTAAGGTCAAGAGGAACAAGAAGGATTCAGAGCTGGAGGAACTCCTGATCTTAATTGAACAAGGTGACTATGCATTTGAGATCAAAGGAGTTGACTACAGCCTGCCCAAAGGAGTAGACTTTGAAGAAGGCAAGCTGATTGAGGAACCTGAGTTGGGGGCATTTTTTGTAGATCCCCTGACAAAGAAGAAGTGTTTTCAGAGAGCATCAGACCTACACAAAGTTGGTCTCAAACAGCTTGTAGCATTCAGACTTGCAAACTTCTTCAGGCAATCCAGTAAGTGGAGAGCACCCATCTGGGATCAGCTCAGAGGCTTCTATGAAAAAGGGGAGCTTGAACATCCCAATTTTATGTTCCTCAGAGTTGAAATACAAGACTTGGAGGAAATCAGGGATGAGCTGGAAAGAATGTTTGAAGAAGGTTTGCCAGCACCACTGTCATTAAGTCCACCTATTGTCTGAGTTGGTGAAGAATGGAAGCTGTCCATCTATTGGACAGACTTGCCATTATCTGCTCCCATTATCAACAGTCCAAATTCTTGAATTTTCTTGTACATTAGTTGTACTTAGTTGCATTAGTTGTAACTTTTATTTTTACATCAGTTGTAATATACACTAGTACATCAGTTGTACTTTTGTAGAAACATATGTTGTTTATGTAATCAAAAATCAGTATATATAAACTGATCTTTTACTTTACTTTAATGTTGTAATTTTATTTCAGCAAGATGTATTGTAAAATGCATAGTGATTATTCATTAAATCAGCTCAGACTGATTATTGCAAATAGGGGGAGATTGTTAGGCACAAAAAGGCCTTAGTCAAACCTGCTCTACATCTTAGAGGGAGATTTTTAATCAAACCTGTTTGATGCACTTGAAGGTATAATTTAAGGCCTGTTTATGCCTTATTGAAACCTGAAAACTGATTTGTAATATCAGCCAAAGCTGTTTACCCTATTGCATTCGTTGCAACAAAGGCAGATTGTCCAAGCGGTTCTGTCTGCTGAACAGGCTGCACAAAAACTGTCTACGCTGCTCTGTTCTGTTGAGCAGCTTGGACAGATTCTAAGTGTTCTGTTCTTTGTGAATAGAACCTATTCTTTGTGAATAGGCTAAATACTTTATGGAATATGTTTCCAAGTCCTCATGTATTGTTTTTTACTACAAGATCAGTTTACAAGTCGAAGACAAAGTGGAAAACAGAATCTGCACAGCCTGCCTACGCTGTTCTGTTACATGAAGACAAACGGATATCTGAAAAGGGTGACAGACCTTTTCTTATATCAAAATGGCCTTCACAAAAGAAGAAAGATGCAAAGTTGACATTCCTCTTTTGGTTGAAGCCTTATTCAACAGTGACAAAAAGAAAAAGACAAAGATTCTGCCATATGAAGACAAATCTACTTTATCAGAATGTGCAGAAAAGGTGTCTTGTCGTTTTGGAAAGACATTCCACTATCTCATCTGCCATATGAACAATTATTTGATTAGATTGACCCCTAAACTCGTTTACCCTTTGAAATTCAGACAAACTTGGAATGTAAATAGCGTCTCACTCAACTTTGAACAATTCACATAGCAACATTCAGGATCATTATCATTAAAGATATACATAGATAAAGAAATACTAATTTTGTGACACGACCTTTAAATTTAAAGGTCAGATGTTTTCTAAATAAAGGAATTTCAAACAATTACTTGTTTAAAATAAAATTATCTAACGAATATCTGAAATTTAAATGAAAAGTGGATTCAACATGTCGATTTGAGATACTAAGAACTGAAAACGACGTTCGTCTAAAGCCTTAGTAAAAATATCAGCAAGTTGAAATATCATGCCTACAAAATATAATTCAATTGTTCCTTTTTCTACGTGATCTTTAATGAAATGATACCTGATGTCTATGTGTTTTGTTGGTGAGTGCTGCACAGGATTGCATGGCAATTGTGCTTCCGGAATCATAGTATATTAGGATTTTGGTAAGTGAAAATCCTTAATCACGTAATTGTGTTCTCATCCACAGCACTTGAGAGTAACAGCTAGCAGCTGCGACATACTCAGCCTCGATTGTGGATGTGAAGACACAGTTCTGCTTTTTGGAAGACCGACTCACCTGTCTGTCACCCAAAAACTGAATCCCGCTTGAAGTGCTTTTCCTGTCTACTCTGCAACCTACAAAATCAGCATCTGAAAACGTGGTAGATCAAAATTGGTTCCCTTTGGATACCATAGATCAAGATCGCGTGTACCCTTAAGATAACAAAATTTGTGTTTTACCACAGTGAGGTGTGATTCTTTCGGGTCAGCCTAAAAACGAGCACAAAGACAAGTAGAGAACATTATATCCGGTCTACTGGCCGTTAGATAGAGTCAGGAACCAATCATCCCTCTGTAAGTTGTGTTATCGACACTTTTCCCGGTAAGATCAGTGTCTAACTTACAGTTTGAAGCCATGGAAGTTGTGATAGCCATGCAAGAGTCAAACTTATACTTCTGATAAAAAAATACATTTCTCCCATCATACTCATCTCCAGGACTCCATTAGGGATGAAAAATCCTTACAAAACCTATGGTCAGTAGATCCATATATAATATCATATACATATATTTTGACTAGCATTATGTGTGGGCCTTCCTTTTTAGTGAACAGGGTTGTGTCCACCACACCTTTACTAAAACCAGCAGAGATAAGAAAATTTGAAAGACTGTCATACCATGCGCGAGGTGCATGTTTTAAACCATAGAGGGCTTTATCTAGTACATAAACGTGGTCTGGTTTATGTGCATTAATAAATGCTTGTGGTTATTCAACATACACCTCTTCGTTCAGTTCACCGTTTAAGAAGGTTGTCTTGACGTCCATTTGGTACACCATGAAGTCCCTGTGTGCCGCATACGCCAAGAAGATTCTGATAGCTTCAATCCGTGCAACTGGAGTGAAGGTCTCGTCATACTCAATGCCTTCTTGCTGTCAGTAGCATTTGGCGACTAGTCTTGCTTTATTTCTTACCACAATGTCGTTTTCGTCTCGTTTGTTCTTAAAGATCCACTTGGTCCCGATTATTGCTTGGCCTTTTGGTTGGGAAACTAACCGCCATACTCTGAGTTGTTCAAACTGGTTGAGCTCAACCTGCATTTCTACTATCCAGTCTGGGTCTTTCAAGGCTTCATCCATACGAGCAGACTCTATCATACTAAGGAATGATGCAAAGACATTCATTAGCAAATGCCCTTCGAGTTTGGACCCCGGTAGAAATATTACCAATGATCTGTTCAGTTGGGTGTTTTTTCGGGTCCATTTCGTCTCAAGTGGAAGGGGTGAACGTGGTGGAATCTCAGTGGTGAGTGTGGGGATGGATGAGAGTTGTGATCGATGGTTTCGAGTGAAGGTACCACTGGTTCCGGTTCATGTTTTGTTAGGTCTTCTAGAGGGATAATGTTTGAAATTATGTGTGAGGGTATCAATGGAGTGGATTCAACTTAAGGAGTGTCTGTGGATGAGGTGGAAGGTGAAGATGATGAATTAGATGGTGTATGGATAGATGAAAGAATTGGTGGATCTAATGGTGATGGTTGAGCATCTGAATCAGATGAGGATGTGTTAACTGTAGAAGAAGAAACCGAAGATGAATTAATACTAGGACCAAACAATTCTACATAAAAAGGATCAAATAAATTAACTAAATCAGAAAAAGAAAAAGAAATATATTGAGATGAGTCTCCAAGCATTTGAGTAATGCGTGGTCCTGATTGGTCAACTTCCTGATCCAGTTCAGCCATTTCAATGAATGTGATATGCACACTCTCGTTGACTGTCCTGGTGCGAATGTTGAATGCGCGATATGCCTTTGAATTGGATGAGTATCCAATAAAGAACGCTCCATCCGATTTCCCATTGAACTTTCTGAGGTTGTCCTTGTCGTTCAGCACATAACACCTGCAACCAAATACTCATAAGTACTTAATATAAGAAACTTTATTTAAAAAATAGTTGATATGGAGTTTTATTGAAACGCTTATGGATTTTTCAGCGGTTTTGCGTGTAGCAGGCTATTAACACAGCTTCAGCCCACAAGAACGGAGGTAGCTTTGAATAATTTAGCATCATGCGAGCGGCTTCCACAAAGTTACAGTTATGCCTCTCAACAATTCCATTTTGTTGAGGTTTTCAAGCAGCTAAAAGTTGATGGTGAATACCCTTGATCGCAGTAAATTCTCTACTACCGACTTCTTAAATTCTGTGCAGTTGTCAGATCGGATTAACTGTACTGACAGTTGCTGTAGGGTTTTGACACTCTTGATGAAGTTTATGATTTCTTGAGCTGTCTCATCCTTGGATCGCAAGAATTTTACCCAAGTATATCGTGAATAGTCGTCAACGATAACCAACACATACCGCTTCCCGTTTATGCTTTGCATTCTTATAGGACCACATAAATCCATATGTAGTAACTCCAACACTCTTTTTGATGATGGTTCGGGCTTTGGCTTGTCAGATGATCTTTTCATCTTTCCTTTCTCACACGCTCCACACAAATGGCCTTTTCCATAACGAAGCTCTGGGAGACCCTTAATCAGTTGTTTCGACCAAGAGTTTGACACCTCTGTGGTCAGGATAGGCAGTAGGTCATCCCCGATGTTATGCTTGCCTTAGATGGTTGGTTTTTCTTATGCCGAGTGTCATCTCGAAGGAGCTGCAGCTCGGATTCCGTACTTTGAGTACGTAGAGAGTATACGGTATGTGTTACCGGTGTTACTCTTGGGGGCATCATAAGGATGTGTGGAATGTGTAAAATCATTGGTATTCACTAAGCTTTGCTTACCCCTCAGTTATTAAATTTTTACAGGAAAAGAGAAATCTGCTGCGGGACCTTCTAGTTAGGTCGTTTGTGAAGTCTTGGAAGATTTGATACTACTCAATCGGTAAATGTGCTATGGGACAAATGTTGTAATATGATTGGGATGTTGTAATGCAGTTTGAGTATGTGGATTTAGACTTGAAACCTTGTAGTACTGTAGGGTGTTTGAAACAACTGTATTTCTATTTTATTATGTACTTTTTTGCTTCCGCACTTTAATTTAAGTATGCAGATCATTATGTAATTTATGTTTGGTGATTAATCCTGGGTGTATTGTAATGATAGTTATTGTGGCAAGGGTGTCACAGCGAATGGTATCAGAGCAGTAGTTTGAGATTCAAGTGTCCGTGAGGTCTTGGTCTCAAACATTAAGTGGTGATACGTAGGGGTTTAAGTAATGATCTTAACTAAGATAGGCTACGATCTAGTAGTCGTAGGAGATTGACTTTCATACGGGACAACGGGTGGTGTCTCTAAATAAATGACATGTTACTAAACAAGTTATATGTTTTATATTTCAGAACATGTCTGGAGGAGGAATGACACCCGAAGAAACAAGAGAAATGATGCTAGCCATGATGGCTAAGCAGAATAAGATGATTCAAGACCAGTTTCGGGTTCGAGATGAGGCCGAAGCTAAGAGAAGGGAAGACAAGGGAAAGAACAAGGAAAAAGAGGGCAACAATGATCAACAAGATGACAACACTGAGTCATCTAATAAGCCCAAAGGTTGTCGTTTCATGGACTTCAAAGGAAATGGGGCAGTAGAGTTTAATGGACTGGGTGATACAGTTGCCGCACTTGAATGGATAACAGCAACCGAACGGCCATTCCGAATCAGTGATTGTGCTAAGAAGGACATGGTCCGGTATGCTACGGCTTTGTTCAACAAAGATGCAGTAATGTGGTGGAATTCAATGGTGAATGCGTTAACTCTGGAAAAAGTTTATGTGATGACATGGGCTGAGTTTACAAAAATCTTCACTCAGCAATATTGCCCGGCCAATGATCGCCGAAGACTAGAAGCTAAGTTCATGACACTGATTCAGAGGACTAAGTCTGTGTCCCAATATGCAGTAGAGTTCACGAGGCTAAGTTTGTTCGCGCCTCATCAGGTTGATACAGAGGAAAGAAAAGTGACCAGATTTGAGGCTGGTCTTGAATTGGAAATACGAAGGGTGATGAGCAACGTACGCTACCCCACATTTGCTGGTCTACTGGAAGCCACCAGAAATGTGGAACAGATTCTGAGTATGTCTGGGTATGTAATGGGGTCTGCTGCTTCTTCAACTAACCCAACTCAACCTTCACCACTGAAATGTCAACGCGAAGGAGGTTACTCTGGTTCATCTCGATCATCGCAGTACTCGCCGCAACAATCTTACCGTCGACAGTCTGGTTCGTCCAATAGGGCTCGTGCGTACTCCATCAACACCGAGCCGCAGTACTGTAATAAATGTCATCTGGAACACTTCGGCAAGTGTTCTAATGGGCGTGCATGTTTTTTAAGTGGAGAATTGGGCCACTACCAGAATGAATGCCCACGGAAATCAGATGCCTGCCATAATTGTGTTGTATGGGGCATTATAGTAGGAACTGTCGAGAGAATGCTTCAGCTACTGCACCAACGTCAACTCGATCATATGGGGGATCAAGTGGTGGTTCAGTCAACCGCCGGAACTAGCCACAAAGGGCACCGGCTCGTGCATTTCAGATTACAGCGGAGGAGGCTAGGGAAAACCCGGTGGTGGTTACTGGTATGTTCATTGTTAACTCTTTGCCTGCAAGAGTGTTATTTGACTCGGGTGCCAATAGATCATTTGTATCTACCATGTTTGCACAAAAACTGTTTATGCCTTTATCTAAGTTGTCCATTATACTTGACACAGAAACTGCTAGTAACACTCTAGTCAAAGTAGATCACATATATCTTAACAGCACTTTGGTAATTGAAGATGTGGTCTTCAATATAGACCTAATTCCATCGAATTCAGTGAGTTTGACGTGATAGTCGGAGTGGACTGGTTGGTCGAAAATGAAGCCCATATAGTCTGTAAGAAGCGTATGATCAAGGTAACCACACCGGAGGGGCGTGAGATCTGCATATACGGGGATAGGAGAAGTGGGGATCTGTATTTGTTGACCATTGAAAAAGCCCGAAAGCTTGTTGCAAAGGGGTGTGACGCCTACTTGGCATATGCTATTGGTGCCAAGGCTGAGAAGAAGACTGTGGCCGATGTGCCTGTTGTATCACAATTCCCGGATGTATTTCCGGAAGACTTGTCTGGCGTGCCGCCTGAGAGACAAGTGGAGTTCCGAATAGATTTGATCCCTGGAGCGCACCGGTAGCTCGATCTCCGTATCGCCTTGCTACTACCGAAATGCAAGAGATGATGAAACAACTCCAGGAATTGTTGGATAAGGGCTTCATTCGACCGAGTTCATCTCCGTGGGAATCCCCTATACTGTTTGTGAAAAAGAAAGATGGCACGATGAGGATGTGCATTGATTACAGGGAGCTGAATAACCTGACTATTAAGAACAAGTATCTGCTGCCGAGGATAGATGACTTGTTTCATCAACTACATGGGGCAAGTGTTTTCTCCAACATTGACTTGAGGTCGAGATATCATCAGCTGAAAGTTCGAGAGGAAGATGTGCCTAAGACAGCTTTCCGGACACGTTGTGGGCATTACGAATTTTTGGTTATGCCTTTCGGGTTAACCAATACCCCGGCTGTCTTTATGGATCTGATGAATAGAGTGTGCAGACCGATGTTAGATAAATCGGTGATTGTATTTATTGACGACATATTGGTATATTCGAAGTCTGAGGCTGAGCATGCTGATCATCTAAAAGAATTGTTGGAGTTGGTGAGAAAAGAGAAGTTGTATGCCAAATTCTCAAATTGTGAGTTTTGGCTGCAACAAATTCAGTTTTTGGGACATGTTATTTCGGGATCTGGGATTTCTGTAGATCCAGCAAAAGTAAAAGCGATAAAGAACTGGGAACCGCCTCAATCAGCTTCAGAAGTCAGAAGTTTTCTTAGATTGGCGGGGTATTATCGGAGATTTATAAAGGACTTCTTGAAGATTGCAGTTCCTTTGACTGCATTAACGAAGAAGAATGCACCGTTTGTTTGGGAAACTGTGTAGCAAGAGGCTTTCGAGATCTTGAAGAAGACATTAAGTGAAGCGCTGATACTTGCTCTACCGGAGGGCAATGTTGAAGTTGTGGTATACACAGATGCTTCGAGGCTGGGTTTAGGTGTTGACTGATGCAGCGCGGGAAAGTAATTACGTATGCCTCGAGACAGTTAAAGCAGCATGAGAAGGATTATTCGACACACGATTTGGAGTTGATAGCTGTCACTTTTGCATTAAAGTTGTGGAGACACTATCTGTATGGAACTAAGTGTCAACTCTATAATAAGAGTTTGAAGTACATTTTCAGTCAAAAAGAGCTTAACATGAGACAGCGTAGGTCGATGGAACTTATAAAGGATTATGACTGTGAGATACTGTACCATCCTGGTAAGGCTAACGTGGTACCCGATGCTTTGAGTCGCAAAGCCTATGCCAAGGATTGTTGTTATATGATGACGTCTATGATGTTAACATCCACTATTATTAATAATATTAAAGCTGCTCATGAGGAAGCTTTGAAGGAAGAAAATGTTGGTGCTAGGGATATTAGAGTACATATTAAGAATATGGAAACGAGCGAATCTGGATTAAAAGGTGTGTATGGAAGAATCTGGGTGCCAAAGTTTGGGAGCATGAGAAAGGTGATTATTGATGAAGCACATCAATCTAAGTAATTTGTACATCCCGGGAGCACAAAGATGTACAATGAGCTGAAAGCAGACTTTTGGTGGCCGGGATTGAAGAAGGATATAGGCCAGTATGTTTAAAGATGTAGGACATGTCGGCTTGTGAAAGCCGAGCACCAGCAACCTTATGGTAGTCTGCAACCACTTCCCTTTCCGGAATGGAAGTGGGAACACATAACAATGGATTTTGTCACGAAGTTGCCGAAGACTAGATGTCAACACGATGTGATATGGGTAATTGTTGATAGATTGACCAAGTCGGCATACTTTTCATTCCAATAAGAGAGAGTTACTCGCTGGAAAGATTGGCTCAGATTTACATAGATGAGATCATTTCTAGACACGGAGTACCAAAGTCTATAGAGTCAGATCGGGATAGCCGGTTTACTTCAAACTTTTGGTCGGCATTGCAAGAAGGGTTGGGAACGAGGGTTGCTATAAGCACGGCTTAACGTCCTCAAACCGATGGTGAAAGTGAACGGACCATCCTTACCTTGGAGGATATGATGAGATCATGTGTATTGGATCTCAGTGGCAATTGGGACGACCATTTGCCATTGATAGAGTTTTCGTATCATAACAGTTATCACACGACAATAAAGAAAGCGCCGTTTGAGGCTTTATATGGGAGAAGGTGTAGGACTCCTACGTGTTGGAGAGAAACTGGAGAAACACCGATTGCTGGGCCGACATTGTTACAGGAGATAAATGAGAAGATACAGTTGGTGCGACAGAATATGAAAGCGGCACAGGATCGTCAGAAAAGTTATCACGATAGAAGGCACAAGCCAATCAACTTTGAGGTAAATGATTGGGTATATCTGAAAGTATCACCAATGAGAGGTGTTACTCGTTTTGTAAAGAGAGGCAAGTTGGCTCCGAGATTTGTTGGGCCATTCAAGATTTCCGAGAAGGTAGGGAATCGGTCTTACCGTTTGGAGTTGCTTGAAGAAATGTCAGGCATACATCCAGTGTTCCATGTGGGGAATTTTAGAAAATCATTCACTACCGGCAACGAGGATTGGGAAGATCACACAGAGTTGCAAATTGACGAAAGGCTCCGATATGTTGAAGAGCCGGAGTGTGTCTTAGATCCAAAGTAAAGAAGTTACGAAGCAAAGAGATAGAAATGGTGCAGGTACGTTGGAAGCATCATAAAAGAGCAAATCACACGTGGGAGACTAAGTCTGAGATGTTGAAGAATTATCCACAACTGTTTGGATCCAAGTTACTTCGCGAACGAAGTTTGAGCGTGGTGGAGCCCATGCTGTAACATCCTTAGATCTAAATTATTTTAATTTAGATTAATTAGTTGGATATTTTGTAATTTGTATAATTAAGTTGGATTATGAGCAAAGATGTTTATGTATTCGAATATTTAAAAGTTGGTTGCTCATTTGAGAAATTAAGAAACTTTAGAATTATGAATTACTATTATGGAGTATGATGAATTTAAAATGTTGGTGATGATAAATTAAGATGGGAAATCAGTATTTAATGAAATCAGATAAGTTGAGGTGTTAGTTGCGCCAATAGCCGAAAATGGGAAATAAAAAGACATTAAGTCTTTCATTTCCACCATTTTACTCCTCTCACTACTCTCTCTCTAAAATTCAAAACATTCTCTAGATTTCTGCAGAAAATTCGAAAGTGTGGAAGAAGATTCATGAATCAAAGCTGAATATTAAAAAGAATCAATAGGAATTAAGGTAAGAACATGATTTATCAACTTGGGGTTTATTTTGAGAATAAAAATGCATAAAATTCGGATTTAGAATCTGAAATTCAGTGGTTGCATGTTTGTTAAATCAGTGGGAAATCATCGATTGAAGTTCTTAGAACCTCCAGAAACAAGAATCGTTGTTAAATTCGTCCAAAAAGGTAATAAATCTGAGATTTTATAACTTTTTTAGTTCATGAAGAAATATTCATATTTTGGACAAATCTGAATGAATAATTGTGTTTTAAATGGAGAAAATAGTGTAGAAACACCCCATATATGTTTATATAACGTTAGATTTAACTGCATGTGGCTAAAAATGGATTTTTGAAAATTTTAGTACAAACCCGTAGCTGCGACCTGCATATCTGCTGGTGAACTCGGCGAGTTCCCAAGAACACTTGAATAAATATTCAAAAATTCATAAGTGTTGGATCCGAATTCGATTGGGACCCGAATTCGGATGAGACCGGAACTTAGACGGAACCGAAGTCGGATGAAACCCGAACTCGGATGGGTAAAGTAATTCGGATGGGTCTGAAATCCGGTCGAGGACCCGAAATTATGGTTAATTAATCACACTTCTGGGATATCTTTTGTAACATATTAAGATAAATAAAGGAGGGTTAATTGGGAATAATAACACCTCGAATGATGAGATGTAAATGTGAGTTTCGGATGATGATTCCGAAAGTTGTACTACTTTTAATTGTACAAATTGATGCTCGAACATGTATATGATATGTTTTCCTTATGGAAATGTAACAGGTCCCTTGTGGTGTTGTTTAACCCACAGTGGGTACTTTGTGATCCGATTGAAAGACCGAGGAGAAATAGAAATTAACTGAAATTAACTAACGCACCCACTGTGAGTACCTTTGATTTTCACATGTCTACATTTGATTTATGTTTGCTTTGCCTGCTGAGGCATGTTGTTTCACTTTCATTTGGCATTCTACTAACTTGCTTATATGTTGATGCACATTCTTACTTGTTGCATGTCCGTTTTCTTGTTGTGCATCTTATTGATGGACATGCGGGTCGCATCTGTATTCTGATGTTACTGTGCTATATGACCAAGAGTTTGACACCTCTGTGGTCAAGATAGGCAGTAGATCATCCCCAATGTTATGTTTGCCTCAGATGGTTGGTTTTTCTTATGCCGAATGTCATCTCGAAGGAGCTGCGGCTCGGGTTCTCAACTTTGAGTACGTAGAGAGTATACGGTATGTGTTACCGGTGTTACTCTTGGGGGCATCATAAGGATTTGTGGAATGTGTAAAATCATTGGTATTCACTAAGCTTTGCTTAGCCCTCAGTTGTTGAATTTTACAGGAAAAGGGAAATCTGCTGCGGGACCTTCTAGTTAGGTCGTTTGTGAAGTCTTGGAAGATTTGATACTACTCAATCTAGTAAATGTGCTATGGGACAAATGTTGTAATATGATTGGGATGTTTTAATTCGGTTTGAGTATGTGGATTTAGACTTGAAACCTTGTAGTACTGTGGGGTGTTTGAAACAGCTGTATTTCTATTTTATTATGTACTTTTATGCTTCTGCACTTCAATTTAAGTATCTAGATCATCATGTAATTTATGTTTGGCGATTAATCCTGGGTGTATTGTAATGATGGTTATTGTGGCAAGGGTGTCACAATTGGATCGAACGAACGTTTTTTAAAGACGAATTGATTTATACAAGTATCAAATTTTAACTTTAAACACACATAAAGTAATTTGGATTTTACTGATTTTTTGAAACTTTTGTATTCTTCACGGTTTTTGTCTAACTTTGTGGTTTTAATCTGAAATTAGACAAAATTGTCTCTCAAAAAGTGTTTCTGAGTGCAAACCGAACCTTCAAAATCAATTTGAGGTCAATTCGTGGATAATTTTTGTTGAAAATTGTGATTTTGAACTTGGTTTTTATCAATTTCTGTTCAAACTCGGGCAACACTAAATTTTTAGTTTTGACCGAGTCTTGCAAAGAGCGAATCGAGTTTGATCAGTGTATTGGCCGAGTTTGATCAAAGAGTCGACTGAGTTTGATCGCCCTTTGATCGAGTTTGTTCAAACATTGATCGAGTTTGATCAAACTTCTTTTGAGTTTGATAAAACTTTTTTCGAGTTTAATTACTTGTCATTAGGGTTTGTATAATCACTCTTCGAGTTTGTTTATAGTTCATTCGAGTTTGATCAGAAGTCTTCAAAGTTCAAACATAATTCATTCGAGTTCCTACATTATTCTTTCGAATTTACTCATGGTATCATTCGAGTTTGATACTTCATTAATCCAGTTTGATCCTTTATTGATCGAGTTAAACCTTCATTTATCGCGTTTGATCTTTTGTTGAATGAGTTTGATCCTTCATTGGTCGAGTTTGTTCCTTCATTGTTCGAGTTTGTGTACTCTTTCATTCGAGTTTCATTCACTTGTTCTCAGTGTTCAATCAAAATTCACTCATAACCATAACAAGATCTTGGAATTTCAATATCAGCAATACACAACGTCAAAAGATGCACTTGCCATGGGTTCAAAGACCAAACCTCCAATTCTATACAGAGGAGAGTATGTTCAATGGAGGGAGAGATTTCTCGAGTTTATTAGTTTTCATGATCTATCTGATGAGATGCTGACCTCATTGAAGGATGGTACAACAAGATTTTAGTTCACAATTCCAGCATTAACAAATGGGAATCCCCCAGTCCCTGAAAGAACTGAAGAGGTTCCAACTGCTAATGTATCAGAAGCTCTAAAAAAAGAGGGATGTTAGGTGACAAGATTGGATCCAGAAAGTATGTGAAGAGAGAAAAGTATGAAAAGACTGGAAAAAGCAGTGGGAAAAAGTTTGAAAAGGATGAGAAGTCAGATAAGTCTGCTAAGAAGGAAGATGAGCGGAAATGTTACAGCTGTGGAAAACCTGGAAATTTCGCAAGACAATGCAGGCAGCCGGTAGTCAAAACTCTGATTACTACACTCGGAAGGCTTTGCTGGCCAAACAAAAGGAAGCTGGAAAGGCCCTAATTGCGGAAGATGACCACTGGCTTCAACTCTCTGAAGATGAGGATGTTCTGGATGAGGATGCTCACATTTTCCTGAAGTCAGAAATCTTTAATGAATCTGAACAAAGTGAGTCTGCTATGATTGCCGAGGATGAAATATGGGTCGTGTTGACAGATAATGAAGAGGAAGAGAAAGAGAAAGAACATACAGAGTCAGAATCTGATTTGAGAAAATATGTAGCGATGATGGCCACAGAAGGAGCTGAGTGCAGTAAAGATCAAGAAGATGATGGTTCAGAATCATATACTTCAGACCAGTGAGAGACACCTGAGCTTGCAGTTATTGAAAAATCTGCAAGCTCAGGGGGAGAGTAGTTGCAAGTAAGCTGAGGTGAGGAGAGAAGATGACTCAGGCAATGATCCAGATGCTGAAAGAGAGAGTGAGCTAGCAGATCTTTCTCAGAAGACTGCTCAGCAAGCTCAAATTCAGGGGGAGCCTAGTCAGTCGGGTGTAAGAGAAGGAGTCGAAGGCGAATCCTCAAAGATTGCTGAACATGATATGATTGAAGCTTTAATGGATCTTGATGATCAAGATGACTTTGAGTTTGATCAAGAAGACCTGGAGGAAGGAGATTTTGTTCCTGAAGAGATTGTGGATTGGAAGTCGGATGACGAGGTTGTAGAAGACGAGGATGACAATGTTGATGAAGTAGTCATCCCAAAACAACCTATCACTGAACAGTATATTCATAATGAGCAGAATGTGATCGATATTGATGAGCTTAACCAAGCGTATACAGATGAATCGGAACCTGAAGTAGCTGAAAAGGAGCAAACTAGAGAAGATCTGATAAAGCTATGGTTCAAGAAGGAAGAAAAGAAGACAGATCTGAAGATGAAGAAAAGAATGAGAGTGCCAAGTCCTGGAAATCTCTCACGAGGAATGCTGAGCTGGTTCTTTGATAGAGAACTGCAGCTATTCGTGCTGAAGAGAAGAGATGGCCTTCAATACTTGAGGAGAACTTTAAAGGTTTTCAACACACTGCCCAAGTGTGAAGTGAAAGAGTTGGCTTGGAAAGAACTGATCAATCTAGGAGACGACCTATATGCTGAAGTTGTTGCTAAGATTATACGAAGGGAGGGTCGATCTGGAAGATTTGAAAGGATTAAACCAAGATCAGGTAAAAGAGTTGAAGATCTGTCAAGAATAGATCCCCACACTGGAAAGACTTGGGCTATGATGGTTTACAAGCCAGTCTGATGCCTCAAGAAAGTGTCGATGAAGTCAATGCCACAGGATGTACTGAGAAACACGAAGTGGTGGTATGTTGACAATGAGATGGCGGAAGAAGTGATGGAGGACTATGAGGACAAAGTAATTTTGAAAGCATACGATCCACTGCATCTGATCAACTTATCTAAGGACGACCTGAGAAAACTTCATGATCAGCCGATTTTCATTCATGAAGGCTGGAGATCAGAAGGCAGGAAGTTCCAGAAGGTAGTTAGAGTTTGTATAGATCAGGGATTGTATGTTGGGAGTAGTTTATATAGTTCTAGTACTTAGACAAAATATATAGTTAGAAGCTATCGTCAAGGGGGAGTCTGTTAGTGCATCCTGTGTGACGATAGCAGTCTAAGTATAGATATTGTAATAGTCATTTTGTTCGTAATTGCATATCAATACGTGTTTAATATATGTGTTAGATATATGTTTGGTATATATTTGATATATGTTTGATGTTGATTGTATGTATGTTTGAACTTGGTTGTAATTGGTGTTTTGCAATAAGTTCAAACATAAGTTCAAACATAAGTTCAAAGATAAGTTGAAATATAAGTTCAAACATAAGTTCAAACATAAGTTCAAACATAAGTTCAAAGTCACTAGTTCGAACTTAAGGAGGACAAGTTCGAAGGGCCTTGGGCCTAGTCGAACTTGCCCAGAGCAAGTTCGAATCAGGGGTTATAATTAAGGGTTAATTCGTTTTAATTAAGAACTTTTGCAAAACTCAATTAGAGATTAAGGCAGAGGCGATCTCGAACTTGCAAGGCGATTTTGTGTTTGTTCTTCGAGAGAATCACGTGTCGAGTCGTGCTATTGTTCGTCTATCATCGTGTATGTCTCCGTGTTTCGAGTGCGTGGTCTTTCCGTCAAACCGCTAACGAGGATTCCGCATTCGTTGGACGGCGTCACGTCAAGATAGGATCCGTAGGTAGGCGACCTTACATAGATAACTCCAGTGAGCTTGAACAAAAACTAGCTCAAATGGCTTACATGCTGAAACTTTTTGAAAAATCATTAAAAGCCGAGAAAAATAATACACATTCTTCGGAAAACAAATTAAGACTTGAGCATGCATTAGTATTAGAGTTTTCCAAAGATAAGGCATTCGCGTTATAATCTGTCTCAAATATGGAAGAAAAATACATTGATCTTCAACTTGAGAACAAAAGGCTGAGTAGCAATATTACTGACTTAACTGAAAAACTAAAATCAGCTGCATTAGAATCTGCAAATTATTCTGTAAAATATAATTCTATTTTTGCTGAAAAAACAAAGCTTTATGAGAAAATCAAATCTTTAGAAGTTGAATTTTTAAAGAGAGGTCAAACAAATCAGACGATTCATTTAAATCAACCAAAAGACATAGATTTCTATAATTCTAAAGCTGGAATTGTTTGTCAAAATCCTAAGTATCTCACGAAAGAAATTTCGTGCACTCCTACTTTATATGATACTAGATACATGAATTTAGGATTAAAAATAGTGTTTTTAAAAGCTTCAGAAGAAGTAGAATCAGGTGAAGATCTAAAAAGGTTAAGAGAAGATAAAATGCAACTTAATCTAGATTATAACATTCTGAATGAAAGTTATAACAATCCAGCAAAACTAGAAGAGTATATTCAGACATATTCTGATAAAGATTTGTCTGAAAATACAACTTTCACTCAAAAGTCATATATTCCAAATTCAATTCTTCAGAAAATTAGTTCTGATCTTGAATTGAAAATAAAAACTTTTGAGGATGAAAAAGAAAAGCTTCAGGCGGTTATTAAAGATTTAGAAATAAAGCTTAAAGAACAGCCTGAACTAAAATATCAACCTGATCAGAAAACTTCTAATAAATCTGAGTCTATTGATTTTGAAAAAGAGTTTGATCTGTTCATGAACTCTGAATTCAATTCTTTGGATGAAATGTTTGTCAAGATTGATAAATTTGTAAGACCTCTTCATGACAAACAAACTGATAAAACTAAAGGACCAATAAGTATTTTGAAAAGAATACCTACAACTTCTAAGGTTGAATCAGATCCATCACCTGTTCTACAATGAAAGAAAAAAGCCAAAGTTTCTTTTGTCGTTCCTATATTTGAAAAAAGTGAATCATCTTCTTTGAAGGATACCAATGCAAAGAGATCATATGCTTCTCAGGGTAAGAAAGTTTTACAGAATAAAGCAAAGTCTAATTTGACTAATTCTCGTTCTTCTTTTATGTCAGATCATATTGTGAAAAGATATTCGAAGCAAGTATGGAGAAAGAAGCAAGTTGAAAAGAAAAAGACAAGTTTTCAAAAAGAGTGGAGAATAAAAGACAAAAGTATTACAGATAGGACTAATTTGTAGGGAAATATGTCTGTAATAATTCAAATGCTTAACATTGTTCCAAATATTCTCGCACTGAATTGTTGTCTTTTAATTTTGTTATTTAACACGCTTTAAATGCAAAATCATTGTATAATTCAAATATGCATGTATGGGTAGCAAAGAACAAGGTTCCTCATTTTAGACAGAAACTGGTTCCAAACAAACAAATTCCAAAACCAGTTCCTAAAAGAACTGTTCAAATTGGATACCCAAGACAATGTCAAAAAGTGGGCTCCTAAAGCAAAGAAAATATATGTTTCTCTACCTGAAGTAACACCACATGATTTACCTAAATCAAAAGTACACAACTATAAGTGGGTACCTCACTGTTTACTTCGTATTGTAGGTAAATCATGTGTGGTATTCTGATTCTGGATGTTCCAAGCACATGACCGGACAGCGAGACACCCTAACGAATTTGTGGACAAATTGTGTGGGACGGTCAGATTCGGCAATGATCAGTTCTGTCTGATCAAAGGCTATGGAAGTCTAGAATATGATAAGATCACAATACAGAAAGTATTTTATGTCTATGGTCTTGGCCATAACTTGTTCAGTATTGATCAACTGTGAGACAAAGGGTTGGAAGTCAACTTTAAGGCAAACAGATGTAGCATCAGATTTGGTGAAGGAAAGGAAATCCTAGCTGGAATTAGGGAGACGAATTTGTACTCAATAGATTTGGCCAACATAAATCTGAAAAAGGATGTTTGTCTGCTGTCAAATGCATCTTCAAAGGAAACCTGGTAGTGGCATCACCGTCTTTCCCATCTGAACTTCAAGGAACTGACTAACCTTGTAAAATGAGGTTTAGTAAAAGGTCTTCCGACTCTCCTATTTCAAAAGGAGCAGTTGTGTGCGGACTGTGAGAAAGTGAAAATGGTGAGGGCTTCACACAAATCAAAAGTTGAACATTCTTCAACTAAGCCTTTAGAGCTACTTCATATGGATATTTGCGGGCCAATGAGAGTACAAAGCATAAACAAGAAGAAGTATGTTCTGGTGATCGTCGATGATTACTCAAGATATACATGGGTGTTCTTCATGAGATCTAAATCTAAAGCTACAGATATTATAAATGACTTCATATGCAAGATACAAGTCAAGTTGCAGCTTTCTATCCAGACCATTAGATCTGATAATGGTACAGAATTTAAGAACAAGTCTTTAGAGACATTTCTTAGTTCAGTAGGAATATCGCATCAATTTTCGGCTGCTCGTACCCCTTAAAAAATGGTGTAGTTGAACGAAGAAATCGAACACTTGTAAAATCTTCAAGGATGATGCTAGCATACTCAAATCTGCCGTTGTTCCTATGGGCTGAAGCTGTGGCTACTGCATGTTTTACCCAGAATAATTCGATCATAGATAAACGATTCGGAAAAACGTCTTATGAGATGATTAATAAATGAGTTCCTAATATAATTGTTTCCATGTCTTTGGTTGCAGATGTTTTATTCTAAATGATACTGACAACTTGGGAAAATTCAATCAGAAAGCTGATGAAGGAATTTTTTTTTGGATACTCAAAAGAATCAATGGCGTCCCGAGTCTACAACTAACACACAAAGACCGTCAACGAAAGCGTAAACGTCAAATTTGATGAGGGCATTATAATGGCTCCTGGACATGCCAGTTCAGGACCCGATTCTCAACAGAAGACTTCTATGAAGTTAACGGAACTGAAAGATGATATGTATGATTTTAATACATTGTTTGAAAATTTTTATGATGACTACCTTAATAAGACCAAAACTGATCTTCCTATTTTGGTTCCTGACAGGGTTACTAAAGATCCTGTGGTAGTCTCAGATCATTTACATCCACCTATTTCCGGAGATACTAGAGATATTTCGTCAACTGATGTACACATTTCATCTAAGAGTATACAACAATCTCAAGCTCCAGATTTACAAGAAACTCCCTTGAATACTCAAAACTCTGAATCCCCTACTTCAGTTGATATTCCAACAACATCGGAACCTATCCCCCATCAACCCTACCTAGATTTGAATCCAATCAAGACCAACTCCAACCTTATCCTCTGTAACATCCGGCACTAAACCAGGTTAGCAACAATGACCTAATATGTATTTAATAGTCAATTATAGCCCAATCAATGGTCATTAGAAATTAATCAAGTGATTAACAAGGTTTATTAGAAAATTCAACTCAATTAGAATCAAATTCATCGGTGCGATGAATCGGGAAATCAATTAATCCGATCAATTTACAATATGAAGGATTAATTCAACTAACTACATAATTAAATTATGATTAGTGACACTAATCATACACTAATACAATTACTTAACATTAATTATGCAAGACTAAAACAATTCATTTAAAACAATGCATCCAAAAGTATTTTTGAATTTACATAAAAAGAGAAATACAAGAATACATTCTAAATACATTTATACAAAAATAAAAAAATGAAAATACAAGATAATATCTTGAAAAATCTGCCCATAGGAGGTACATAAAGGACTTGATAAATATTTTTTTACTCAACATATCTACATCAAATCCCTCTACACCATCCTCCTTTCAATTCAAAGAATATCTTACACTCCACCCCTCTTATCACCATCAATTCAACCTCCATCTTTTGCCTATAAATAGAGAGCTTCCCTTTCATATTATTCACACCAAAACCCTTCTTTTTCTCTCTAAAAACCGGATCCCACACACACACACACACTACAAACATTTTCATTCAAGTGTTCTTGGTGAAATTCAAGTGTTCTTGGTCCAAATCTTGCAAGAGTTCCAACTTCTTCTCAATTTCATACTCTAAATACTTCAAAGTAATTAAATACTAGCTTATTTCATCATACATTTATGTTTATATAAGTCTTGCATAATATATATAATCACCAACAACAACAAGTTTCATAAAAACTCAAGTTTATAAATTTCTAGTTTTTGTTTTTAAGTTGTTCCTTTATATATGTTTATGAATATATAAACACATCATAAAAGTGTTAATATTATGAAAATAAGTGATATATATGTGTTTTATAACTTTTATACAAGTAGTCTTTGAATAAACAACAAGAATCATACGTTATTTCAAGTTTATAAACTGCGGATTTTCGGCAGAAAATTTATATCGACTTTGAAAAATCATAACTAATTCATAACTTATCGAAATGAGTTGATTCTTGTCTCAAAAGTTAGATCTATGTCTTAACTATAGATCTGGAAGTTTTCATAATTTATTTTGGAGTTTAAGACCTCCAGAAATTATTTGGTAAACCGAAAGTTTGACAGCTCAAAAATGGCCAACATAGGGTTTTCAACAAGCTTTTTCCCTAACCTAAACATCTCGAAAAATGGCCGTTCTTGATTCTAAAAATCCTTTGTATATATTAGTTTAATGTCCTAGAAAACCAAAGCCTAAAACGTTTTGGAGCTTGGTCAAAAACAGCCTCAAAGTAGGCCGAAAAACCTCCGAAAAAGCTGGAAAATTATATGTATATAAATAAACTTGACGTTTTAAGCGGGTTTTATTTATAAACTTGTAATGTTGGGTGATTTAAGACATAAAAATCTATAAATATAAATAAATAAATATATATATATATATATATATATATATATATATATATATATATATATATATATATATATATATCATATATTAGAGATATTTAGTCCTTATTATCATTTAGGACTCGATTAAACTCACGCGACGCATCATCCATCCATTCACGCTAAATTGCTTTTTACGCTAGTTTTTGCCATCGCAATCTCGGTGAGTTCTCATAGCCCCTATTTTCACACTGTTATGTTTTGGGGATGAAATACATGCTTCGTTTTTATATGGACACGAAAATATCTTCATTTTTATTATGTATTACACATGTGGTCCCATCAGCCCTTATATCATGAACCGTTAATTCCATTTATTTGTAAGCGCGAATATATTGTGGATAGATCTATTGGGAGTCATGTCCCCCATTCGGGTTAGTTCGGGTCGGCTAACAGTGAGTGCATATATATTCAACACTCGGTATTACAGTCGGGGATACTGCACAGGGCAAACTCATTTTAATTAAGCTTCGGTTGCATGATGGTTTATATGTAATACATAACATGGAATTTATGATTTTTATAAATTCAATCTCTATTATTGTTGTCCATACAAGTCAGATTTACGTGTAAACCTATGAGCTCACCAACAATTTTTGTTGACGTAATTTAGCGTGTATTTTAAGGAAATTAAGGCAAGTCCATCTCATTGGTAGTATTTTCAAGCTTCCGCACTTAAGGAGTCGCACTCAATTTCAAACCGTCGGAGATTTAATTGCATTATTTTGGATAATTTAATTATGTATTTAAATCTTTGTATCTTGCGAACTACGCTTTATCATTATCGGGTTATGTAAAACATTTCTATCTTTTAAAGTTATATCGATGTATTTTTTAAAACGTCCATATAGTGGTCGTTCATTATGATTATGGTTACGCTTCCGCGTCGTCACGCTTCGTTGCCAACCGGGGTAACGGGGTGTGACATCCTCATTCTTTCAAATGGACAAGGGATCACCCACCTGAAAACATCATTGGTGATCCCTCTTCATCTATTCAAACTCGGAGAGCTACCATTAATGATTGCCTCTTTTCAAAATTTTTAAGTAAGATAGAACCCAAAACAGTGAAGTAAGCTCTTCAGGATGCGGATTGGATAGTAGCGATGCAAGAGGAGCTCAATCAATTTGAGAGGTTGAGAGTCTGGCGATTGGTGGAAAGACCGAAGGACAAATCCATTATTGGCACGAAGTGGATTTTCAAGAACAAGAAGGATGAACATGGTGTCATCATTTGCAATAAAGCTAGACTCATGGACAAAGGTTATAGTCAGCAGGAGGGAATAGACTACGACGAGACTTTTGCCCCTGTTGCCCGAATAGAAGCTATTAGGATGTTTTTTAGCATTTGCCGCTCATAAGAACTTTACTGTTTATCAAGTGGATGTAAAAACTGGATTTCTAAATGGGGAATTAAAAGATGAAGTATATCTATATCATCCAACAGGATTTACAGGTCCTTTGAAGCCTGATCATGTATATATTTTAGATATGTCATTGTACGAACTTTAACAAGCACCACGAGCATGATATGATGCTTTATCATTCTATCTCTTAAAACGTGGTTTTAACAAAGGTGCAGTAGACACAACGTTATTCATTAAACATCAAGGTCCAGATATCATAGTGATACAGATATGTGTAGATGATATAATTTTTGGGTCTACAAATATTGTATTTGTAAAAAGTATGCATTCTTAATGTCCCAAAAATTTGAGATGAGCATGATGGGTGAAATCAATTTTTTCTTGGGGCTACAAGTTAAACAACTGATTGATGGAATTTTCATCAATCAGTCAAAATATATTCAAGACATGTTAAAGAAAACATGGTCACTAGTACCCCAATGAAAAGACCCTAGCTCCTGATTCTAAATCGAAACTCGATGAGGACATTTAGGGAAACCTGTTGATGTAACCCATTATCGAGAAAATATTGGGTCATTAATGTACTTAACTGCGAGTAAACCTGATATTATGTTCGCTACATGTGTTTGTGCTAGATATCAGGTTAATCCAAAAGAATCTCATTTGGCTGCTGCCAAAAGAATTCTAAGATATTTGAAGGGTACTCAGAACTTAGGTTTGTGGTATCCTAGGGAATCAACCTTTACATTGACTTTTTTTTTAATGTTGATCATGCAGGAGAAAAAATGGATAGAAAGAGCACATCAGGATCAGTTCTATTCCTTGGTGATAAACCCGTATGTTGGTCATCCAAGAAACAGCACTGTGTGTCACTGTCAATAGCAGAAGCCGAATATGTAGTTGTATCCTCATGCTGTTCACAAGTGCTGTGGATGAAGAGCCAACTGCGTGACTACGAGTTTCCACCTCAGAAGATCCCAATTTATTGTGATTCACAGAGTGCAATTGCTACTGCTTCCAATCCAGTGGAACATTCCAAAACAAAGCACATTGACAATCGGTATCATTTTATTAAGGATCGTGTAGAAAACGGTAATGTTGTATTATAGTTTTTACCGACTGAATATCAGCTAGCTGATTTGTTTACCAAAGCGTTAGATGAAAAAAAATTTAATTTTTTGATGTACAAATTGGGTATGTTGAATCAGTAGATTTAAACATTCAGGTGTTACAAAATATAATTTGTAATTTTAAAATTTTTTACTTGGTTTAATTTTTTGTGTTAATCTCATATAATTTCAAAGTTTTAATTTTTCTGAGATTTAACTGAATCGGATTGTCATGTGCCGGGGGAGCAAACTGAAAATTTTATCTGATATTTTATATCTACTAATTTTTTTTGTCTGCTTAATTGCAGGGGTAGCGTGCTTAAAAGATGATATTTATCTAAGGGGGAGCAACAATGCAAAATTCAAAGGGGAGCAAAGTTTTATTTTTGTTGTTCAGATTATTTTTTTGTTAGTTAAATTTTTTTTAGTGTATTTTATTTTTTTTTTATTTGTTCAATATTTTTTTAGTTGTTATATTTTTTTTGTTGCTATATTTTTTTGTTGTTTTGGTTTTGGTTTTGATTTAACTTTTTTTTAATGTGTGTGTGAATTTTTTTAATGGGTCAATTTGACAAAAAGAAGAGAATGAAATTTGGGTCGGGTTGAAAATTCAAAAGGGATATAAATTTGAATTTTGAAATTCAAATTTACTTTTTAGAAACCTAAATCACTGTACACCGTCTTCTTGATTTTTTACCTCGGATTTTCATTAATCAAGTGAAAAGAACCCAAATTCTTGTTGGATTTCAAGAGTTTAATACAAAATTTGTAGGTATGATTTGTTGTTTTATTATTTTATGTTTTTCATTTTTGTTTTGAGTTTTTTTGTGTATCTTACTGTGTGTGTATGTGTGTGTCGGTGTGTGTGTAAATCCGGAGTTCATCCATTTGAGCATCAAATCTAAAATTGAAAGTATGTATGTGCATAATGTTCATATAAGCTTGAATATCAAATTTCAAGACTTATCATACACTACAAGATATAAGTCTTTTAGTGACTAAATATAACTGTCAGTAAAAGTCCATGTTCAGTCACTAAATCCACTTAGGCCTTTTCCATCTGAAAATAAATTAGTCACTAAGGACGCCATCACTAAAGGTCTTTGGTGACACATATTTTAAGTCAGTAAAGGTCATTACCTTCAGTGACTAATGTTTTTAGTAGGAATAAGGTGCTTTGTAAATTGTATGGATTCATTCTCTTTTACTTACACTAACTTTTAGTCAGTAAAGGTTGTTTTACTTGCCAAAAGGTTCAACCTGAATAGATTAAAATGGGCTTTTAGTGACTAAAATTTTAAGTCACTAAATACTTAAATTATAATTAATATTTTATTTTTTAATTATATTATATATACTAAAAGCAATTAAAAATTACATAACGTAAACACAAAGTAATTTTATTACTTAAACCATATTGATTTAATTGAAAATAACATGAAAAATTCAATATTTGTAGTACATTATTTCGAAACTTTTAACTATAACTAGATAATAACTAATGAAATCTTCAGCGTCAAATCATTCTTGATGTTAAGAACCTTGCAAATTTTTTAAAAGTTTTCAGATTATTGTGCTCGATGAAAGCTTTCATGAGAGCTTTGTATGACTGAAATTTAAGACACTGGAGATCAAATAATCAAAATGAGGTTAACAAAACATGGAAGAGGTTGAGAGTCTGGCGATTAGGAATAAGCTGAAAGCAGATGCTCAAGATGTAATAGTTCTAAAAGACAAACTAAGTGAGCAGTGTGTCAGGATAGAACTGATGTATGAGCATGTTGAGGTATTAACCAAAGACCTAACTATTAAAGAGGTAGAGCTAGCTGAAGCAAAGGTTAAGGTTGCAGAGGTAAATTGTAAGTTAGAAAAGTTTAGGAACTCTTCACTGAATCTAGGGAAAATCTTAGATGCACAATGTTAATCTAAGAAACCAGTAGGTTTAGGGTATAAAGAGAGTCCTACACCTTTTAATGATAACTATGTGCCTCAGCCTCAAGATAAAACTAATAAACCAGTGGAGTCAGAGTTAGCGACTAAAACGGTATCTGAATCTGATAAGGCTAAACCAACTACGGTGACTATTAATAATGCCACGATTAAGAAAGTCAAATTTGTGCAGTCTTCTAGTGACAAAATTCTAGGAGAAGCTAAACCTGTCTTTAATAATCAGAAAGAGGAAATAGTCACGATAGTTGAGAAGAAAGAACATGACACTAGTGAGACACCAAAGTCAAACGACACTCATAAGAAGTCTATTGATAAAATGTCTTGTTTTAGATGTCATGAAAGGGGACATGTTGCGTCTAGCTTTCCAAATAGGAAGGTAGAACCTACATCTATTGTTGGAAAGCCTGAACAACATAAACCCTCAGCAAGTGTAGCAAGCGTAAGTGGTTCTCAAAACACTGAGAAGATTTTGCATGCCACACAAAAGACTGCTGTTAGACAAACACCTGTGTCAGGTAGACCAAATGATGTGGTTATGACTAATTCACCGAATAGAGTCCCTAACTGTCTAGGTCAGGACCTCAACGAGTTTATAGGAGTACAACACCTAGAAGAGCTTACACTTCGTTTAGATCTCACACTCCTGTAAGACATCAGACACCAGGTAAAGCCTAGGGATACCAATCTGAAATGCCTTATAACAGAATTTATTCTAGGGTTCAACATCAACTGCCTACACAAAGGCCAAGAGTGAATTTAAATCACTCAGGACCACAACAGGTTCTCAATCAAACACCCATGTCAACTGAAACGAGAGATGGGTTTTTGAAGGAGTTCAAGTATGTGGATGAGATCGGTGTTACCAAGTCAATCATGGCTTGGGTTCCCCGTGATATCAAACTTGTTTTCTTTCATGTGCAGGAGCTAACTACAGGTCTAAACAACAAGTGGTTCATCGACAGTGGTTACTCAAGACACATGACTGGGGAAAGGACTCTGCTCACAGACTTCAAGGGAGGCAACAAGGGTTTTGTATCATTTGCTGGGAACAAAGAAGGAAATATCACTGGAACAGGTGTGACACCCTTGCCAAACGAACCACCATTTACTATTTACCCAGGATTAATCACCAACATACAAATACATAATGGTCCGATTACTTATTTAAAGTACGAAAGCATTAAAGTACATAAATAAAATAATACAAATTTGTCAAACACCCTACAGTGCTACAAGGTTACATGTCTAAGGCTACATACTCAAAGGTATTACATCATCCCAAATTTATTACAACAATTGTCTCCATAGATCTGTTACCAAAAATCACAGCAGAAATCTTCAATTACTTAAACAGACGACCTAGCTAGAAGGTCCCGTAGCAAATTTCCCTTTTTCCTGTAAAAAGCCAACAACTGAGGGGTAAGCGAATGCTTTGTGAATACCAAATGATTTTACACATTCTTCAAATCCTTATGATGCCCCTAAGGAGTAACCGCGGTATTGCATACCGTATACTCCACACGTACTCCAAGTACGCAAACCCGAGCAGCAGCTCCTTCGAGTTGACGTTCGGCATAAGAAAAACCAACCATCTGAGGCAGACATAAGATCGGGGATGACCTACTGTCTATCCTGACCATAGAGGTGTCAAACTATTGGTCATATAGCATAGTAACATCAGAATACAGATGCAACCCTCAGGTCCATCGATAGAATGCACAACAAATGAACGGACATACAGCAAGTATGAATGTGCATCAACATATACGCAAATTAGTAGAGTGCCAAACGAAAGTGAAACAAGATGCCTCAGCAGGCAATAGCAAACATAAAGCAGATGCATACATGTTTAAAATCAAAGGTACTCACAGTGGGTGCGTTAGTAAACTTCAAGTTATCTTATTTCTCTTTGGAATTTCAACCAGACTCAAAAGTACCCAACTGTGGGTTAAACAACACCACAAGGGACCTATTACATTCCATAAGGAAAACATATCACATACAGGTTCGAACATTAATTTGTATAATTGAAAGTATTACAACGTTCGAAACCGTCATCCAAAACTTACGTTTTAAATCCGTTGTTTGGTGTGCTATTATTCCCAAATAACCTCTCATTATATACCTTAATATAGTACAAAAGATATCCCAAAAGTGTACTTAATTATCCATAAATTCGGGTCCTTAAAAACCCATACGAATTTCACAAGAATAGCATAGAACTCGCCAAGTTCCCCATAGAACCCGCCGAGTTCAGGTCCGAATTTCGGATCCTTGGCCGGATTTCGGACCCATCCGAATTCGATTCCGTCCGGATTCGGTTCCATCAAAGTTCGGGTCTCAACCAAATTTCAAGTCTCATCCGAATTCGTGTCTGATCCGAATTCAGGTCCCAACCAAATTCGGATCCAACACTTATGAATTTTTTAAGATTTGTTCAAGTGTTCTTGGGAACTCGCCGAGTTCCCCATTGAACTCGCCGAGTTCACTTGCAGAATTGCAGGTCGCAATTTACGGATTTTACTCAAAAATTTCCAAAACTAATTTCTAACCACATGCAATCCATAGTAATGTTATATAAACATATATTGAATGTTTCTAGTCCATTTTCCGTATCATTAACACTCTAATTCGTCCAAATTGGACCAAAAATGTGGAAAAACCTCATGAACACAAAAACTTCATAAAAATTCAGATTCTTATCTTTCTGTTAGATTCGTTGCACAATTTTTGTTTCTAAACCTTCAGAGATCATCAATTGATGCTTTTCAACTTGAATTACATACATGCAATCAAAATTTCACAGATTTTAAATCCGAATTTTGAATCTTTATTCTTCAAAAATAAAACCTCAAACTTGAAACTAATTTATTACCTTTTTATCCACTTGAATCCACTTGAATTCAGTTAATATGTAGCTTTAATCCACGAATTTAGTTCCAAAATCTTTGTATTTCAGTAGGAATTTAGAGAGAGAAAGAGAGCTTTTGGATGAATGGTGAAATGAGAATGAAATGAAAGACCTAGTGTCTTTTATTTCATAACTTTCGGCTATTTGCACAATTAACCCCTCTACATATCTGCTTTCACTAAATACTGATTTTATCTTAGTTTTATCATTACTAACATTTATAAATTATCATACTCCAATATAATAATTCAAAATTCTCAAATTTCTTAATTTGTGATTCATAAAAAGACAAACTCAAAAAATTCAAAAAATTCAAAGGTCAAATCTCCTACTGCATCAGTTCCAAAGAAAACAGTTGATCACAGGTTCTCTAAAGTTAATAAGAAACAGTCCACACACCAAAAACAAGTTTTAGCTAAACCAAAATTAAATTTTAAACAAATATGGTGTGTTAAAGGTAAAACCTCAGGTGAACCTGTTGATACAAATTTTGAAACTCCCAAGTCTAAAGTTGAGACTGCTAGTGCAAATTCTCAGGCTGTCAGTACTACAGCCTCAGTTCAGACTGCTAGGCTCAAAATTGGGACTGGTAATGGATCATCTGAGACTGTTATTGAAAAGGATGGACAAAATACCTGGATACCTCATGTGATAACTAAGTACTCTCCACAAAATCCATCAGTGGATCTCACTAAGTATAAGAAATCAAAGATAGTGTTTAGTTATGTTAATGCACAAGGACAACCCAAAACCAACTTGGTTTGGGTTTACTCCACTACTAACTAAGTTTTTATTTGTGCAGGGCAACCACAGGTCACCTCATAAAACAAGATGGCATTTGGACAGTGGATGCTCTAGGCACATGACAGGCAATTCTGAGTGCTTGTCAAATTTCAAAGGCTTTGAAGGAGGGTTTGTTGCATTTGGAGGAAACTCCAAAGGAGGTAAGGTTACAGGTAAAGGTACTATTAATGCAGGCAACATGATTTTCAATGATGTTTTGTATGTTGAACAACTTAAGTATAACTTATTGAGTGTGTCTCAAATCTGTGACAAACAAAATATTGTTTTGTTTACAGATTCTGAGTGCATTGTCCTTTCAAAAGATTTTACAATTCCTGAAAATCTTGTTTTACTAAGAACCCCAAGAAAGGACAATGTATACTGTTTGGACACAGAACTTTTGTCCAAATCAAGTACTTTAAGCTGTTTGATATCCAAAGCATCATCCAATGAGTCTGCTCTTTGGCACAGAAGGATGTGTCACATGAACTTCAAATCCATGAATATTTTGGTCAAAAAGAACTTGGTAAGAGGCTTACCACAAAAGGAGTTCATATGTGATGATCATTGTGTAGCATGTCTTAAGGGCAAGCAACACAAAACTTCTCATAAGGCCCAAGAAGTAAGTTCAATCTCCTCTACACTTCATCTGATTCATATGGATCTATTTGGTCCAACATCTGCTTTGAGTTTGAATAAAAGGGCTTACTGTTTAGTCATTGTTGATGATTTCACCAGGTTTACTTGGGTTTACTTTCTTAGGTCTAAAGATGAAACTGCTGAGCTAGTTAAATCATTTATTCTTAAGATAGAAAACCAATCCAACTCAAAAGTTAAGGTGATACAGTCAGACAATGGAACTGAGTTTAAGAACCATATTCTAAACAGTTTTTGTGAGTCCAAAGGTATTGCTAGGCAATATAGTGCACCAAGAACACCACAGCAAAATGGTGTAGCTCAAAGAAAGAACAGAACATTAATTGAGGCTGCTAGAACCATGCTAGCTGATTCAAAACTGCCAATGACTTTCTGGGCAGAAGCAGTAAATACAGCTTCTTATGTTCTCAATAGGGTTAAGGTTGTTCAATCACAAGGGAAAACTTCATATGAGTTATTTCATAATAGACTACCCTTAATAGCCTTTTTCATATCTTTTGGCTGTCCATGTACCATTCTTCACACTAAGACTCACTTAGGGAAGTTTGAAAGTAAGGCTGAAGAACGTTTCTTTGTAGGATACTCAAATCAAAGCAAAGCCTATAGAGTATATAACAGTGTGTCTAAAACCATTGAAGAAAGTGCCAATGTTGAATTTAATGAAAATACTGCAAATGTCAAAGGTACTGGTCCTGATTGGTTGTTTGATTTAGATTCACTAACAAATTCTCTGAGCTTTGTTGAGTATACTGCAGAATCTGATGAACACAGGATTGAAGCTGTCAACACAAATTCTCATGCTGGTAGCACAAATGATCAAGCTGTTGGCCCAAAGTTTCAAACTGCTGCAGATTCAAATAATTGGGATAAGTATACAATTATACCACTTCTTTCTTGTGACCCTCCGGGGGTTCTGAATGCTCAACATGATTCAAATCCAGACAATGAAGTGCAGCTCCCAAGTCCTGAGAGAACAGCTCCAACACAAAGGGAAACAGTCCCAGATTCAAGTCAAGCTGTTCCAGAAGCTGAACCATCAACTGGTCCTGATGGAGATGATACAAATCTTGGATCCTCTTTCCAGAGAGATAGAGAGCCTACACTCAGGGTTCACAAGTATCATCCTCTCAATCAAATAATGGGTGATCCACGTACTCCTGTACAAACAAGGACAATGGTTCACAATGAGCCTGTTGCTGCTGAACCAACAGTTTCTGAATTTAGTCTAGCTGCATTTGAACATGCCTGTTTCATGTCTCAGCTAGAACCTAAAAAGGCTTCAGAAGCTTTGAAAGATTCATCCTGGATTGAGGCAATGCAGGAAGAGCTACTACAATTCAAGATTCAGAATGTATGGACACTTGTTGATCTTCCTAAAGGAAAGAGAGCCATTGGTACAAGATGGGTGTTCAGAAACAAGAAGGATGAGAGAGGGATAGTCATCAAGAACAAAGCAAGACTAGTAGCACAAGGGTACACTCAAGAGGAAGGAATAGACTATGATGATGTCTTTGCTCCAGGAGCAAGAATTGAAGCAATCAGACTATTCCTAGCTTATGCAAGCTTCAAAGGGTTCAAAGTGTATCAAATGGATGTGAAGTCTGCTTTTCTGTATGGCACAATAGAAGAAGAGGTCTATGTGTGTCAACCTCCTGGTTTTGAGGACTACAAGTATCCAGACGGAGTCTACAAACTAGACAAGGCCCTCTATGGACTTCACCAAGCCCCTAGAGCATGGTATGACACTTTGTCATCATACCTTCTACAGAATGGATTCAAGAGAGGTACTGTGGACAAAACATTATTCACAAAGTCCATCAAATCTGAGATTCTGCTTGTACAGATATATGTTGATGATATTATCTTTGGTCAACCAATGACAGTCTGTGCAAAGAGTTTGAGGCTTTAGTGCACAAAAAGTTTCAAATGAGTTCAATGGGAGAACTCACCTTCTTTCTAGGATTGCCGGTCAAGCAGAAGCCCACAGGACTCTTCATAAGCCATACAAAGTATGTTAAAGACATACTGGAAAAGTTTGGGTACAAAGATACCAAAGTTTTAAGTACTCCAATGGATCCTCACAAACAGCTTCATACGTACAAAGATGGAATAGATGTGGACATTCATCTATACAGATCTCTTATAGGATCTCTTATGTATCTAACATCTTCTAGACCTGATATCATGTTTGCTGTTTGTGTTTGTGCCAGGTTTCAATGTTCTGCAAAGGACTCCCATCTAGTTGCTATTAAGAGAATCTTTAGATATCTCAAAGGCCAACCACATTTAGGCCTTTGGTATCCTAAAGACTCTTCTCTTGAATTAACAGCCTATTCTGACAGTGATTATGGAGGATGCAACATTGACAGAAAATCCACAACTAGTGGATGTCAATATTTGGGAGCAAGATTGGTCTCTTGGCAGTGCAAAAAGCAACAACTGTCTCCACTTCATCTACTGAAGTAGAATATGTAGCAGCTGCAAGTTGCTGCTCCCAAGTGATGTGGATTCAGAATCAACTGAGAGACTATGGTATGAGTTTCCTATCCACTCCCATTTATATTGACAACTCAAGTGCAATTAGCATTGTACAAAATCCAGTGAAATTTCCCAAAACCAAGCATATAGACATTAGATTTCATTTTATAAGGGATTGTAATGAGAAGAAATTAATCTAAGTTACCAAAATTCATACTGATGATCAATTAGCTGATCTATTTACAAAACCATTTGATTAGGAAGATTCACCTTCCTAGTATCAAATATTGGCATGGTTAATATGGATTAATTTGTTTTTCTTTATTTTCTCTTATTTCATGAAAATTATAAATATGCTTGATTAAGGGGGAGCCACTATTTCATTAGCAGTTACTTAATTGTCAACTAACAGCTTGAGTCTTTTCTCAAGCTGCTAGTTCATTTTCTCGGACTGTTAGTTGTTTCACTTGATTTGTCAAAGTGTGCAGGGTAATATGGTAATTTGCATGAGTGTGTGCGCGGGTTTAGATATTTTCAAAACCTTTAAAGGTTCGAGTTTCGTTCTATTGTAACTACCAGTTGCAAAATATCTTCCACACCCTTTCTTCGATTCTCTGAGCAATTCCCACGCACATCACTGAAACCCTAATTCATCGATCATCAATAGAGTCATCAAAGAACACAATTGTCTACCCTACTCTCTCAAACACGCCGATCTTGCACCGTTCCACGACATGATGGATTTCCTTCGAAGTTCCCATATCCATCATGCCCTTACTATCAATCCCACTATCTACATCTCTCATATTGAACAGTTCTGAAAACATGCCTCCCTCAAAACCGTTAATGGAGTCACATCTTTGACATCCAAAATTGATGGCAACACTGTTTCTATCACTGAGGAGATCGTACGCCAACACCTGCATCTTCAAGATGCCTCAGGTATAACAGACCTATCCCTTACCGCCTTACATAACGGTCTTCAAAATATTGGTTATAGGGGACCTGCTGAATCTTTTACTTTCTTTAAAACAAATTTTGCCCCTAAGTGGAAGTATCTTGTACATATTATTCAGCAATGTATAAGCCCAAAAAGAACTGGTTGGTCAGAATTTTCATCAAATATAGCCACTGCCTTAGTGTGTCTATCAACGGGCCAACAGTTCAATTTTTCTAATATGATCTTTCAGGGTATGCTAAGGCATCATGCCCTAAAATATGGGAAATTTTTTATGTATCCTAGATTTTTGGCTGAAATTATTGCAAGAACTTGCAGTAATTTCAATATACATAAAAGGATTCATGTTTCCCATAGGCACTCTTTACCATCAATAAGACGACTTCTAAAAACAAGTGCCAATGTTTTGACTGTTGATGTCCCATTGCCTTCTGCAATGTTAGACATCATTCCAAGAAACAGAGGAGAGGGTCCTGAGCAGGCTCAGCCTAACATTACTGCTTCACCCCCAGGACCCTAACCCACTCCTCATGATACTCAAATGCCTTCTGTTCCTATTGTTAAACCCACATCCCCAATCATATTATATAAAAGGAAAAGAGGTCTAGGAGCTCCTTCCTCCTCAGCCCTCTTACAAGAGCCAAATATCCCTGTGCAGGAGGACACTTTTGCACAGATTATCCAAAGGGCACCCACTGAGGTCTCTCCCAACCTCAATTTGGAGGTGGACATCTCTACAGTGATTGTCCATATGGGCTCTGTGGCTGACACTACTGTTGCTTCTGCACAAGAGGCACAGGATAGTGCCAACATCAATAAGTCCACACCCATGGCAACAGAAGGTGTGCAAGCACCATCTGGAAGTCCCCAATACCAAGAACAGAGGGGCCCAGAAGTTTCTACTTCTGGAGTTCCTGCCAGTGATAGATCACAAACACCACACTCTTTTGCTGATCTTGAGGCTAGTCTGCAACTCATGATTTTAACAGATCCTCAGCTGAAACCTGTTGTGGCACCATTGGAATATTATCAGTCTCTTGTTGCTACACAGGGGGCACAAATCAGAGTCTTACAATAACAAGTAGCAGCTCAGAATGAGAGAATGAATTATTTTCATAAGGGGTTCACCCTCTGTGGAAATAAGATCATTCAACTTGAGAAGGTGATTCGGACCCTAATGGCAAAGGTTGTAGGTCCTCCTGACCAAACCAATGCATCCAAAAAGGGGGAAAATCAGGAGATCCCTAAATCAGTCCAAGCAGCTCCATCAGTTCAAGCAGCTCCAGCTCCTACTCCAACAGTCCAAGATTCTAGGCTAACAGTCCCAACAGCTACTCAAGCTGTTAGCCTAGACACTCAAGCTGCTCCCACAAGAACAACAGGAGTTGTTATTAGAGAAGGCAGTCAAGCTCCCATCAGTACAGTCCAAGCTACATCCTCTGCAACAAAGGATAAGGGCAAGGGTATTCTCATAGAATCTCCAAAGTACAAATTTTCATCCAGAGATGCCCAGGTTGCTCATGATGCTGAATTTGCTAGACAGTTAGCAGAGGAACAAGATGAGATTCTGGACCAGCAAACCCATGCTCCAATGCAAGATGATGAAACCTTAGGTGACTACCTAAGAAGGTTTGTGGTTATACAGAATGAGAAGAAAAGGAAAATGCCAACAGGGCATTCAAAGGCAGAGCACAGAAGGTTTTTGATCAATTTTGCCTACTCAGCTAGAATTCCGAAGAAGATGGCTCAGTCCATGAATACAGAGAGGCTACAAGATATTCATAATAAAGAAATGGAAAAACGAAAAAAAAAGCTAAAGTCTCCCATCAAGTCCAAAGCCAACAGACATCAAGTCAAGCTGGTGCCAGTAATCCAGATCCTCCTGTTCAAGATGTTGCTTCTAATCAACAGTCAGAAGAAATCACTCAAGCAAAGCTTGATCAAGTAAAGAGGGTGCTGTTTGAGCATCAACTTCAGAAAGTAATGGAGATTGAAAAGACCCTCGACCAGCATGACTTCTCAAAACCTCCTATTACATACTGGTATGCTAAGCCAATGGATGATATTGACTTAAGATATCATTTTGTAGTAAGAAGAGAAGCTGGTCCTGAGGAAGAATACAAAAGTATGATGCACATAGTGCAAGGGATGACCAAAGATGAGCTTATCAGAATGCATCATGTTGGATCTGTGACTCAAGTCAGATCTTCTCTTCCACAAGTCCAGCAGATTATAAGAGATTTAAAAAGTATTTTTGATCCAGAGTCAATCAGAAAAGATATAGAAGCTGCCAAGGAGATGAAGATTGCACAAGTTGATCTGTATGTGAAATCAAAGACATAGAGACTCAAATTTGCAAATGGATCCAGCATGTTCTTCAATTTTGAATTTTATGATCTTCCAAAGGCCTTGCTAGTACAGATGATATTAGTGAGAATATATTGTGATAAAGAAGATCTGAAAAGAGAATTTTTGAAGGCTTTTACTCAGAAACATTCACACCTGTAAGTTTTTGGATGCCTTGGTTTGTAAATAACAGTTTACTTGGTTTTATTTCCTTATTTGTATAGAACTTAAAGTCTTATGTAAAGAATTTAAGTTAGGGGGAGATTGTTGGGAAATATTCTAAGTAGTTCAAACTGTTAGTTAGATTTCTCAGACTGTTAGTAGATTTTCTGTGTAAGTACAAAGTTCATGCTGTTAGTATAAAAGTTCAAGCTGCCAGAGTAAATTCACTCAAGCTGCTCTGTTCAAGCTGCTAAGTGATTCAAGCTGTTCAACAGTTTCATAAACAGAAAGTGTTGATATTCAGGAAGAGATATTTACATGAAGATTCCAACATATCTACTATCAAAGAAGTCAGAGTCCTTCAAGGAAACAAATCAGAAGGCATTATAAATACATAGAATAGGTTTTTCTATTGTATCAAGTTTCTGCACGTTCATGTTTGTAATTGCTTTTTGTTTAAGTTTTCATAAGCCTCTAAGGTTGTAAAACCCTAAGAACAATTTGTGTTCTTCGTCTAATCAAACAGATTAGAGGTGATTGTAATCATTGAGTTTAGCAATACAAGCAACTTTGTTTATTCATTTATATTTATCTGTTATGGATTCTAAAAGCTTTTATTAAAATAATTAAGTGTTATTCCGCAAACTTCTTAATTAGACTTTGATTCAGTACAAGACTATTGGTTTATACTCTGATCAATTCAAATCTAGTTAATCTTAGGTAGTTACATTCAGATCCTGACATATTTTGATATATATAATTATTTTTTTTGATTTTCAGCAACTTAAAACTTTAGTCAGAATAGACTTTTTACGAACTTTTAGTGACTAAATGTACTTCAGTCTATAAAAACTTCAGTCACTAAATGGCATATATGTTGTAGTGATACATCATACAACGTTTAGTTTCAATTTTTCATTAAGAACTTTTCGAGATTATGAAGTTTCTGAAAATTGAATTTTTGAATGTTAAAAAGTTGTTTTTGGAACAACTTCAGTAAAACAAACTTGTTTAAAATGTAAATTCGAGTAGGAAAAAGTCAAGATTTAGGTCAAAAAGTCCTTTTAATGAATTTTGGAATTTTTCAATAGTGAAATGGGACTTAGAAATTTTTAAAACTCTCAAACTCGGTTAAAGCATCAACCGAGAAAAACTTTGTTTCAACCGAGTTTGGATGTGAGTCATTCGAGAAAACTTAAGAGTGATTCGAGAAAACTTAAGAGTCAATCGAGTTTGACAAAACTTCACCCGAGAAAGCTTAAGTTTCTTTCGAGTTTGTCAAGTTTAAGTCAAGTTAAAGTTAGTTTTTGTCGAGTTTGACAAATGTTCATTCAAGTAAGTGTTAGGGTACTTCGAGTCTGATGAAACTTCATTCGAGAAAGTGTGTGTGTCTATCGAGTTTGTTGATACTTCATTCGAGTAAGAGTCTATTTCTATCGAGTTTGATAACCTTTCATTCGAGAACTTTTAAGACTCATTCGAGTTTGACTATATGTAAACCGAGTTTAGTCTATGTTCATCCAAATTTGTCATTGCTTTACCCGAGACTGTTTATGTGCCATTCGAGTCTGTCCAGATGTTAATCGAGTGTGAGTTCAAACTTTCAAAAAAAAATTGAAGTGTGGAAAATTTAATTTTTCAGAGAAATTTCACATTTTTCGAGTTAAAATTTTAAAATCTGTTTTACATTAACATTGGTCTCTTAACGATTGACTTTGAAGTCCTAACAGTAATATTTTAATATTATTGTCTGGAATCTCAATGCTTTAAATAATGTAACACAGATTTTTCTAATTTCTTGATAAATGTTAGATTTTTATATCTATAGGAATCATTTTGTTTATCTGTTGTATCTAACATTTTTTTTATTTCTAACAGGTGACAAATGGCTTCCTAAACCCCCACCCATAACTTAAATTCGTCTGACTCCCATTCATCATCCAATCATACTCTTGTTTCTAAACCCAAAAAATTAGCTTAATTTACCAGACCAGCACCATCATCACCCATACCAGACACCAAACTACTAAAGCCCAAACATTGCCAGAACCTTCTAGACAATAATCACCGGTTTGATCCCAATACCATTAAAGTCAGCCATCCGGTGATTGTTGAAATATTAAAAGGTCACCCTCTCAGTTACCTTCTCAAATACAAGCCAACAATTCCTCATATCTATTTACACCAGTTTTGGCATACAATAAAATTTGTACCTGATGTCGGTGATCATCACTTTAAAATGACAATTGACCAATTTAAAGCCAAGATCACCCTTTCTAGATTGCGTCATAACCTATTTTTACCAAGACGTATTAATACCTTCAATTTCCCTGACTTTGCCGAATTTGAGGATTTTGTATCTGATGAACAACTTTGTCAAGACCTTATAAGCCTTGCATATACTAAACCACTGACAAAGAGTTCTATGTTCCACCGCAATGGGCTAAATGGGAAATGCTATACTCTGTTCGGAATTCAGAATAGATGTATGACCTCAAAACATACTGCGATTGATCGAGGAAGTTTACATTGCCTAAGGTTGTTCCATGGGGTTGCTTATAATAAGCATTATGATTATGCGCAATGTATATGGGAGGATCTCAAAGAAGTGGTACTTTCAAAGACCACTAATCGTGCAAGGAAGTTTGTGCCTCTACAGAGATTCATTCAAATATTGATCAGAGGTATTTTGAGGGCCAATGAAAAAATACCAAAGAGGTCACATTCATGGAAGTGTCCTGATTATGTGATGATGAGTTTACACAGAGTTCAGGATGATCCAAATGCTAACATCATGCCAATTCTTGAGTCTCTGTTAAAATATGTCGGGCAAATATTGAGTCTGTGAGGCTATATCGTATACATCACGCTCTTGTAGAAACTCGAGAACCGAGGATTCCTGCCCATGGAGCTATGGAGAGGAGGTAAGTCAATAAGGGGTTGACGTACAGGGTAACCTTGATGAGAGTGAGGGTGTTGAAGGTGTAGTAAGGGGTGATGAGGGTGATTCGAATTCAAGATAAACTTTAACGAATATCCAAGAAAGAGAAATGAGGGAGAGGATGATGATGATGATGACAATGCTGGTAATGATGATGTGGATGTAGCTGGGGCAAGAATTACAACATCTCAATCTGAGCGTTTACCGGTTACAAAAGTTGATGAAGTGGTGAGTGTGAGGGATGCCCTAAACATAGAAAGCTGGGTAACCACGACTGTCGTTAGCTCTCCTTTGAGAGTTGACATTAAAGCAGCCAGTACCCCACTGGCGACTACACACCTCACTAGCCACTCATCTCCTTCTCAATAAGGAGATGTTTCATTTCTTCACGGGGATATAGCACATGATCTATCCTGGGATCATTCGAAACTCACGGATATTGAAATCAGTAGACATCTGCCCCAGTGTACATTTTTCAAGCACCAGTTATAGAACATATACAGAATAGGACACTTGAGTTGGTTTCATTCGTTGAAACAAGTACAGAAGGACTTCGTGTCCCTGTCTCAACAAGTATAGTGTCGGAAGCATTCGTTGTTTCGTCACTTGAAGTAGTTGGAAGTCCTGCCAGAGCCACATCAATGCCAACTCTGAGCGCGGGCCACACATATGTTCTTTTCACAAGTTCAACTATTGTGACAAATGAAAGTCTACCTGACCTAGGTGTTAGTGTGTTACCCTTCATAACTGAAACAAGATTGAATGAAGCCATTACTAGAGTTACAAATCAAATGTCCACTTAGTATGCTGAAATGATGAGCCAGATGCTAAACATTCAAAGACTATTGAAAGGCAAGGCTACTGCAGAGGTTGAAGATTAGGAAGAAAAGCATATCTCTAATAATTAGTTAAGAGATTACTGTGTCGAGCAGTTTGAAGTGATGAATGAAAGGATGTCGGGTTTAGAGAACACAGTTGTCAGTGCCCTGAGATGTCTGCGAGAGCTGAAAAGATTGTTGATGAGGAGGAACTTGTGGAGGTAATCTTGAAAGACGATATACCAACACCAATGGTTGAAAAGCCTGCGGTGACGATTATTGTGAAAGAGGAAGAAAATTCGTTTCCAGTGAGTGGTGTTGTGCCAGAATCACTTCAAGGATTAACTAAAGTTGATTTAATGGATAAATTTTTCCAAAGTTACATTCTGGCAAATAAATCTGAAAGAAAGCATCATTTAAGATATGCAGTACAAGAAATTGTCCAAAAGGAAATTAATGACATGCTGAGCCTTCTGAATGTTGAAGAGGTTAATCCAAAGAAGAAAGTCAAGAAGCTCAAGCTATCAGCAAAGCAAAATGTTGACTTCATAAAGAAACGGAATAGGCTTCCATTTTCAGAAGACCATTTGGAAAGGAAGATATTTTGTAAGAAGTATACTCCAAGTTCGTTTTTGAAGCTTTTTAGAGTGATTGAGCCCAACATGCCAAATCTTGTCAATTATGCTCATTTTGTACAAAGTAAATCTCAACCAGTACAAGATGTAAGAAGTGAACATCGGATAGTTGAGCTTAAAAGAATTGACAAAGATCAATTTGTCAATATTATGTATCTTTCATTCACTATAACAAGAGCTAATGGGAAGACTTATGAGTTTAGCTTGTCTATTCAAGAAGAATCTGGTTGATGTGGAAGATCTTTTTGATGAATTATGCCGGAATAAGAGAGAAGAAAACTGCAGATTTGCTCTTAAAGCCATATTTCATTTTATGTACACCAAGTTGGTCCTAATGTCTATTCAAGACTTACAGATTGGTGTAGAAAGAGGAATGAGAAGGATAAATATTACTGCACCGAACCGTAAGATCAAAGGCATAGAGAAGCTTAAAAAATATCAAGTTATCATTGACAAGCATCCGGTTGTGATCTACAAAGACAAGAATCGAGAGAAGAGAGCTATGATAATGATCGAGCTGAATAAGTATTTGATGGTATTCTTCAGAATGTGATGATAGCTCTGAAAGGAGTACTTGATCATGATGTGATGCGACATTTGAAAGGTGGAGGAATGAGTCCTTTTGATAGAAGAACGGTTGTTGAATTTGTGTCAAAGATTGAATCGAGATTGAGAAGCAGAAGAAACATCAGAAGATTTGAGATGAAGCTGGGCCTAAAAGAATAAAGACTGATTACAATTCATAAAAGGGGGAGAATGTTAGGTTTAGTTTTATGGTTTACGAATGTAATAAGTACAAGGGGCTTTTTGTAATTTCTCATTTCTTGTATGCGTATATAAATAGATGTAGTGACACTGTAGCAATGTACTTTTTGCACAGATTAATTCTTCAAGTGTACGGCTACGTCAGACTTGGATTTCAGTGCTCAAGAAATCGTATTGTAATTCTTTCATCTCAATCTTAATCATTCGGTTGATTGTATTCTAATTGTTGTTCTTAATTATTTGATTTTGTTGATATTGAAATAACATATTATCGTTACCAACCTTAACTGTCCCACAATTGTTCTACTATATTCGACAGCAACTCTTTCCTCCCAGTTATGTGCTTAGAGCAACCCAAATCCATGTACCAAATGGATTTTGCGTGTAAAGAAAATTTGATACAATGAATATTCTTGGGCATATGAAACAAATCCATTGGAAAATAACATGCAAATCGTGTTCTGAACCGAGTTATTCAGAAAACATGAATTGTTTAGACCGGGTCCTAAGCTGAGTGCACAGAAGCCAAACATGTCGGTTTTAGCACAAAATTACACATTAACCGACAAACAGAAGAATGGGTTCTAGTTTGAGGTAACTAGAAGCCATTGTATTGAAGTGCGGGTCTTGATTCAGAAGTAACCAAGAACCATCTGCATTAAATCACACAACTTTGGGTACCCATCTTAGGATGGGTCCTTTTGGGTTAGGTGTTCTAGGAGTATATGGCATATTCACAGTCTTAGGAACCCATATTGCACTTTTGTGTGGTCTATGTGCAGAACCTTTTGGAATTCATTTGTGTTTGGACCCAACTGGCTTTATAACCTTAGGCGATGAAGTTGCCTTTGGTTTTGGACTTTTTGAAACCTGTTTTGTATTTGCTTTTGGCGTGGGCCTAGGAAAATTACATAAATCAAATTTTGGTGAGGCCAATGATGCACTATTTTTAATTTTTTATTTTACAAATTCGTTTTACAGGATAAGTCACGAATTTATTCATTTCAGGTACTTGACATCTAAATCTAGTTGGAAATAAAGTAAACACATCCGCAAATGAATACTTCAAACACGACATAGATCCATTACAGCAATAAAAACATTGTTTTACAATATTAGATTCATCATATCTCTAGAAACAAAATCACTTGGCATTTCAGCCTTCTTCACAAAAAAAAAAAAAAAAACTTGAAAAATCTTGCATAGTTGTTTTGGGAACTCTTCTCATATGATCTATAGGAACAAAACGATGAGAGTCGGTATGTTTGAAAGACTTAGACTTAGAGAAATTTCCTTGGTGAGTGGGTTTTAAGACTTAGATTGACTCTCAGCCTTCTTTGAAACCTCAGCTTTTGAAGATTTTGAGCACTCACCTTCAAAAATGATTAAAGGAACTTTTACCTTTGTCTGACGATGCAAGTGGGACTTTGGTAGGATGAGAAACTTTTAAATCTTTTAAATAAGAATGTAACCTTTCTGAAACTTCGTCAAACTTTTCTTTGTAGACGGTTAATTCTACACTTTGTATAAAACTTTTTCTTACCAATTTTTCCTCGCTTTTGAAAAGAGCTTCTTGATAACCAAAGGCTTTCTCTCGAGCTGTCCTTAAGTCCTTTTCTAAAACATTTAATTTGTGTTGAAGAACTTTTGTAGGAACGTAAGAATGAGAGATTGGTTTAACAGGTTCTGCATTCATTTCAGTTGATGAATAACTAGAAAAGAAGTCCTCCTCTAGAGTGGGTACTCTATAAGGATAACTTTCGTTCAGCTTTTCATATTTAAAAGAAACTTCTTTTTTTTATTTTCACTTCTTTTCACATCATCTTAGGTTAAGACTTCTTCCAATGATTGGAAAAAAGAAAGACTTGAACCCGCGTCCCATATACCTTCTATCATAAAATATTGGTAAAACTGATGAACCTTTTCCAAATACTTAGGATTTTTAAGACCAATTCCTTGTTTGGAATGATAAAACCTAGTTTCTTTGGGTTGATTTAGATGAATAGTTTGTTCAGTCTGACCCCTTTTTAGAAATTCATCATCTAGGGTTTTGATCCGTGAGTACAAATCTATTCTCTCTTCTTCAATCATTTTATATTTTCTCTGATTATCTAAGTTTTCCACACTTACAGACTAGTGTTTTGAAGGAACAGACAGTTCAGACTTCAAAGAACTCTTTTCCTCAGTGATTGTATCAATACAAGTCTTAAGGTAAATGTTCCTATCCTCGGCCTTTACTTTTTAAAGTAAAAATGTATTTACAAAATTATGCTCGTTTAGCCAACTCTTTTCATATTTATCAGATGTTTCTTTTAGAGATTGGGCCAGTTGTTCAGCTTTGACACACTTTTCTTTTTTAGCATTATACATAGCTTCTAGCTCAAGTATTTGTGTGTGCAATTTACACTCATTTTGTATATATGTAGCATTTAAAGACTTATAAATGTAAAAGGAATGTACCTCAGTTGTCTCTGAATCTGATGTAGAGCATTCAAAATCCCTAGACTTGGCCATCAGACAGGCTGTAGGATCTTCCGTGTTCTCCCCCTGTACGGACGTGTCTGATTCGGAGTCGGAAGTAGTCGCATACTCAACAAGTCTAATTTTGTTAGCCATATAACAATTTCTGCCCCTATCGTCTTTATCATGAGATTCCTCATCAACCCAGTAGTCTTCTTATGCTACTACGGCCATCGCATCAGCTCTTCTCTTTAAGACATTGACCTTTCTCTCATAGTATGCCAGATCACGCTCGAATTGATTCTTGCATTCTCGAGCAAAATGACCCGGCTTCCCACATTTATAGCAGCCTTGTTCATCAGGTGTCTTGGGCTCGTCATTTCTAGGTCTGTCCTCTCTACGTTCATCAGGCCTTTTGTCAGCGCGGAGGGAGTTCGGGCTCTCATCACGACGATTATACTCCCGCCTATCACCAGTCCTCCTATTGTCATGCCTTTCATAACGACGATAATCTCGATAATCCCTCCTATCATCTTGTCTTTCTCTCCGATCATCATAACGCCTATCATCACGATCATTTCTCCTCTAGTCGTCACGGGCCCTATCATCCCTATCATCTCTCCTCCATTCCTCTCTGCGCCTATCATCCCTTTCATCTTGCCTGTCGTCTCTTTGGTCATCAGAATACGTACCTGGACCAGTGTCATATCTGAGTTGATTGTTGGTCTTATTCTGGTAGAAATTTTTGCTGAAGACGATTAGACAAGAAAGCCATCTATTCATGAATGTCAGCCTCTTCAGCATCCAGAAGCTCAGGCATGTGGGGTATGGCATATGGATATTGAGACGAGAAACCAGTTTGGTGGTTGTAAGACAAGAATGAAGGATTTTGTAGTGGTTCAAGAGATTGTGTTTTGTTTGAGAGTAGGGCCAGGGAATCTGTGGGTTTGGTGTTTGGGTTAACAGTCAGCAACAGAGATGCTAGAGTGTTTGCCATCTGTTTGTGAGCATCCACATCGCCCTGATATTTCTTTAGTTCCTGAAACACCACAGTGATGGAGACGTCGGTGATGTCCAAAGCTCGTTTAGTTGCTCTGCTTGCCAGAGCCCATTCTTGAGCTAGGGAAGACAGGAACTGGATATTGATGTCATCTCTTTATTTTTTGATGTGAAACTTATCGAACTCATTCAGAACAACACAAAATCTTGTAAAAGTGCCCTGAATGGATTCTCCATCCTTGGCTCTGAACTCGGAGAATTTGGCTTTGGCTTCTTCAGTTTTGGCCCTGTCATTCACATTTGCCCCAAGCATCTGCATTTCCAGTTCGTCCAACATTTCTTTTGCTGACAGTTTGCTGTTAACCCCGACTAGAATATCAGTGGGAAGGGCTTGATAGATAAGATACTCAGCCCTTTTATCTGTTGTTTGTCTTTCCCTTTCTATTTAATTCTCAGGGTCTCGAACTTGCCTTTTTGCTGGAAGTAAAGGATCGGCAGTTGTTACTTCTGGACATTCGGAGTAAAAGACATTGGGTCTCTCACTAATGGATTGGATCATGAGATGACCCATAGGCTGCATGTTAATGAACTTGAGGAACCACTTCTTCCATTGCTCATATTCATCTAGATAGAGAACTGGTGGTCTATTCTCTGATCCAAGGACAAGAACCTGATATCTGGATTGAATGGACCAAAATTTGGATGGATTCGAATTCGGATGGATCAGAATTCGGAAGATTCGGAATACGGATAAGTGAGAAGTCGGATGGGGAATCGAAAGTCGGGTGATGCAGAATTCGGATGAAGAAACGTCCGAATTCGGATGGTTCAATTCGGTTGGAGATATGAAATTCGGGTGGATGGAAATTCTGGTGGTGGTCCGAGATTCGTATGATCAGAATTTCGGGTGATGATCCGAATTTCCTTGTAAAAATTCTAAAATGAAGGACAAGTGATTTTGAGCACCCAAAAAAAATTTCAACAAAAATTCGGATGTATTTTGGGACAACTGCAATTCAGATGTAAATCGAAAATTGATCCGAGTTGGTCAGAAAATGGGTCCGAGTTGGTCCGAGAATGGATTCGAGATGGTCTGAAATTTGATCAGAATTTTGATCCAAAATTAAACTTTATACAGAACTCAGTTTAGCATAATTAAAATAAATGTGTTTTAGAAGCTGGAAATATTTTCTAAATGGTTGGTTTGAATTTAGAAACAGGTTTTGTGTAAAACAAGTAACCAAAAACACATAAAACTATTGATATTCAAGCAAAAACCGAGTTTCAAAACTATAAGCTCGAAATCAATACCAGAATATTTGATGATTGTTATCGAATGAAAAACCCATAAAAACAGAATATTAAAATAGGATTAAGAAGAAAAACTGTGGGATTTTGCGAAGAACACGAAGAACAATTGATGAACACCAATCAAATCAGTTGAAATCCGCTTCCAGGTTTCTGATACCAATTGTTAAATCGTCCCAAATAGTAATTGTAGCACTCACAATAATAAGCAATGAGAATAAAAATAAAACAATGAGAATTATGCACTCAATCACTGTTGAAAATGTCAAAGAGAAGAAGATGAATTCGGCGGCCGTGTCTTTCCAAATGAGAATAAGACAAAGTTTTGGGAAACCCAAGGTGGGTTTCCCTTAAATATTAAATGAAAGTTTGAAGGGTTTACAAACCTCACCCCTCAACTTCTAAATACAATAATAAATTACAACGGAAAAAAATAAACTTACATGGAAATAAAATGCAACTAACTATTACAAAATAAACTCCACATGATAGAAATTTAGAATGTAAGAACTTAGAAGATTATGAGATTTTGGCACTGGAAGAAGAAATAAAGAAGAAAGAAGCTGAGGAAAAAGCCAAAGATCTGGTTCACTCTGAGACTTTCCTGGAAAAGTTTCTAGATAATTATGTACTGGTTGGAGATGACAGGAAAGATGAATCCCTGAGAAAAGCTATGCAGATTCGTATCAGTGAAGAACTTAATGAAATGTGCAAGCTTATAGATAGAAAAGAAAGAAGAGAACAGAGAATGAATATATTAGATGAACAAATAGATTGGGAGAAAGCACACAGAAGGGATGTGTTTCTTGAAGATAAGCTACCCAGAATAATCTATTTAAGTAAAGTAATAGAGATTGATGATACGTTGGTTTACGAGATAAGAATTTTATGCATCTGGGAGCCTATATAATCATGATGAGATGAAAGAAACAACCTGCTAAATTTGTGTATTCAGTGTTCAAAATCGCCTCACTGGAAAAGGTGTATACAGAAAGACTAAAAGAAGTTTCTACTATCCAGTATTTATAGTACAACGATATGATGGAAAAATGTACACATTCAATGAGGCAGATTACTTCAGTTGAGGCTAGAAAATGTGGAATATTTGTATGATGAACAGAAAAAGCAAAGGCATGTGTCAAAGGTGGTAAGAACAACATTCTTTTTTGACGTCATGCACAAAAATTTTATGTTCGCTGCTGTTAAAGACTTTCAGTTTGGTTTGGAGACTCATCAGAGAAGAATGAATCTTACTCCTCCAAACAGAGATCATCGAGAGATTGAAAAAATTCCACAATACTCAATCATTGTTAAACCAGAGTTGGGAGATATTTATGAAAATCATTTTGAATCAAAAGTTATTTATAAGGATATCTGAAACAAGTAAATACTCATCAGGAACCTTAAGATATATATCACGAGAGATGAGAAAGATACTGGATGATCAGGTCAGAAAACCTATGAATCAAAGAGAACAAAATTACTTTCATGAGGGTGATGAATACAATAGAAGACAAGTTGATGGATCGTGAAGTAGTATGGAGATTTGATTGGAAAATTGGGTGGTCATGAGCTTTTTTGTATGAAACTTTACAAAAATGGGAAGATTGGTAGGTTTTATATTTAGTAAAGTTTTGGGGATGAAATGCAATTTTGTTTTGTAATATTGACTATAACTAGTCAATTTTAATGCTTTGTAATTCATTTGTCAAGGTAATACACTCTGAGAGTTTTTGCACTTTGCTTTTTGATCTTTAAATTCTCTCTGTGATTGTTATGATTATGATCAGATTGTGATTCACATCTTGTTCGAATAATATTGTCATTTAACAAGTCTTCTTGAATGTTCTTGGTCGTTAGATCATTTGCCACGGTCAAAGACAATGTGGAAAAGCATAAGTCCTAAAATCTGCCAACATTGTTCTAGTTACATGAAGACAAATGAGATATTTGAAAAGGGTGACAGACATTTTCTTATATAAAAATAACTTTATAAGGAGTTTAAAGTATATAAGTTGAAATACTCCTCTAGGTAAAAATCTCAAACAACAAATAAAGTATATTAAGACAAAGATTCTGCAGTATAATATGAGAATGCATTTTGTCAGACCTGTCATTTTGTAGAAAAGTAAGTTTGTCTCTTTGGGTTACATTCCCACCTCTCTACATATCCAATGAAAAAGATTCACAATAATTCTTCATGAATACCATATAAAGAAGGTTCCAAGAAAAGAGAAAGATAAGAGTGACACTTGAGAGTTCATGCGTACACGTAATCTTCAAGAGCACTTACTTCAACTAGAGTGACTAAACAGTTTGTGTGTAAAAGCTGTTTAAGTGAGCTAGTCATCAACACTGATCAAGCTTCCCGAACATACTCAGTGAGGATCTTATTGTATTAGCACTAAGCATGTTAGCAGTGAGTGAGTCTGAGTGAGTTACTCAATTGTAATTAACCTGAGTGTGTCTTACACTAGTTAAACCTGTTGTTCAACCTGTCATCTCTGTTTGGATAATTCTGCAGTCCAAACATATTTGTAAATTAAGATACTTGTTTATATAAATATACAAACATTGAGAAAATCTATGTGATTTTATTTAAACTATATTCACGCTCCTCCCTCTACAGTTACTCTTGAGATACTGGGATTTACTTTTAGGACCTATTCGACAAACTTTGATGTTGTATGAACATGACAATAGTAGAATTTTTACATGACTAGTTTCAAACACCTTGTAGCTACTAGTGCAATGGTTTGTTGCGTTGTGGTGTGCTGTGGTTTTAACGGTGACTATTTTAGATTTTGAAATGTCATGATTTGTAAGGTGCTTCAATGTTTCCATAAGTTATCTAGTAAATGGTATGCAGCTCAAACTAGTTGGGACATATTAGGGTCTATTGAGGGATCATAACACAGGATGACACACAAGATTAAAAGACGGATGAGGAGGAAGTTAAGTTTGCTTTTAAAAAGGACGTTTAGGAATGAATCATAATAAATGGATAATACCGAAATGGCCTATGATATTTAATAATAAAAATGGAGTTCATGAAACTTTTTAAAAAGTTGAATGACAAATTTCAATTATATACATTTAATCAGAGCACTCACACAGTTAATACGGTTAAATGACGCGACAGGGTCCCATTGATATAAAGCAAGTAAGCAACCATGTGATCTGGATTGTGGAAGATGAGTTTGTCGGTTGAAGCGATAAACCACTTTTAAAAAGTCTGGGTGCCGCCATCATATCCATATTCTGGTATTGTTTTTGTAGAATACAATAATTTCGAATACTTACAACTTATTTTCCTTTTTCTCTTCTTAATTGTTATTTATACTAAAGGTTATATGTCAAAAATAGTAACAATTTTTTATAGTTTTACCGGTTGTAACCATATTATTTATTTTTTATCATTAATAGCAATAACTTTTGTATTTTTTTATCGATTATAGCAATTGTTGACCTGGAAACCTGCTGTAGCAGGTTACCATCAATTAATAGCAACAAATTTTATCTTTTTACCAATAATAGCAACAACATTTAACTTTTTATCAATAACAACAACATATAAATTTAAAACACTATTTATCTTTAACTTTATTATTATTTTGAAGAAAACTAATTATTAAAATCGAAATGCATTCAAATAAGTTTATAATCCATTTTTTGTTCAAATTTGTTAGAGAGATATCAAATACAATGTATGCCTATAAAAGTGATAACAAATATATTTTTTATAAGCATCAAAAATGAAAATTATTTTGATATGTCATGTTTTCATGTATAGTCGGGTTTTAAGGATATAATAGGGATGACTGTTGGGTACAATTATAAGTAGAGTTGAAAACAATATTTTGTAATAGTTCAGGGGAATTTATTGTAAATACACAATAGTTATATTGTGTATATAAATAGAAGTAGTATTTCTATTTTGGAATAGATCGGACAGAATAGAAAAGAAATCGGACAGATCTAGAGAGAGAAGAAGATTGCTGTCCAAGATAGCCAAGAACTTAATGTAATATTTTTCTCTTTAATCATTCAATAGATTGTGTTTTGATTAAAAAAAAAATTAAATAAAAATAAAAAAAAATAAAATAAAATAAAATAAAAGCTGAATTTCAGAAACAACTGTTGAGTAGTTTGAAATCAACTGAAGGCAATTACTACATCATCTCAAGACAATTGATCAAGGAAGAGATTTAAAAGCTATTCATGATCCAAGGGGGAGTGTGCTTACAAGAAAAGAGAAGATCAGAATAGAAGAGATGTGAAGATCAGAGTGAGACAATAAAGAAGAAGATTCAAGAGATCATAGAAAAGAAGAAGATTCAAGATAAGAATTAACCTGAACAGAGTACTTTAAATGAAAAATTGTTTTCATCTCTAAGGGGGAGATTGTTGGGTACAATTATAAGTAGAGTTGAAAACAATATTTTGTAATAGTTCAGGGGAATTTATTGTAAATACACAATAGTTATATTGTGTATATAAATAGAAGTAGTATTTCTATTTTGGAATAGATCGAACAGAATAGAAAAGAAATCGGACAGATCTAGAGAGAGAAGAAGATTGCTGTCCAAGATAGCCAAGAACTTAATGTAATATTTTTCTCTTTAATCATTCAATAGATTGTGTTTTGATTGATAATTGTTCATATGAATTGTGTTATGTTGATGAATTGCTAGAAATATGAATTCACAATTGGTATCAGAGCCTAATATGGCTGAATTTGAGTGAATTTTGAATCTGAAATCGTTTTTTTTTTTAGAACACTGTTATATTCATTTTTTTTTGAAAATCCGAAAATCAATTGAGGATTTTGATTCTGTGGATGAAATGATCTGATATTTGGATCGAAGGTGCGAATTTTAAAGACGAATTCAATGATATAAGTATCAAATTTTTATTCCAAACACACAGAATTTAATTGAGAATTTTCAGATTTTTTGAAAAAGTGTGTGTTCTTGAGGTTTTTGGTCGATTTTTGGTTTTTAATCAAGAATTAGCCAAAGTGATTTCACAAAAGTTGTTTCTGCTATTAAAACGAACCTTCGAAATCAATTTGAGGTCAATTCATGGAATTTTATTGAAAAAGTTTGAATCTGATCTTGTTTTTGTTGAAAAATGATAAAACTCGGGCATAACTAAATTCATAGTGTCATTCGAGTTTTATAAAGAAGGCATTCGAGTTTTATGAAAGCTTTATTCGAGTTTTATTAAAGCTTTATTCGAGTTTTATGAAAGCTTTATTCGAGTTTTATTAAAGCTTTATTCGAGTTTTATGAAAGATTTATTCGAGTTTTATGAAGCTTATTTCGAGTTTGATAATACATTCATCGAGTTTCATGCCTTATGATTCGAGTTTTAAGCCTTAGTTATTCGAGTTTCATACTTCATTGACAGAGTTTCATAAAGCATTGACCGAGTTTCACTTCTTTGTAATTCGAGTTGATTTCCATTTCATTCGAGTTTAACATAACTTCATTCGAGTTGCATATCATATCATTCGAGTTTGATAATTCATCATTCGAGTTTGATCATTTATAGTTCGAGTTTCATCTTTCTTTGATCGAGTTTCAACCTTAATAATTCGAGTTTCATCTCATATCATTCGAGTTTCATAATTCATTATTCGAGTTTTGACTATTTGACCTTAGCTGCTTAAATTGGTCATAACTTTTGACTGGAACATCGTTAGAAGGCCTACCATACGTCAAATCGAAGCTTGAAAAGAGATCTACATTTCTAGAACGGCGTAGCCGGTTCGGTAAATTTTCGAGGCCCAATTCCACTCCAAAAAAAAGTTACGGGCATTTTTCTACAGAAAATCTAAAATTTCAACGTCAAAAAGTCATTTCAGAGCTGATTTTTCACAAGTTATCATTTGTAGATATAATTCTCAAAGTTTTATCAGAATTCACTCATTTTTCCATAAAAGATCTTGGAAGTTCATTTTTCAGTAATTCATAATGGAATTTGAACAATTGTCAAAGTCTGAGCTGATTTTCAAACTTACTGAATCTGAAAAGATTCGTAAGAACAATTACGACATTCTTATTCAGTTAAATACTGATAAACATTTGGCGTTACGTGACGTACAAATACTGAATGAAGAAATTCAAAACTTAAAAGAAAAACAAAACTCTGAGAGTTGTGCTCATCAATTGAAAATATCTGAATTACTTAAAGAACTTGATGAGCTGAAACAAGAAAATTTTCAGAATGCAACTCAACTGAAATATCCTTTGCCTGAAAGATCTGATCTTTACAAGAAAGTTCAGGATCTTGAAGATACACTTTGTAAGACAAAACCAACTGATCAGAATTGTATTTTAAACAAAAATGAAGAAATTTTTGCTCTTCAACAAGAGTTGTCTTTAACTAAAGATTTGATTGAGAAGGAAAGACATGAGTTCTTACTTAAAGAACAAGATTTTAAATCAAAAATCTGAATTGTTTGAAGATGAAAGACAAATGTTCTTAATCAAAGAACAATCTTTTAAATCTGATTACCAATCATTTGATCATGACAGAAATTCAAATTTAGTCATTATCAAAAGTTTGGAAGATCAGATACTTCATCTTACAAAACAATTACATGTGTTTACTTCGTCAACTGAGTCAAAGGTTAAGAACCCTTCTTCAGTATGTTTAAAATCCAATGTTGATCACTCTGGTTTGTCTTCTGAAAGTGAAGTGAATCTAACTAACTCTGCTAAGTTTGATTCTTCTTCAGATCTTAAACTTAAGTATCTGTTAAAGATACACAGCGGCAAAGATAAAATTGTTGAACAACTTCCGGTCAAGATTTACACCGGTGAATCTTCGAAGTCAAATTTTCTTAAAGTTTCTGAAAATACTGGTCATTCTAATCAGAAAACATTTTCACAGAAAAATACCAAGTATTATCAGAAACAGGCAAGAACCGGACAGTTTTTCAAAAAGAAGAGTTCGCAAAAGTCTGATCATTCAAATTCAAGTTTCTTTAGAAATTCAGATATTCAATTTCTCATACTCAAAGAAATTTGTTTTCTGCGTTTGAAAGAGAAGCTAATAGTTATAATATGCAATGGGTACCTAAACCCAAGTACAAGTGGGTACCAAAACCTGTTTTGAAATGGGTACCCAAGAGCGCTAACAAGTCTGGATCCAAATCTGTTTGGATACCAAAGACATCTTAAATTTTGCAGGTTAAAGGTTTCTTATCATTTCAGATAAGGACCCGTTCTTCATTTCAATAGGCTCTTGATTACATCAGATCAAGACCCGTGTTTCAAATCAAAGTGGTTTCTAGTTAATTCAGACTAGAACCCGGACTTCAATGAACCAGAGTCAAAGGCTTTCAGTTACATCAGACTGAAACCCGAGCTTCCGTGACATATGGCTTCTAATCACTTCAGATTAGAACCCGAGTCTGAAAGACAAATATTTCTAGAATTCCTGCCCTGAATTCAACTCTGAAGCTGCATTGATTTAGAGGGAGTTTTATTTTTATAATTTTTTTGCTCCTGATTTCATTTCTATGAGTTGACTAACTGTGTGTGCTTATTTCCAGGGGGAGTTTCAGACGCACTTTGATGATGACATTTTTCAAAACTGTGTGTAATTTTTCACGAAAATATCTGATACACACATAAAAAGATTTTTTGAGCTGAAAAGCAAAATATTTTCATAATCTTCTGATTCTCTGAATCTCTCATTGCGATTAATTGATTTAATCTCTTTGATGTTCAAAATCTCATTACTTCTGAGATTCTCTTTAATATTCTCCCGTTCAAAGAATACTCTCATATTCTCCATGACCTAATTCTTTCATAACAAGTCTGATTCATTTCATATCTTATATCAGATTGTACATTTCATTCTGCTATCATTCCCAAAATTTATTCTGATTATCATCTCCGATTTCAAATGAGCTGAATTTCTTGGTATCCCATGAGCTGAAACGCTTAAGATTAATTCTGCTGACTCCGATTATGCACCAATCTGAGTGATAGGCATAAATATCGCTTCTATGGTCTAACCAGAACCGGAAGACCTACCCAAGGAGCAAACCATCTATAGTTTGTGTGGGTGAGGGTTCTTTAGGTTTATTAGTTGAGAAGTGTCAGTTATCACGGAATACTGACAGGGTCGAGCAGAGATAAAATGTAAATGAGAGGGATATTGATATTGAAAGGAGATGGTGGTGCATCAGATCATGCTTTTCGTATAAAGCTGACTGAATTTAATTCTGAAAAGTGAGCCGGAGGGAGCTAGGTTGAAAAATGCTGAGAGCTGAGAGTTGAGAAAGGATTTGAAGAAAAGATAATCCTATCCTACACTGTGTCTGCTGGGTAATCCACATAATCTATCAAGCCCTAGGCGACTTGATATTGAAAAAGACGTCATGGACCCAGTGACGCATGCACTTAACCCCACCAGCTACTCAATTATCTCTCAAAAGATTTCTGTTTCAATAATCACGGAGATATAGCACATTTCTATCGATATATCATTTGGATATTATTGATATTGAAACAAGGAAGACAGTTGCTCCGGTCTCCAATTTCATTTGATGCACATTGTGTCTAGAGCTGATTATATACACTTTTAGGACACATCGAGTCTAACAGTCTGCGTGACTATAAACTGCTAGTCCAAAGTGACTAAGCCGGAACAAATAAGAGTGATTCTTTCATGATAAAGGATTTCACGATGACTATTTGGAAATCCTACCAGTGTTAACATCATGCAGCGCTGAACGTAGGTCACATAGATTTTGTCTATTGTGTAAACAGGAATCCTATGTGGACCTGGATTTCACTAATGAATTTGTTTCATTTTCCTCAAGTCAAGTTGAAAAGCTTTGACTTTGTTTTGTAAAGAAAATGTATCAATTTGAGGGGGAGTGAGATAAATTTGTTTTGTATAGGGGGAGAGATATCAGTTTAAGGGGAGAAAATCAATTTGTAATAATTTCTGAGTTGTAATTGTTGTTGTATTTCTTCTACTATAATTTCATTGAATTAATGTTTCTGAAGTTTTTGCATGATGTTCATAATTTTTTATGATCATCATGAGGGGGAGAAAAGCTGAATTTCAGAAACAACTGTTGAGTAGTTTGAAATCAACTGAAGGCAATTACTACATCATCTCAAGACAATTGATCAAGGAAGAGATTTAAAAAGCTATTCATGATCCAAGGGGGAGTGTGCTTACAAGAAAAGAGAAGATCAGAATAGAATAGAAGAGATGTGAAGATCAGAGTGAGACAATAAAGAAGAAGATTCAGAGATCATAGAAAAGAAGAAGATTCAAGATAAGAATTAACCTGAACAGAGTACTTTAAATGAAAAATTGTTTTCATCTCTAAGGGGGAGATTGTTGGGTACAATTATAAGTAGAGTTGAAAACAATATTTTGTAATAGTTCAGGGGAATTTATTGTAAATACACAATAGTTATATTGTGTATATAAATAGAAGTAGTATTTCTATTTTGGAATAGATCGAACAGAATAGAAAAGAAATCAAAAAGCTGAATTTCAGAAACAACTGTTGAGTAGTTTGAAATCAACTGAAGGCAATTACTACATCATCTCAAGACAATTGATCAAGGAAGAGATTTAAAAGCTATTCATGATCCAAGAGGGAGTGTGCTTACAAGAAAAGAGAAGATCAGAATAGAAGAGATGTGAAGATCAGAGTGAGACAATAAAGAAGAAGATTCAGAGATCATAGAAAAGAAGAAGATTCAAGATAAGAATTAACCTGAACAGAGTACTTTAAATGAAAAATTGTTTTCATCTCTAAGGGGGAGATTGTTGGGTACAATTATAAGTAGAGTTGAAAACAATATTTTGTAATAGTTCAGGGGAATTTATTGTAAATACACAATAGTTATATTGTGTATATAAATAGAAGTAGTATTTCTATTTTGGAATAGATCGAACAGAATAGAAAAGAAATCGGACAGATCTAGAGAGAGAAGAAGATTGCTGTCCAAGATAGCCAAGAACTTAATGTAATATTTTTCTCTTTAATCATTCAATAGATTGTGTTTTGATTAAAAAAAAAAAAAAAAAAAAAAAAAACCACTCGAGTGTAACATAAAAACGTGAAAAACTCAATTAATCTATTTTGTATACGATGTCATATAAATGTAATGAACACATTATGATACATTTATATTATTTGTTGGATACTTAATTACAACAATTTTTGTGTTATATATTTATTTGATAAATAAATGTATAATATTGTCAGGATCTAAAACTCACTACCTAAGATTAACTGGTTTGAATTGATCAGAGTATAAACCAATAACCTTGTATTTAATCAAAGTCTAATTAAGAAGTTTGCGGAATAACACTTAAATATGTTAATAAAAGCTTTCAGAATCAATAACAGATAAATATAAATAAATAAACAGAATTGCTTGTATTGCTGAACTGAATGATTACAATCACCTCTAATATGTTTTATTAGACGAAGAACACAGATTGTTCTTAGGGTTTTACAACCTTAGAGGCTTATGAAAACTTAAACAAAAAGCAATTACAGACTTGAATGTGCACACACTTGATTACAATAGAAAACCCTATTCAATGTATTTATAATGCTTTCTGATTTGTTTCCTTGAAGGACTCTGACTTCTTTGATAGTATATATGCTGGAATCTTCGTGTAGATATCTTTTCCTGAATATCAGCACTCTCTGTTTATGAAACTGTTGAGCAGCTTGAATCACTTAGCAGCTTGAACAGAACAGCTTGAGTGAATTTACTCTGGCAGCTTGAACTTTTGCACTGGCAGCTCGAACTTCTTCAACTAACAGCATGAACTTTGTACTTACATATAAAATCTACTAACAGTCAAACAACCAATCAGGACCAGTGCCTTTGACATTTGCAGTATTTTTCATTAAATGCAACATTGACACTTTCTTCAATGGTTTTAGACACACTGTTATATACTCTATAGGCTTTGCTTTGATTTGAGTATCCTACAAAGAAACCTTCTTCAGCCTTACTTTCAAACTTACCTAAGTGAGTCGTAGTGTGAAGAATGGTACATGGACAGCCAAAAGACATGAAAAAGGCTATTAAGGGTAGTCTATTATGGAATTACTCATAAGGAGTCTTCCCTTGTGATTGAACAACCTGAACCCTATTTAGAACATAACAGGCTGTATTAACTGTTTCTGCCCAAAAATTCATTGGAAGTTTTGAATCAGCTAGCATAGTTCTAGCAGTCTCAATTAATGTTCTGTTCTTTCTCTCAGCTACACCATTTTGCTGTGGTGTTCTTGGTGCACTATATTGCCTACCAATACCTTTGGACTCACAAAAACTGTTTAGGATATGGTTTTTAAACTCAGTTCCATTGTCTGATCTTATCACCTTAACTTTTGAGTTTCTATCTTAAGAATAAATGATTTAACCAGCTCAGCAGTTTCATCTTTAGACCTAAGAAAGTACACCCAAGTAAATCTGGTGAAATCATCAACAATGACTAAACAGTAAACCCTTTTATTCGAACTCAAAACAGATGTTGGACCAAATAGATCCATATGAATCAGATGAAGAGCAGATGAGATTGAATTTACTTCTTTGGCCTTATGAGAAGTTTTGTGTTGCTTGCCTTTAAGACATGCTACACAATGATCATCACATATGAACTCCTTTTGTGGTAAACCTCTTACCAAGTTCTTTTTGACTAAAACATTCATGGATTTGAAGTTCATGTGACACATCCTTCTGTGCCAAAGAGCAGACTCATTGGATGATGCTTTGGATATCAAACAGCTTAAAGTACTTGATTTGAATAATAGTTCTGTGTCCAAACAATATACATTGTCCTTTCTTGGTGTTCTTAGTAAAACAAGATTTTCAGGAATTGTAAAATCTTTTGAAAGGACAATGCACTCAGAATCTGTAACAAAACAATGTTTTGTTTGTCAAAGATTTGAGACACACTTAATAAATTATACTTAAGCTGTTCAACATACAAAACATCATTGAAAATCATGTTGCCTGCATTAACAGTACCTTTACCTGTAACCTTACCTCCTTTGGAGTTGCCTCCAAATGCAACAAATCCTCCATCAAAGCCTTTGAAATTTGACAAGCACTCAGAATTGCCTGTCATGTGCCTAGAGCATCCACTGTCCAAATGCCATCTTGTTTTATGTGGTGACCTGTGGTTGCTCTGCACAAATAAAAGCTTAGTTAGTAGTGGAGTAAACCCAAACCAAGTTGCTTTTGGGTTGTCCTTGTGCATTTACATAACTAAACACTGTTTTTGATTTCTTATACTTAGTGAGATCCACTGATGGATTTTGTGGAGAGTACTTAGTTATCACATGAGGTATCCAGGTATTTTGTCCATTATTTTTAATAACAGTCTCAGATGATCCATTACCAGTCCTAATTTTGAGCCTAGTAGTCTGAGCTGAGTCTGTAGTGCTAACAGCTTGAGAATTTGCACTAGCAGTCTTAACTTTAGACTTGGCAGTTTCAACACTTGTTTCAACAGGTTATCCTGAGTTTTTACCTTTAACACACCATATTTGTTTAAAATTTAATTTTGGTTTAGCTAAAACTTGTTTTTGGTGTGTGGACTGTTTCTTATTTACTTTTGAGAACCTGTGATCAACTATTTTCTTAGGAACTGATGCAGTAGGAAGTTTGACCTTTGAAGTTTTTGAAATTTGAGAATCTGTCTTTTTATGAATCACATTCTGTTTTGCAGCAGATGGTTTATAAAAGCAATCTCTGGCCAAGTGATTTTTCCTGCCACAATGGAAGCATTTTTTGACTGTTTGAATTGTAGAACCAGTTTTATTGGACAATATTTGGTTCTTGTTCCTCTGATTTCCCCTTACCTACTATTGTTTGGGAAACTTTTGGACACCATGCTTTTGGCATGTGCAGATTGGAACAATTTTACCCCTTTTGTTATTCTTTGAAGAAGATGCAGTATTACAGTTAGAAGGTACAGAAACCTGTGTAGTAGCATTGCATACACTCATCTTCTCCTTTCCTTTCTTATTGGGGATTTGGATTTCTATGGGTGCACTCATTGTTTTGTGTTCTTTCTCAACTGATGTGCACTCACAGTCTCTATTTTGAATCAGATCTTCTTTAGATTCAGGACTGTTTTCAAGGATAGGATCTACAATAGTCATACACTCATCTAACGGTTCATTAACAAGCCTATCAGCAACCTCACTCATTGGATGAATGTATTTGTTGTTGTATGGGGGTGGAGTAGCTCTGTAGCCTATACCTTCTTTGGGATTGAGCTGAGATTTTACTCTATCTTTAAATTGGACTTCCATTAGGTGTTCCAGCTTTTGATTTGCCAATTTGAAGTTTCCTAGATCTATATTGACAGATTCTAGTTTCTTATTAGCCTCTAACACCTTTTGTTCAGTCTCTTCTAATTTTTTATTTAGATATTCTATTTTCTTATTCAGCTCCTTTTTCTCACACTCATGATATGTTCTATCATGTCCCATTTGAATCTCATTATCCTTATAGTCATTGATCTGTTTTTCAAGATCTTCTATGGCCTGCATGTATTCATATCTCATTTCTTCCATCTTAGCTAGAGTTTTACACATGCTCTCATTATGATCTCTGTACTTTTTAACCATATTTTTGCATGTTTGAGAGTAAAGTTTAGAATTTACCTCAAATGGTAGTTCAGTTGAGGAGACATTTGATGTTTCTGCCATTAGAGCTTGATTTTGAAACTCTTCCTCTGTCTGATCACTCCAGTCAAACACATTGTCTTCTTGAGAGACAAGTGCTTGTGATGATGAAGCCAGATTAGTCTGCTGAGGCCTGGATGACTGTTGACCTTGAGATCTGCATTCTCTGGCAAAGTGGCCAAGCTTGTGACATTTAAAACACTCAACTTTTGACTTATCAAAAGCTGGTTTGCCTTCTGCTCTGGCTTGAAAGTTGGATCTGCCAGTTCTTTTCAGAAACCTTTTGGCCCTCATGGTCAGCATTGCATGTTGCCATTTCAGATCCATCTCTTCTAGGTCATCTGGATGAATCTGTTCTAAATCTTCAGCATTTTGAGCAAACAGTCCATCATTGGCAACAAAAGCTTCATAGTGAGCTTCAGTAGAGTTAACATCACCACCTGAAAAGGAATCACTGCAATTAGATTTTTCAAATGACAGTAGAGCAGTGTTGTGATTATAAGAAAAGGATTTCTTTTTAGTGTCAATTTCAGTTTCAAACACTCTCAGACTGTTGTACAGATCATCCAGCTCTATTTCATCAAGAGTGTCTTTTGTTCTCCATTGAGCAGCATAAACTGTCCATTCTTCACCAAGAGATCTAAGGAATTTTCTGTTGACTTCATCTTGATCTAGGCTGACTTTTGCACTCTCTAATTCACTTATCAGTTTGTTGAACATGTCAAAGATTTGAGTAAGGTTTTCATTCTTACCACCAGAAAAGTTCTCATACTGCTGTTTCAAAAGATCCTTTTGATTTCTCTTGGTACTGGCATTACCAGCAAATCCTTTCTCTAAAGCAATCCAAAGTGAATGAGCAGTATAAAACTTTTTAAACTGATGTTGATAAGCATTTGGAATGGCTATTTGCAAAAGTGTAAGAGCTTTTACTTCATTCATTCTAGTTTTCCTTTCAAGTTCAGTTTTTGGAGGAGTTTTGATGGGTTTGCCCTCATCATCAAGTTCAGGATCAACCACAGGAGGAAATTCAACAGCTTCCCATATAGCATAATCAATAATTTGAATATGATGTTTGATCCTGAGCTTCCACATCTCAAAATTAGTGGGTTTGAGCATAGGCACTTTGAGTCCTTGCCCAGATCCACTACTGCTATTATCAAGTTTCATTGCTGACAAATTAAAGTGTGTAAAAGAAAGCTTTTGACTTTGAAAATAAAGACAGACCCGTGTCTGATACCACTTGTCAGGATCTAAAACTCACTACCTAAGATTAACTGGTTTGAATTGATCAGAGTATAAACCAATAACCTTGTATTTAATCAAAGTCTAATTAAGAAGTTTGCGGAATAACACTTAATTATGTTAATAAAAGCTTTCAGAATCAATAACAGATAAATATAAATAAATAAACAGAATTGCTTGTATTGCTGAACTGAATGATTACAATCACCTCTAATATGTTTGATTAGACGAAGAACACAGATTGTTCTTAGGGTTTTACAACCTTAGAGGCTTATGAAAACTTAAACAAAAAGCAATTACAGACTTGAATGTGCACACACTTGATTACAATAGAAAAACCTATTCTATGTATTTATAATGCTTTCTGATTTGTTTCCTTGAAGGACTCTGACTTCTCTGATAGTAGATATGTTGGAATCTTCGTGTAGATATCTTTTCCTGAATATCAGCACTTTCTGTTTATGAAACTGTTGAGCAGCTTGAATCACCTAGCAGCTTGAACAGAACAGCTTGAGTGAATTTACTCTGGCAGCTTGAACTTTTGCACTGTCAGCTCGAACTTCTTCAACTAACAGCATGAACTTTGTACTTAAATATAAAATCTACTAACAGTCTGAGAAGTCTAACTAACAGTTTGAACTACTTAGAATATTTCCCAACAAATATTGTAAATAACTATGATCTAATTATGGATAATTAATTTTTATTTATTTAATATATAAAAGGGTATCCATTTACATTGTGGATAACTATATATAATTTAATCATCCAGTTAAAGGATAGAACTTTCGTTTAAATGCATTGTTTTAAAAATCATTAGGGGGTAGTCAGTCGGCCTACTGGGAACTAGAGAGTAGTCAGCTTAGGCGGAGAGTAGTTAGGTAGAAATTTTTTATATGTAAATTTTAGAATTATACATACAACATATTAATAAATGCTCAAACATGAATATAATTAATCATAACATCCAAAAATATGTTTTATAACACAGCCATAATTGTTAAAAATTTCAAATAGACATACTTCAAAGTTCAAATATAGAATCTAGTATATTAATATTATATACTATGATAATAGATTAAATGTTGTTTCTAGATTTATAGATACAATTTTGTGTCATCACCGGTAACACCGAAAACATTTCATTTGAATTGTTTTTGCTTATATTGTTGAAATAAAAGATACACTTGTATTCTATTAATGATTATTTTTTGTTCCTAAACTTCTAGATATAATATTGTTTTGTGGTTTATTTTTAATTTCATTGCGTTGAAGTTTTCCTTTAAAATTGCTAATACGTGTAAAAAAAACCTAAGAGTGACAATATAGTTTGGATCATTGCATGACAATATAACATATTAAAATATTGTTCATTTATTAATGTTTTTAAAAAAAACTTATTTGCAGGTTTCAAGGTCAATATAGTTTGGATCATTGCATGACAATACGTGTAAATAAACCTAACAAAGATAAAACGTTGTTGTTACTATTGATAAAAAATAAAAGTTGTTGCTATTAATGGATGGTAATCTGCTATAGCAGGTTTCCAGGTCAAAAATTACTATAATCGATAAAAAATACAAAAATTATTATTATTAATGATAAAAAAATTAATAATGTGACTATAAACGGTAAAAATCCAAAAAGTTATCATTAATTTTGACATATAACCCTTTATATTGAAGGAGAAAATGCATAGAATAGATTCAATGTTTGCAGTTTTTACTAATTTTGAAAAGAATATTACTATAACTAACAATTCTGATAATGAAACGCACCGTTTTGGTGCTTTTCATTAATTGCAAAAAGACCCTTGGAGTTTAAAAAATAATTACAGAATGGTCATTGCAGTTTAATAAGTAATTATAATATGTGTTTTTATTAATTGAAGAAAGGTCCATGTAGTTTAAGTAATAATTACAGAAAGGTCCCTTTGGTTTTCTGCAATTAAGGTCCTGTGGTTTCTATATTTATACAGAAATATCTTTGTGGTTTCCTAAGACGGGACAAAAAAAATTCGAATTAAATTGGTTCGTCGTTTTTCCATTTTGTTAAATTGGAAATCAGAATGTTTCATCATTTTTTCTTATAAAACATTAAAAATTAGATTATTTGATTGTTTTTTACATTTGGTTAAATCGAAAATCAGAATGGTCGTATTCATTTTTTCCGTTGAAAATACTTAAAATTAGATCTGATCGGTTGTTTTTTCCATTTGGTTAACCATTTCGATGGAAAAAATAAAATGCTTCGCATTTTCAATTTTAAATGTTTTCGCTCGAAAAAAACAACAAACCATTTCGGTCTTCAATTTAATCAAAAGACAAAAACAACCACTTAATCTAATTTTTAATGCTTTTGTTCGGAAAAAACATCGATTTTCGAATCAACCAAACGAAAAAATGACTAACCATATTAGTTTAATATATTTTTGCTCAGAAAAAACGATGAACCATATTAAATTTAAATGATTGGAAATAACGTCAACTGATTAAGTTTATATATTTTCGCTCGGAAAAACGAGAAACTCGGATTTTTAATTTAACCAACGTAAAAACAATTAATCAATCTATAAATTTTTCCGATAGAAAGTAGGATGAATTATTTCACTTTTTTATTTTTGTTGAATAGATGAAATTCATGAAACAAAAAAACATTTCAATTTAATGGATATATATATATATATATATATATATATATATATATATATATATATATATATATATATATATATATATATATATATATATATATATATATATCTATGTATGTATGTATGTATGTATGTATGTATACATACATACATACATACATACATACATACATACATACATACATACATACATACATACATACATACATACATATATATATATATATATAGGGTTAGGTTCTATGGGGCACCTCTATGCATTGTGCACTTTAGGAACCAATTGACACCCTTGGATCTAGATTTTCAATGGTCCTGATTTTAATGGCAGGATCATAAATATACTGAATTTTACAATACCGGTGCACTTGAGATTCCACGCAGAGGGGAATACCCGGTATTTTGCGTATCTATTTTTGAAAACTTTCGCCCTCTGCGTAACTCCTATACCGCGATTCCCGTCTCCTTCCATACTAATCAAGATACTCCGATTATCACTCAAGAATCTCCTACCCATCTTGATTCCGCGATTCCCTCATGCATAATCATCTTCACAGGCCCGTTGTTCATCGTACCCGTATATAGGATGCAGAAGGATCGAGGGTTGACGAAGAAGAGGCGCAAATCGGCTGCACAGGTTGGATGAAATTTTTTTTTTTGTTTGTAACTTTATTTTGTTAAATGGGGTAGAATGATGCATAATATATGATGACAAATGATTTTGTTTTACAATGTGAAGCCGTATTTTGTTTTTGGGTAAGTTTTTTTGCCCTAGTTTTGTTTGCGATTGCTTGTAACTCCGTTTACTTACCATAGTGTATTTATCTGCTTTGAAATCTATGTGCAATGGGTTTTGTTGTTCAAGGTGGCCTTTGAATGCATATTTGTGTATAAGGTTTATGTTGTTGGTATGGTGCATTATATGCATTACAGTATGTGTAGTTGGGTTTTTGGGCATTCTGTTAGCGTTGTACACCAAATATGAATTTGTGTGCACATTATAAATACACATTGGAAATTAGTTAAAACCCAAGTATTGGGCATTCTGATATGCAGTATGTGTGGTATGCATAGTGAAATTAAAATCAAATGTATCCTGATTAGCATTATTTGTACATGCATATTGAACTTAAAGATTGGAATTCTGGTTGACCTTAAGCTCAAAAAAATTGATCATTGTGAATTGCATTATGTGTGGTATGGATATTGAAATTGTGAAACTAATACAATTCATAAAATGCCTGATTAAAACTGGTTAACATATTTGGGCATAATATAGTGCACAATGCAGACTGCAAATAGATAATGCATTATGAACTCAAATAATTGGGCATTCTGATTTTGCATTATGTGTATATGCATGTTTAAATCAGAAAATTTGGTCATTCTGGGGCACATTAAACTAAAAAACTTGGGCATTCTGATTTGCATTGTGTGTGGTATGGAAATTAAAATTGTGAATATTATAGAATGCATAAAATCCGTATTGATGTGGTTAACAGATTTGGGAGTTATTTGTACATGCATATTGAACTGAAAATCAAATGTATTCTGATTAGCATTATTTGTACATGCATATTGAACTTAAAAACTGGAATTCTGGTTGACATTAAGCTCAACAAATTGGTCATTGTGAAATTGCATTATGTGTGGTATGGATATTGAAATTGTGCAATTGATACAATTCATACAATGCCTGTTTAAAACTGGTTAACATATCTAGGCATAGTATAGTGCACAATTAAAACTGGTTAACCTATCTGGGTAAACAGACAACTCGTGTGTCAAGAATATGCATATTGGGGTATAATTATATGTAGTATGCATATTGAACTGAGAAACTTGGGCATTCTGATTTACATTATGTGTGGTATGGATAGGGTTTGTGTTGCTGTCTGGGTAACATTGAATTAAAAAACTTGAGCATTCTGATTTGCGTTATGTGTGCTACGGATGTTGAATTTATGCACGTTTACCTCAATGCATACAACGCAGACTGCAAATAGCTAAAACCAAATATTTGGCATTTTGATATGCATTATGTATTTTATGCAGTATGAACTCAAAGACTTGGGTATTACAATTTTGCATTATGTGTCTATGCATGTTGAAATCAGAATACTTGGTCATCTTGGGGCACATTAAACTCAAAAACTTGGACATTCTGATTTAGATTGTTTGGGGTATGGATATTAAAATTGTGAATATTATAGAATGCATAAAATGGGTATTTATGCCTGGTTAACGGATTTGGGAATTATGGTATGCATTCATCTCCAAAAACTGTTCATCCATCATATTTATCACAAATGCATATTTCATATATGGGCATACTGTTTTGTGTAGAGCACAGATGCATGTTTTTGAGATGTTGGAATGACATAAATTAGCTTTTATGGTTTCAGGGGATTTCAGTTAGTTGAATTTGATCAACCTATTTTTTTTAATGTCACAAACGCATTAGAGTTTTTTACCTGAACGTTGCTTGGATGTGTAGTTAGTCGTATATGAATGTTCTTCAAATTTGGTGTGATTTCAGTTTTTATTTTGTAATTGTACTGCGTCATATACATTAGTGTTTATGGTTGTCGAAGATATACATTCCAAATGCATGTGTATGAAGTTTTGCATTATTTCTTATCTCTTAATTGTGCATAGAAGAATATGTTATCAGTGCATCTTTTAATCAGTGCATTACAACTTAACAGTTTTTAGTGCATCATTTAGGATATCATAGTTGTAACGATTGTTAAGTGTTAACGTTAAGTTTAAATATGCATAGAGTGTACTGATAAGAAGTAAGCTGTAAGAAAATGAGTAACCAGTTTTAATTTTTTTTCTAGATGTTAATAGTCTAAGCATGTGGCTCATTTTTCTTCATTTGCTTTCTCAGGGGCCGGTTAGAAGGAGTGGTAGGATCGGCCTGCGGTCCTGATTTACCAACACTAGGGAAAATCCCTTAACTATTCGGGGGAGGACGAATCTAGCGAGACAAGTGCAATGAATGACTTTGTCAGTGACACAACATCTAAGCCAGGTATGCACTTATTGAACATGTGCAATGTGTACACGTGTGTTAACATACAATATGCATATATTTGGATTATGTTATGTGTACAATGAAAACTGAGTTAGTGGCTATTTTACTGTAAATGTAGTATCTTCTAGATTTTATGTAATATAGATACGTAGTTGTTAAAGGAAGGTTTCGTATGCAGATCGAGTTATGTAGATTATATACAAATATACATGGAAGGAAATTATCTAATGTTTACATTCATTGATGGTTATATTGAATTATGTTTATGTAAATCTATATCAATATAGATAGTATGTAATACAGTATGCATGCAAGTGGCATATACAGTAACTTAGTCCGTATATTGGTATGCATACAAAGAACTTATGTTACATGTATATTGTATATTTTATGTTGTTATGCATACAATATGAGTGTATTTTGTTAATGTAATATAGGTAGGTGGTAAAATGTGCAGTCTGTTAATGCGCAATCTGTTTTTGTTTGTGTTCATATTTATTATGCGCAATCAGTCATTATGTTTTATAGAAGGCGGTATAATGCAACATACATTTTATGGTATTATGCACAATACAAAAACATGATGTTAAGCATGAGTATGATTTTGTGTATTGATTTTATGGTATTATGCACAATAGAAAAACATGATGTTAAGCATGAGTATGAGTATGCGACATACATTTTATGGTATGTGGGAAAGTTGACTATACATGTTTGTTTTATGTATGTTGCAGATAACATGTGTGTTTGTTGTCATATTATTGCTATGTAGGTACTAAAAGGTCTGTCGAAATGACCAAAGAAACAACGGGCATGCATCCTGCTAAACTGGTGAAAGTTAAGCAGGAAATGGTTAATAAGGGGAAGTCGAAGGAACAGGGTGCTAAGGGTCAGATGGGTGCTAAGGCAGATGATGGAAGGAAGCGGAAATTAGCATTGGATCGTCTGAAATACTCACTGATCCGTTCACGAAGCTCTCCTAATACTCTTTATCAGTGCATCGATTCACTAAATGATGCACAGCGAGCTGCTCCTACCGCAATTGGGTTTCAGAATTTGCTTCACCTTAATATCGATGAAATTCCTCTGAAACTTGGTTACTGGGTTGTTGATCATTTTGATGCTGGTACATGCAGCATCAAAACTGATAAATGGGTAGTGCATATTGATGAGGATGTCATATATGACACTATTGGGGTACCATCCGGAAAGATAACGATGATGCGACAAGAGTTAACAGCTGCAAACCAATCGCTGGTTAAAAAGTCGAAGTCCCAATTTGGTGACACAGAAAAGGTATATCCGTCGACGGTAGCTGAGATAATCAAGAAGAAGTGCATGGATGGTGGTGAAATGTTCAAGCTGAACTTCATAGTTCTTTTTTCTACGCTTATGGTTGAAGGAGTGAAATCGAGGTTTGCTAGTTATAAGGTGTTGCAATATATTACTACTGTTAATGATATACGGAAAATGAACTGGTGTAAGTATATTTTGGAATGCATGGAAAGATGCAAGAACGGGTGGAAGAAGGACGGAAGTACATTCTTTTCTAGTCCTTTGACTATATTAACGGTAATATACGAGGTCTGTGTATGTAATGCATTTTTTTATATATATGTTTTACGTTTATTAACGTGTATCTAATAATTACAAGACGCAGTTAATATATGTGGACAGAGTGACATGCATTGGGATGAAAGACACGTCTGACAAATCCGATATTGTGTTATGCTCGTGGACGACAGAGAAATTGAAAATTCGCGAGTCAAAGGAGATTGAGAATGGAGGATTTGGTTTAGGGAAGGCACACAAGTATGTGCATAAAGAAGAAATTGTTGAGAAGGAGAAAGTATGTGATGCGTCCGAGAATGTTAATGATGGTGATGATGAAGAATTTGATGATTCTGTTGTGTTTCGTTATTTAAATTGTTTGAAAAGTAATTTTGTTTATTTGCTTTTATATTTAATTTTGTAATTAATATTATAAACCTCGCATACAAATTCGAACGAACCAAACTCTTTGACCATAAAAAAGATTATGGATAACACAATAGGTGGATAAGTGACTAGTAAATTTTACATGGATGAATTTTTTATGAGTTGAATAAACTCATTTACTTTATTAGCATTTTTGTAATTCGTTCATTAAGTAAATCATTAATTTAAACATTTTAATTTAATGATTGTAGTTTAACCTCTTAATTAGAATTGAAAGCTCTTTCACAAGAATCTTTTAAGAGTTCTTTCAGAACAAACTTGAACTTTTGATCAAATAAAATTACATTTTACCCTCCAAATAATTATAAACTACAACTTTGAAATAATATCAATGTCATTTTATGTCATTTAATACTAAAAGTTACAACTATATCTATTTTTTACCAAACATATTCATAAAAATCAAAATACTTCCGGCTTACAGCTCTAGCTCAAAGCTACAATCCAAGCATGATGTTTGAGTCTTCAAAACTTAAAACTGAAGTTTTTAAAAGGACCGAGAAATCTTTTTCAAACGCACCCAACGTCATCTAAAAATAGGAATTCTTTATTATAATATTATTTAAATATGATATTAAATATTGACACTTGAGTCCTTGACAGCCCATGGATTTCCTTGGCGATTATTAGATAGATATATATATCCCTCTTTCTTACCCTATAAAAGGACACCCAGCAATTCGATAAATTCATTAACACTTACAGTTTTTTCTTCATAAATTTTTCAAAGAGTTTTAAAATATATATATACATGTCTTCGGTTGGATTCAGTTATGCTCAGGTCAACCTCCAGCAACACCGCCTGAAGAAGAAAATCAAGAGCCTAAAACAAGAGTTGCCTTCACCTGTCGTCGCCGATCACTCCAATCAGAAAAACAAGTTGGCGGATCGGAAAGTTCATCCGGCTGGAACCTTTTCAACTCCGACAGGTGTCGACCAACAGATTTTATGACGGCGTCGTACTGTCGTCGGAAGGAATTGCTGGAGAGGTGGTCTTTTTTTCTTTTTCTTTTTGAGTTGTCCAGTTTTTGAAAATGAAATGATTGAAAATGAATTCGAGTAGATGAATTTGCAATTTTTGAATCTGTCTTGATGACTTGAACCGCAATGTAAATTTCCAACTTCCGGCTTGTATGTATTTTTCCAAAATTATAACTTACGTCATATAAGATAATCGATTTATGCTGAACCCGTATACACATGTTTAACAAAAATTATTGAATATATAAAATATGTAATAGAAAATGATGATATATATGAGAATAAACAAAATTAGCATTTGAAAAAATAAATATGTGTATTCATGTTCCATTAACCTAATATTGGTTATTTAATAAAAAATATGGAGGCGAAAATACTATTATGTAATATTATGACTACATGTAATGATAATTTTTTTTAATTAATTTACATAGATATAAACATAGGTTTTAGTTGTAAGGTATTTAATCAAGAAAATTATTAAATAAATTAGTATTAGTATAATTAATCGGTTGATTAATTGAGTTGCAAAATTAGGAAACAAATCAAAGATACGTTTTTATTTACATTATATTGAATTAAATTAATTGTAGTGATGTGCTAAATTAGGAAATAAAAAGTGGGAAAACGAAAAAATAATATTCTTAGAGATTGACACTTGTCAAAAATGATTTTCTTTTATTAATATATAGAGTAAATTACAAAAATGGTCCCTGAGATTTATAGCAAATTTCAGGTTTCGTCCCTAACTATTAAAAAATACACTAGTAGTCCCTATTTTGAAACTTTGTTACATTTTTAGTCCCTAAAAATCTTTGACTTGGTCATCTTTTAAAAAATGCCACTTTTGTCCTTAGAAACAAGTTTCATGGTTCTTCTGCCAATTAATTTATTTTTGAGTAAATTACAGAAATGGCTCATATGGTTTGCACAAAACTTTGGATATGGTCCCTGTGGTTTCAATTTTGCATAAACGGTCCTTATTTTCACTGTTTACTTGCGAAAATGGTCCCTATGCCGTTAACTTTAACAATCAAATGGTTAAATATTTTATAATGACCATTTTACCCTTTCCATTGATAACATTTTGGTCCCTCAAGTTTGTAGTTCATTATAGTTTTGGTCCCTCAAGTAAATTTATATATTTAACTATTTTATTATTATTATTATTATTATTATTATTATTATTATTATTATTATTATTATTATTATTATTATAACTATTATTATTATTATTATTATTATTATTATTATTATTTTTATTATTATTAACTTAACTTTTTACGTACTAATTTTTTTGTTTATTAAGTTTCCTATATTTTAATATATTTTTTTAATTTAGATTACAAACTTATTTATTTCTTTTATGATAAACAATTGTATCAAATTAGAATCCATTTCTTTTTTAGTTTTTTCGAGTGAAAAAATATAAAGTTTTTTCCAAAAAAATGAAATAGTGTTGTGACGTCCTTGTTAATTAATGATATAATTGTAGCAATCACCAGGATCGACAAACAACCCAATGAATAATCATGATAATTGAAATTGAATACTTAAATTAGAATTAAGCAAATCCACACTAAAGCAATGAAAGTAAATGTCTACAGTGTTTAAGTCTAGCTATTACATCATCATAATTGTTTTAATAGTAAAGTAAATCCCAGCCCAAAGCTATTACATTCAAGTACCAATAGCTACTAAGGTCTCCGGGATAAGAGTTTGATTGCTTAAGATGAAGGTCCCGCTACACTCTTGCCTTTGCCTGTAAACAATGTGAGTCAACAGTAAGCTAAATGCTTAGTGAGATAACAGATTATACATACAACAAATATTTCTTTACAAACAATGCTTAACCATGGGCAGTGTAAGCCCCATGTATGTGAAAACGGCAGTGAAAGCCTCAATGTGTGAGTAAACCATGCAGTGCTAGCATGGGGTGGCAGTTCAATATGCTGATCGGGGATGTGCCGAACCTGATGGGATACGAGTGGGATGATCAGTCCCCGACAGTGGCCTGCTGTCAGCCCCAGTCCAGGTCGCATCAGATTATGAAGTAATGATCATGCAGTGCAAGCATGATGTAAATAGATGCACTTTCAAATGAACGCAAGCTACATGTGTGTTACATGTCAAGTACGAGTGTGCATCATAACAACAAATCATTTCATGAGTGCCAAATGAAGTATATGAACAACGTGAACATGCCATTGAATGTATAAACATGAATGTAAAAACAATAAATGTTCGAATGATAATCTGCAACTCACAGTGATTGGTTTTGTGACTTGATCCTGAATCAATGTGTGTTTTGATAACACCACAATGATCTGTAAAGTAAGTGTAATAGTGAATTTGTGTCAGTAATTGCTTAAAAATTGTATTCTGTAATATTAAATGTAATTGGGTTCTGAATTCGGACCACATCCGAATTCGGATGGTCCGAATTGTAATTGGTCCGAATTTGGGGTGATGGTCCGAAGTTGGTTGGATCCGAATTGGGGTCCGAAACTGGTATAGTCCGAAATTGGTCCTTGGTCCGGATTGGGTTGATCCGAATTGGTGGTCCGAAGTTACTGTTGGTCCGAACTCACTATTGATCCGAATTGGGATAGAACCGAAATGGGGTTGGTCCAAAATCATTGTAGGTCCGGATTGCGTATTAATCCGAAATAGGGCAATGTCCGAATTTGATGGATCCGAATTGGGTGGATCCGAAATCACTGTATATCCGAACTAGGATGATGATCCGAATTCGGATGGATCATCAGTCCGAGTTCATACTTGGTAAAATTCTAACATTTTCCAGAATTATGTTTTTGACCATTTTTGCATGTTTGAGTATCTAAAATTGCAGATATGAACTTATATGCTATCATTTAACTTATATCATAACATTTGTATACCAAAACAACCCATTTGTGTCCATTTTTGTATGTGTCTCGATGAACACACACACTAAAACACACACTTAACTTGAAATCATACTTAGACATTGAATCTGATTCTGAAATTTGGTACATAACAACATACATGCTCGATTTCAACATATCATCAATAAAATCCAACATGCAACAACATCTCGAATCAATATCCTATGATTCGGTTTCTATAGAAACCGAACCAAAACTTCACAATATTGAAATTTTGAGTGATTCTTACCTCGAATCGTTTGTTGTGTTGCTTATAGTTCCTTTTTAATCACTTGTTTCCAACTTTTGCACTTGAATTTTGTTGATTCTTGTGTGTTTTTGAAGTGAAATCCGAAAGGTAGAGAGAAGGGAGAGAGTTCGGCTAGAGAGAGAGAGTAGTGAGAGAGTGAGTTTGTGGAAATGAAAGGGTTTTCCCCTTTTTATTTTCAATTTTGCCTCATTTGCAAATTATACCCCTCAACTTCGTATTTTCTCATTTAACTGATATAAGGATCAAAATAACTTAAATTGACATAATATTTCATTAATACAAATAATTGAGTCTTAATAATTGCAAATTACATGTACTTAAAATTTGGGATGTTACAAGTGTGTAGCTTTTTTGTTCGGAAAAACTAAAAAAAATGAAATGGTTTGTATTTTTTACGATTGGAAAGTATTAAAAACGTAATGATTATAATAACATAAAAAATCGAACAAAAAAATATACCCATTTTGATTTTTAGCTCTTTCCAAACGTAAAAAATACGATTTTCAAAAAATGAAATAGTCTATTTTTTTGTTCGATTTTATGTTAGTCTAATCATTACGTTTTTAACTTTTTCCAATTGTCAAAAACTACAAAACGTTCCATTATTTTAGTTTTTCTGAACAAAAAGACTACACACTATTTCATTTTTTGAAAAAACTTTAAAAAGAGTAATGGTTCGTAGTTTTTCGTTCGGAGAAAAAAAAAATAAAAGGTAATGGTTTGGTTCGAAAAACAAGAAAAATAAAATGATTTTTTTTCTTTTGGAAAAACTGAAAATCAGAATTATTCGTAGTTTTTTCGTTCGCAAAAACTAATAACAGAATTGTTTGTATTTATTTTCGTTTTCCAAAACAAAAAATCAGAATGAATTGAATCTTTTGGTGCTGAAAAAAAACGGATTGGTTTCCGTAGCTTTTTACGTTTAGAAAATGAAAAAACTTAAAACATGAGTGGTTAGTAACTTTTTTTCGTTTGTAAAAACAAATAAAAGCTTAAGGTTTATAATTTTTTGGTTTGGAAGACAACAATATAAAATGTTTGTATTTTTTCATTCGAAAAAGCTAAAAAAGAAATGGATTCTAATTTGTTTCAATTGTTTATCATAAAACAAATAAATATGTTTCTAATCTAAATTAAAAAAATGTATTAAAATATAGGAAACTTAATAAACAAAAAAAATTAGTACGTAAAAAGTTAAGTTAATAATAATAATGATAATGATAATAATAATAATAATAATAATAATAATAATAATAATAATAATAATAATAATAATAATAATAATAATAATAATAATAATAATAAAAGAGTTAAATAAAAAAATTTAAATGAGGACCAAAACTAAAATGAACTAGAAACTTGAGGGACCAAAATGTTATCAATGAAAAGGGTAAAATGGTCATTATAAAAGATTTAACCCTTTGATTGTTAAAGTTAACGGCACAGGGACCACTTTCGCAAGGAAACAGTGAAAATAAGGACCGTTTATGCAAAATTGAAACCACAGGGACCATATCCAAAGTTTTATGCAAACCACAGGGACCATTTCTGTAATTTACTCTTTATTTTTTTTGTTAATTGTTGATAAATTGATAAATTTTAGTTAAAAAATATTTATATATTTACTTAAAAGTATTATTATTATTTTCAAATATATTTAAAAATATATTTTTAGATCATCAACATATTTATTTTTTTAATAATTTCTATATAAAAATTGCACAACAAATTTTTAATTATTAATTGGGATAATTTCTTATAAAATATAATTATTTATTTATTAATGTTTATGTGTGTATTAGAAATAAATAGAGGAAATAAAATGAGAAGTATTAAATTTTACATTTTGAATTTGAGTTTGTAATTTAATATAGGATTCAATTAATTCACAATTTTACACACAATATATTATGCATGGAGGAAGTTAAAATGATTTGTTACAAAATGATTATACAAAACTCATAATTAAAAAATGTCTTTAATTATCAAGTAAAATATTTAAAACATGACTGAATAATAATTAAAAATATTCATGACTATTAGTATATGATAATTTATTTGTGCAATATATTTAAAAACGTAAATTCTTTATTATAAATAAAAAATTAACCGTGTCATGAAATTTAATATATGGAAATTGATAAAAAAAAAACATATTATTAACAAAATTTATATACATTTATTTGAAAATAATATAAATATAATTCCAATATATATAATTATAATTCAAATATATTGAATATTATTATGATTTTACTGAATCTAAAATATATTTATATAACTCACATACAAAATGTAAATCTTAAACTTATCATTTTATTCCTCTATTTATTTCTAATCTTGGACACACACGTAAAATTAAAAAAAAAAACTCGTTAAAGTAATAAATATAAATAAATATATTTATAAACAAAAATATATTTGTTAAGTAAATATATATTTAAAAATAATAAACTTTTTAATATATATGAATAATTGGATATATAAATATTTTTTTTATCTAAATTATCATCAAATTATAAACAATTAACAAAACAAATTGAATTAAATAACACAAGGACCAACAATGAAATTAGTTTAAAGGGTAGAATTGGTATTTTTTTTAAAATTTGACCAAGTCAAGGCATTTCAGGGACCAAAAATGTAACAAAGTTTCATAATAGGGACTACCAATGTAACTTTTGATAGTTAGGGACGAAACCTGAAATTTGCTATAAACCACAAGGGCCATTTTTGTAATTTACTCTAATATATATATATATATATATTGATATTGATATAGATGTGGTATTAATTTTTTCCAATGAAATGTGGAGGTGACACGTAACATTTGGCGTTAAATAAGTATTTAAAAGAAATAAATATTTTTTGGTGAATATAGACTAATAAAAAAAATACACAATTGTTATATGCATACTATATAAACATATATTTAGTTTATCAAAATTTCAATTTAACTTATATATGTATAATGTTTCTCCACTATACCATATTGTATACTCTGAATGTTGGATGTAATAAAAAAATTTTTCCATAAACTTTCAATACAAACATAATTTTATTTTTTTATACGCATCTAAGATTACTTCAATATAAAAAATATAAGAAAATGGTGAGTGATTTAAATTTAATCGTATAAACACGAAACTCGGCCAAACATAAATTTCAAAAGAATCTAGTATTATCTAATTATTAATACAATAAAATCAATTTTTTTTTCTAAATAAGAAAACTCAAAATATGTATCTAAATCCAGTTTATAAAAAATAACGTAAACATTAACATTTAGTTAAAATATTTAATGTGCAGAGTAACTGTCACATCCCGTTTTTGAGATAATTGCGTGGAATTATTTTAGTGGATGTTTAATTTATTATTTTAGTGTTGGTCCAATGAGATCCCGAGTAGTGGATTATACGTAGGGGTGTTATCGGGACCAAACCCGGACCGAACCGGACCGAACCTGAATGAAACAAATATATGAAACCGAGGACCGGACCATTTGTTCTTGGTCCCGGTTCAGTCCCGGTCCCCGTCCCGGGTATTCGGGAAAAACCCGGTAAGACCAAACTAAGGGTGAAGATCAGCAAGGTGGCTCTGAGGTGGTATCTGGAAAAGGAGTTGAGGGTGTTAGTGTTCGTGTGGAATCTAATGCTTCTAAGGAATCTTTAAAGACAAGTTCACGATCGAAAGATGATAAGTCTAAGATGAGGGAAGACAAATTACAGGAAGGTGAACACAAAGAAAGTAATAGGGACAATAATGCCAACACAAATATAGTCATTGTTTTTTATCAGAACACAACCATAGCACTACTTATTAATTAAACAGCAAGAACATATCAAATGGACAGAAATGTCAACACAAATATAGTCATTGTATTTTTAATCAGATTTGTATTTCGGTTCCGGTTAATTCCCGGACCGAACCCGAATGAAACAAATATATGTAACCGAGGACCGGACCATTGCTTGGAAATCGGTCCTATTCGGGACCGGGACCGGTTCGGTTCGGGTATTTGGTCCGCATATAACACCCCTAATTATACGTGTCGGGAATGAGTTATACGTGACGTCAGATAATTAATTTAGTGGATTACTTATATATTTGGGTTCGCGGAGTTAATTGGGTTGAGTGGATATTAATTGTGAAAAAGTGGTATCGGGTTCGGATTTAGCGGTTTCGGGGCTTTCTATTATTAGAAAGCGTATATATGTGGATAACTCTTGAAACCCATATCCCTTTCTTTGCAAATTTCAGAAACGTGTATGTGTGTGTATGTAATTTGAGTCCAGCAAGAAACCTCCAAGAATTAAGGATCGATGCTGAGAATTAATCGATCATCTTCACCCTTTTGTTCTTGAAGTTTAAGAGGTATGAAATCTTGGTTTACTTGCTGAAATTCGAGATGTGTGTGTATAATATTGAGAGTTTTGGTTTCTGGAGTTATATGGGTTAAATATGTATGAGTTTTGTGTATTTGAATGCTGGAAATTGAGTTTTGGTAGGTGATTCCTCCTGGCTCTGCCATGGAAATCGAACAGAGGGGCTGCTGTTGCAGCGTGAGCGCGACTGCGTCGCCTGAGCGCGACCCACGATGCGGCGACTGTTTGGCTGGGTTTTGGGCGTCGGTTGGCTGTTTAGTCGTGTTTGGTTATGAGGATTGTGTTCGGATTATGTGGTCTATCCGTGAAGTGTGTTAATATTTGGGAACTTGGGTCGGGTTTCGCTTGAGTTTTTGGGGTTCCGTTGGGTTTGCTTTTGAGTCTGAGTCGGGTTCATGTCCATTATGGGTCGGTTATATGTGTCCGTTGGAAATTGGATTTTTGTAAACAGTTAGGATCCGTGTGATTTCAGGGACGACTCAGCGAGCCGAGCTAAGTCAGAGATTCCGGGATTAGTGGATTGATCAAGTGAGTACTCGAGTCTTTTTCTAAACCGCAGGATCGTTTTACGGGTCTTATTTGTGTAGTTAGTATCCTGTATGTGTGTACTGTGTATTGTGAATGAGAACAGGGACGCAAGCACAGGTATGATTCTATTTCCCACATATGTGTTATATGTGGATGAGATGAGATCCAGTCCAGGGGTCCGTGATGAGTTCCATATGGACGGTGATTTGGGATGAGTGATCGCGCTGGTTGACTGTCCCTAACAGTCCTTGGAGCGTGTATACACGGCAGGGCCTCTATCCGGTTCGCGCCCGTGCTACAGGGTTTTAGCTAACCACTGCGACTGCGGTCGTTAGCTGGGGAAGGGTCCCCCTCAGTGATTCTGTGTGCAGGGCTTCGGATCTCATGCTATGTGTTCATACCTGTATAGTGATGTTGATTCCCTGTGACAAGGATAGAGATTGCGATGTGTATAGGTGCTACGTGTATGTGTGTTATGTGTTAGATGTGCAGAATCTAACCCTCGCATGCTCACGACTCACGAGCTTCCGAGCTTACGTATTCGAGTCTACCATGTTCAGGGAATCAGATGGGAATCGGGACTTGGGATCGTTTGGAAGGCTTGTGTACCTGCTTTTGTGTAATAGTCAGTGGTTGTATGTTAATTGATTAATATGGCTAGAGGTTCTGAGTTTGTGAATACGCTAATAACCTTTCGTGCAGAATCTAACCCTCGATGAAGACAATCATGAATTTGTCTAAATAAGGTCTGCACACCCGATTTATGAGGTCCATGAATACTGCTTGGGCATTGGTTAATCCAAACGACATTAATAGGAATTTATGATGTCCGTAACGGATGTGAAGGTTGTCTTTGGAATATCTTCCTTGCGGACTCTAACCTGATGATAACCAGACCTCAGGTCGATCTTCGAATAGAAGCTTGATCCTTGGAGTTAGTAAAAAAAAGTCATCGATCCTTTGGAGTGGGTACTGGTTCGCTTAGCTTATTTAGCTCCCGGTAATCGATGCATATTTTGAAGGTTCCATCCTTCTTCTTTACGAACAAAACTGGAGCTCCCCAAAGTGAGGAACTCGGTTTGATAAACCCTTTATCTAAGAGCTGCTGCAGCTGGTTGGACAACTTCTACGTTACTGATGGAGCTAATCGGTATGGTGCTCGAGCCACTGGTGCGGCACCTGATTCTAGGTCGATTTGGAATTCGACTTGCCTCGATGGTGCGAGCCCAGGTATGTGTTCTGGAAAAACTTTGCGGTAATCACAAATAATAGGAATATCTTCGAGCCGCTTCTCCTTCGACTCCTTTTCTGTCAACACTTCAGGGTCCTAAGACATGATATGATGCTTACTTTGGTGTTTCTCTATTTGAGTTGGACAGTTAGGACCTTTTTGTTGGCTAAGGATATGCGCACCGTCTTCTTATCGCACACGTTTTCCACATGGTTTTTCGATAACCAATCCATGCCTATAACCACATCAAAACTCCCCAGTTTGACGGGCAACAAGTCCATTTCAAAGAGTTGGCCTACTAATTCTAAAGAGCATCCTCGACTTACATTATTTGTGTTAAGTGTCTTACTATCATCAACCTCAATAACATAAATGGCACTTAATGGCGTAAGAATTACATTTATATGCTCAGTAACTTAGTGGATATAAAGTTCCTATCAGCACAGCTATTAAATAGTAGAAATTCATAAGTGGTATCTAATGGGGTAAGATAATAAGTCTATGGGTTTGAAATTTCTTAGGTAGATAGTCATAGCTACATCTCCTCATACACAGAGTTGTAGTTAAAACTTAATTCTTCATTAAAGTGCTTGATACCTAATCTTTGTACATGATATGGTTAGGATTTTCTGATAAATTTTCAAGCCTTACATACCTAAAGATACATCAGATAGTAAAACTTAGAGATATACTACAAAATGGTAGAAGGGCACTAGGTATGAGATGCCTCCGTGTTGGGAAATATTCTAAGTAGTTCAAACTGTTAGTTAGATTTCTCATACTGTTAGTAGATTTTCTGTGTAAGTACAAAGTTCATGCTGTTAGTTGAAGAAGTTCGAGCTGCTAATATAAAAGTTCAAGCTGCCAGAGTAAATTCACTCAAGCTGTTCTGTTCAAGCTGCTAAGTGATTCAAGCTATTCAACAGTTTCATAAACAGAAGGTGCTGATATTCAGGAAGAGATATTTACACGAAGATTCCAGCATATCTACTATCAGAGAAGTCAGCGTCTTTCAAGGAAACAAATCAGAAAGCATTATAAATACATAGAATAGGTTTTTCTATTGTATCAAGTTTCTGCACGTTCAAGTTTGTAATTGCTTTTTGTTTAAGTTTTCATAAGCCTCTAAGGTTGTAAAACCCTAAGAACAATTTGTGTTCTTCGTCTAATCAAACAGATAAGAGGTGATTGTAATCATTGAGTTTAGCAATACAAGCAATTTTGTTTATTCATTTATATTTATCTGTTATGGATTCTGAAAGCTTTTATTAAAATAATTTAGTGTTATTCCGCAAACTTCTTAATTAGACTTTGATTCAGTACAAGATTATTGGTTTATACTCTGATCAATTCAAATCAGTTAATCTTAGGTAGTTACATTCAGATCCTGACATGTGGTATCAGAGCCACAGGTTGTTCTTTGTTTCAAAGTCAGAAGCTTTCTTTTACAAAATTTTAATTTTCTGCAATGGAATTTGATAATAGCAGTAATGGATTTGGGCAAGGACTCAAAGTGCCTATGCTCAAGCCCACTAAGTTTGAGATGTGGAAACTCAGGATTCAACAGCATATTCAATTCATTGATTACGCCATATGGGAAGCTGTTGAATTTCCTCCTGCAGTTGATCCTGAACTTGATGCTGAGGGCAAACCCATCAAAACTCCTCCAAAAACTGAACTTGAAAGAAAGGCTAGAATGAATGAAGTGAAAGCTCTTACACTTCTACAAATAGCCATTCCTAATGCTTAACAACATCAGTTTAAAAAGTTTTATACTGCTCATTCTCTTTGGATTGCTTTAGAGAAAAGATTTGCTGGGAATGCCAGTACGAAGAGAAATCAAAAGGATCTTTTGAAACAGCAGTATGAGAACTTTTCTGGTGGTAAGAATGAAAACTTTACTCAAATCTTTGACAGGTTCAACAAACTGATAAGTGAATTGGAGAGTGCAAAAGTCAGCCTGGATCAAGATGAAGTCAACAGGAAATTCCTTAGATCTCTTGGTGAAGAGTGGACAGTTTATGCTGCTCAATGGAGAACAAAAGACACTCTTGATGAAATAGAGCTGGATGATAGTACAACAGTCTGAGAGTGTTTGAAGCTGAGATTGACACTATAAAGAAATCTTTTTCTTATAATCACAACACTGCTCTACTGTTATCTGAAAAATCTAATTGCAGTGATTCCTTTTCAGGTGGTGATGGTAACTCTACTGAAACTCCCTATGAAGCTTTTGTTGCCAATGATGGACTGTTTGCTCTAAATGCTGATGATCTAGAACAGATGCATCCAGATGACCTAGAAGAGATGGATCTAAAATGGCAATATGCAATGCTGACCATGAGGGCCAAAATGTTTCTAAAAAGAACTGGCAGATCCAACTTTCAAGCCAGAGCAGAAGGCAAACCGGCTTTTGATAAGTCAAAAGTTGAGTGTTTTAAATGTCACAAGCTTGGCCACTTTGCCAGAGAATGCAGATCTCAAGGCCAACAGTCATCAAGGCCTCAGCAGACTAATCAGGCTTCATCATCACAAGCACTTGTCTCTCAAGAAGACAATGTGTTTGACTGGAGTGATCGGACAGAGGAAGAGTTTCAAAATCAAGCTCTAATGGCAGAAACATCAAATGTCTCTTCCACTGAACTACCATCTGAGGTAAATTCTAAACTCTGCTCTCAAACATGCAAAAATATGGTTAAAAAGTACAGAGATCATAATGAGAGCATGTGTAAAACTCTAGCTAAGATGGAAGAAAGAAGATATGAATACATGCAGGCCATAGAAGATCTTGAAAAACAGATCAATGACTATAAGGATAATGAGATTCAAATGGGACATGATAAAACATATCATGAGTGGGAGAAAAAGGAGCAGAATAAGAAAATAGAATCCCTAAATAAAAAATTAGAAGAGACTGAACAAAAGGTGTTAGAGGCTAATAAGAAACTAGAATCTGTCAATATAGATCTAGGAAACTTCAAATTGGCAAATCAAAAGCTGGAACACCTAATGGAAGTCCAATTTAAAGATAAGGTAAAATCTCAGCTCAATCCCAAAGAAGGTATAGGCTACAGAGCTACTCCACCCCCATACAACAACAAATACATTCATCCAATGAGTGAGGTTGCTGATAGGCTTGTTAATGAACCATTAGATGAGTGTATGACCACTGTAGATCCTATCCTTGAAAACAGTCCTGAATCTAAAGAAGAACTGATTCAAAATAGAGACTGTGAGTGCACAGCAGTTGAGAAAGAACACAAAACAATGAGTGCACCTATAGAAATCCAAATCCCCAATAAGAAAGGAAAGGAGAAGATGAGTGTATGCAATGCTGCTCCACAGGTTTCTCTACCTTCTAACTGTAACACTACATCTTCATCAAAGAATAATAAAAAGGGTAAAAATGTTCCAGTCTGCACATGCCAAAAGCATGGTGTCCAAAAGTTTCCCAAACAACAGCAGGTAAGGGGAAATCAAAGGAACAAGAACCAGATATTGTCCAATAAAACTGGTTTCCAGACAGTCAAAAAATGCTTCCATTGTGGCAGGAAAAATCACTTGGCCAGGGATTGCTTTTATAAACCATCTGTTTCAAAACAGACTGTGATTCATAAAAAGACAAACTCAAAAAATTCAAAAAATTCAAAGATCAAACCTTCTACTGCATCAGTTCCAAAGAAAACAGTTGATCACAGGTTTTCTGAAGTTAATAAGAAACAGTCCACAAACCAAAAACATGTTTTAGCTAAACCAAAATTAAATTGTAAACAAATATGGTGTGTTAAAGGTAAAACCTCAGGTGAACCTGTTGATAGAAATGTTGAAACTGCCAAGTCTAAAGTTGAGACTGCTAGTGCAAATTCTCAGGCTGTCAGTACTACAGCCTCAGTTCAGACTGCTAGGCTCAAAATTGGGACTGGTAATGGATCATCTGAGACTGTTATTAAGGATGGACAAAATACCTGGATACCTCATGTGATAACTAAGTACTCTCCACAAAAACCTTCAGTGGATCTCACTAAGTATAAGAAATCAAAGACAGTGTTTAGTTATGTTAATGCACAAGGACAACCCAAAACCAACTTGGTTTGGGTTTACTCCACTACTAACTAAGCTTTTATTTGTGCAGGGCAACCATAGGTCACCTCATAAAACAAGATGACATTTGGACAGTGGATGCTCTAGGAACATGACAGGCAATTCTGAGTGCTTGTCAAATTTCAAAGGCTTTGAAGGAGGGTTTGTTGCATTTGGAGGAAACTCCAAAGGAGGTAAGGTTACAGGTAAAGGTACTGTTAATGCAGGCAACATGAATTTCAATGATGTTTTGTATGTTGAACAGCTTAAGTATAACTTATTGAATGTGTCTCAAATCTGTGACAACAAAATATTGTTTTGTTTACAGATTCTGAGTGCATTGTCCTTTCAAAAGATTTTACAATTCCTGAAAATCTTGTTTTACTAAGAACCCCAAGAAAGGACAATGTATACTGTTTGGACACAGAACTTTTGTCCAAATCAAGTACTTTTAGCTGTTTGATATCCAAAGTATCATCCAATGAGTCTGCTCTTTGGCACAGAAGGATGTGTCACATGAACTTCAAATCCATGAATGTTTTGGTCACAAAGAACTTGGTAAGAGGCTTACCACAAAAGGAATTCATATGTGATGATCATTGTGTAGCATGTCTTAAGCGCAAGCAACACAAAACTTCTCATAAGGCCAAAGAAGTAAATTCAATCTCTTCTGCACTTCATCTGATTCATATGGATCTATTTGGTCCAACATCTATTTTGAGTTTGAATAAAAGGGCTTACTGTTTAGTCATTGTTGATGAGTTCACCAGGTTTACTTGGGTTTACTTTCTTAGGTCTAAAGAGAAACTGCTGAGCTAGTTAATTCATTTATTCTTAAGATAGAAAACCAATCCAACTCAAAAGTTAAGGTGATATGATCAGACAATGGAACTGAGTTTAAAAACCATATTCTAAACAGTTTTTGTGAGTCCAAAGGTATTGCTAGGCAATATAGTGCACCAAGAACACCACAGCAAAATGGTGTAGCTGAAAGAAAGAACAGAACATTAATTGAGGCTGCTAGAACCATGCTAGCTGATTCAAAACTGCCAATGACCTTCTGGGCAGAAGCAGTAAATACAGCTTCTTATGTTCTCAATAGGGTTCAGGTTGTTCAATTACAAGGGAAAACTCCATATGAGTTATTTCATAATAGACTACCCTTAAAAGCCTTTTTCAAATCTTTTGGCTGTCCATGTACCATTCTTCACACTAAGACTCACTTAGGGAAGTTTGAAAGTAAGGCTAAAGAAGGTTTCTTTGTAGGATACTCAAATCAAAGCAAAGCCTATAGAGTATATAACAGTGTGTCTAAAACCATTGAAGAAAGTGCCAATGTTGAATTTAATGAAAATACTGCAAATGTCAAAGGTACTGGTCCTGATTGGTTGTTTGATTTAGATTCACTAAAAAATTCTCTGAGCTTTGTTGAGTATACTGCAGAATCTGATGAAAACAGGATTGAAGCTGTCAACACAAATTCTCATGCTGGTAGCACAAATGATCAAGCTGTTGGCCCAAAGTTTCAAACTGCTGCAGATTCAAATAATTGGGATGAGTATACAATTATACCATGTAGGTCCCGAAAGGTTTCCCAAGTATATAGTCTTAAGCTGTAGAGGGGGGGGGGGGGTGAATACAGCAGTTTAAAAACTACACACTCTTTTCTCAATGTTTGTATGTATTATCAACAAAAGTTAATTACAAACAGGCTTGAATGCGGAAAGGTTCAAGCAGAGATGACAGATACAACAGTATGTTAACTAATCTAAGATAGACTTAAACTAGATTCAATGAATACACTCACTAAGAATTACTCACTATGTTTACAAGTCTCAAAGAAACAGCTTGAACAAGAACAGCTTAGACACCAAGCACTGTTCTATTCAAGCAGACTTGCATGCATGGAAGATACACTTGAATGCACGTTCACTCTTGGCTTTAGCACTTAGCTTTTTGCCTTTATCTTTCAAACCTTGGAAGTTTCCTTTTATACTCACTCAGAGGATCTAAGAGAAGCTTCTTCATAGGACGAAAGGAAAAGTGAAAAGTCTTGTTTGAAAAGACAACATAAACTTTTCTGCACATTCTGAAAAGAAGACTTGTCTTCATGTGTGCAGAACTTTTGTCTTTTCTTTTTGTCTACTGTTGCATTAGCTTTAACTAAATAAGGAATGTCAACTTTGCATCTTTCTTCCTTTGTTAAGGCCTATTTTGATATAAGAAAAAGGTCTGTCACCCTTTTTCAAATATCCATTTGTCTTCATGTGACAGAACAGCGTGGGCAGGCTGAGCAGTTCTGTTTTCCACTTTGTCTTCGACTTTGTAAACTGATCTTCTAGCCAAAAACAATACATGAAGACTTGGAAACATATTCCATAAAGTGTTTTAACCTGTTCACAAAGAACAGGTTCTGTTCACAAAGAATAGAACACTTGTAAACTGCCCAAGCTGCTCACCGGTGTAGAGCAACATAGACAGTTTATGTCCAGCCTGTTCAGCAGACAGAACAGCTTGGACAAACTGCCTTTGTTGCAACACATGCAACAGGGTAAACAGCTTTGGGCTGATATTGCAAATCATTTTCAGGTTTCAATAAGGCATATTACAAGCCTTAAATTCAACCTTCAAATGTATCAACAGGTTTGATTAATAATCTCCCCCTCAGATGCAGAACAGGTTTGACTGAGGCCTTTTTATGCCTAACAATCTCCCCCTATTTGCAATAACCAGACTAAGATGATCTTATCAAAAATCACTATATATTTTTACAGTGCATTTGCTGAAATAAATTACAACATTAAAGTAAAGTAAAAGATCATTTTATATATATACTGATTCTTGAATACATAAAACAACACATGTTTTTACAAGAGCACAACTAATGTACTAATGTATATTACAACTAATGTAAATAAGAAAAGCTACAACACATGTAATAAAGTACAACTAATGTACAAAAAGTTTTGGACTGTTGGTGTTGGGAGCAGATAATGGCAAGCCTGTCCAACAGATGGACAGCTTCCATTCTTCACCTACCCTGATTGGTAGATGGACATCACTGTACTGGAGGTGGCAGTCCTTCTTCAAACATTCTTTCAAGTTCCTCCCTTGTTTCTTCCAGATCTTGAATTTCAACTCTGAGAAACATGAAGTTTGGATCTTGAAGCTCACCTCTGTGATAAAAACCTCTCAGCTCATCCCAGATGGCTGCTCTCCATTTGCTGGACTGTCTGAAGGAGTTGGCAATTTTGAAGGCTGCAAGCTGCTTAAGACCAACTTTGTGTAGGTCTGAAGCTCTCTGAAAACACTTTTTCTGGGTTAAGAGATCTACAAAAAATGCCCCCAACTCAGGTTCTTCAATTACCTTGCCTTCTTCAAACTCCACTCCTTTGGGCAGGCTGTGGTTAACTCCTTTGATCTCCACAACATAGTCTCCTTGTTCAATCATCATAAGGAGTTCTTCCAGCTCAGTGTCTTTCCTTGTCCTCGTGGCCTTTATTTTTGGTTGTGTCACATAAACACCTTCACTGACTTCTTTAGAGATCAGGCCAAGATTTTTCGCTCTCTCCATCAACTTTTTGACATATGCTCTGATTGTTTTTGCCGTTTCTGACTTAGATTCACTCAGAGCAACTGCCAACTCAATCCACTCCCTGTACCCCATCTGTGCAACATCAGTGTAGTCATACGTTTCTAGTTCAGGGCCTGTTGCACCCATTCTGGTTATTTTCAACTTCCACTGACTGCCTTTTCTTGATATGGGAACAGCTTTGACAATTGCTTCTTTGGCTAGCCTTCTATCAGCAACATCCTGAAACTTTCTTTTAGCCAAGTTGTCAAAGTGGAACTGAGCTCTTGCAGAGGGTATTTGTCTTTTGGTCACAGAGACCTGAGCACCGTTTTTTTTCTCCTTCCTTCTCTCCTGCTTATCCCTTAGCAGCTTCCATCAATTTCTTTTGCATTTCCAGAGAGGACATTTTAACTTTCCTTGCCTGTTGAAGTGCAAAAGACTTAGCAGCTTTGGCAGATTCTTCTTCTTTCCTTAGAGCTTTCAGGGCTTGAAGCTGTTCTTCTCTGAACTCAAAGTATTTGTGCATGGGAAGACCCATTTCTTTAGCCCTGGCTTTGTGAAATTTAATTTCTGCTACTTTCTGCTGTTGGGGATCAACTGCTGCTTTTTCTTTACCTTTAGCTGCTGTAGTGGCAGCAGCTTCAGGACTTTTCTCCTCTTCTTCTTGTAAAATCAGATGTCTCCTTCTGCTGCTTGGCCTGTCCTCAGGAATGAATTCCTCCCCCTTAGACTGAGCAGAGATTGGAGATTCAGCCGGAGTAGGCTGAGCAGTGTGGGAGGCACCTTCCATTGTACCTGTTTCAGATGCTCCTGCTGGTTGACCAGTGGGTATTGCAGGCACTGATTTCTCCTTAGGATAAGAAGTTTTCTCCCCCTTAGACTTAGTCTTCAAGGCAGATGACTTCAACCCCTTTGAAGGAGATGGACCAGCACCTTCAACACCTGGTCTGCCTGAAGACACAAAGTCATCAGGCTTGCCAGCAGTTTTGGCAGCAGGCTTGGGACCAACAAGGCTATTCACTAAGAATGCCAAGTTGTCCTTTACCTCTGCAACCTGGGAAAGACAGGATTGAAGACAAGAGGCCTGGGTGTCAGCAAGAGAGGTCAGTTTGACAATGTTTTTCCTATCAGAAGCTGTGAACAACAGGCTTTGAAGCTGTGCAAGATGTAGTTCAAGGGAATCTTGCACATCAGCAAGGTCTGATGACATAGAATTGGATAGGGAGCCAATGACAGTGTTAAAGTTGGCCAATGTGGCAGGAAGGGTAGAATTGCAAAAAGTGAGGAGAGATGACAGCTGTTGAGATATAGATGCCATTGAGGACACTGAGTCCTGTTGTAGTGAAAGAATAGAGGAGAGGGAAGTAGAGACACTTTGCAGCTGTGCAGTGAGTGGAAGCAGCTGTGGAGAGTGGTCAGGTTGTGTAGTGGCTGGGAAGGAATATTTGAACAGAGCAAAGAAACCTTTAAGCTGTGCAGACACAGAGTCTGAAATGAGAGAAGGTAGAGAGGACACAAAGGATTCTAAAGAACTAACTTTGTTTGTCAGAAGGTAAGCTGATCCTTCAAAGGAAGATCTTTAGGAGATGGAGGTGTATGGGTGGACTGCTTAGAATGTGTTGAGGGAGAGGATGAGGATGATTCTGGTGTATGAGGATTTGATGGAGAGGGGAGAGGAACAGTTGAAAGAAGCTCCATAGCCTGGGCAAAAGTAATGTGTCCCAGCTTGGAGGGGTCAAAAGGTCCCTCAGCAGTGGCAGTAGCTGCATCATCAGGAGAAGGTGTTGATGTTGGGAGCCTTTCAGATGCTGCTTGTGTGGCAACACCTTCATTAAAGCCAGTGGGTGTTCCTTCTGCAGTGCCTTGGTGTAAAAGCACCTCATCATGGGGAGATGGGATATGCATTTCAACATCAGCAGTGGTAAATTCTGCTGATGGAATTTGCACAGAAGGGTCAGCCTCACCCAAGGGATGGTATGTTCCCCGAGGTTCATCAGCTTGGGATGATGGTCCCTCAGCAGCTGTTTGGTGTTGAACAGCTGGATCATAGGGAGCAGAAATTTGAGGCTGAGCTGCTGATTGGACTATATCAGCAGTGTGGACACCTCGTGCAGACTCAGGGTGTAAAGAAGTTTGAGGTGGGGACAGTGTGGACGCAGTGTGGAGTGGAGAGGACTCCTGTCTTTCAATATTCTCAGCCTGTTGGGAGGCTGGAATAGTTGAGGTGGCTATCTCCTGGTGTACAACTGGCTCCTATTGGGAGGAACCAGAGGGTCTAGGCTGACTTTGGGTGGACTCAGGTTGGAGTGAAGCAGGCTCCAATTATGCTGAACCTTCTCCCAAAATAGGAGAGGCAGCAGGGGTGGCTTCTCTTACAACTGAACCCTGTTGGGAGGGAACAGAGGAGCTGGTTGTGGGGGCTGATTTCTTTTTGGCCAGAGATTTGCGTTGGTATTGGATGGAAGAAGTAGGTGATTGTGGAGAGGTGATAGGTACTGTTTGGACAGGGTGGGAGACTGGGTCAGGAACAGGTGGGTTTGCCTGTGCCCTTGTCTCAGGTGCCATAGAGGCACCAGCCACAAGGGCTTCAGGGTCAACAGATGACCAAGGGTGAGGAGTCTGCTCCCCCTCAGCCACAGAGGCCAAGGAAGCAGACTCAGACTGAGCTGTTTTGGCCTTCTTGTGGACAGGCCCAACTTCAGTGGTTGCCATGGTCCTTTTAACATGCTTGGACCTGGCTTTGGATTTTGCCTTGGGAGCAGTTTCAGGATCCACCCTCACAACAGAGGGTCCTTCCACCAATCCTAATAGCCTCCTCATTGGTGTTGACAGAGGAGGCTCATTGGGTAGAACAGGAGTATAAAACACTCTATTCCCTATTACAGGGAATGCAGCAGTCTTAAGTAAAGGCTGAGAGGAATATAGTTGCTCACCACAATGATGTTTGAAAATAAGGCTTAAAAACCTTGGATACCGAACAGCAGCTGGACGGTTTTCCAATTAGACCAGGTTCCTCAGATTCAGGAAAATCCATTTGGCCATGTCGATTGTTGTCCCATCAACCAGCTGGAGAACAATGGGGACTTCATCACGGCTTAGTTGGTCGAATGAACCAACTTTACTTCCGAAGCACATCACCACCGAGGCAAAAAGAAAACTGTAAGTCGGAGACAAATCCTTCCTAAACAGTGTTGCTCCGATTTTGGGTTTTGCTACACCACAGAAACGTAGCAGATTGCCCATTTGATCATCTTCAGGTTGAGGCATGTCATATGGGTCAGCAGTTGGCAGATGAAGAACCTCCCTGAGAAGATCAGCTGTGATCTCAATGGTCTGAGTCCCATTGAGAATAGTTCCTTTTATGACTTTGGTGTTTGGGTTGTAGGCACAAGTATACCAAAATTCATACACCATCTCCTGGTACAGGACTCCAGGATTAGCAGTCATTGCATAGTTCAACGGATGAAGTTTCAGAAATTCCACCATTTGTTCATAACCCTTCCCTACATAGTTTTAGGGAATGGTTAGGTTGGCAATGTAGTTTGTGGGCTTTATGGTTAGCATCGTGTTAACTGATGAGTGTTTCACAACATCATCACCAACAAATACTGGAAGAAAGGGATTGTTTCTTTGAGCCATTGATGAAGGTTTGGGTATTTGGAGAAGCAGAAGACACTTAGTCGATTTAGGGTTCTTGAGGATTTCTGGAAATAGTGAGGAAGACAAAGATGAAACATTAGGGGGTATTTATAGGATTTGAATGTGAGTGGGTATGAGAGAGAAACATTTGGGCGGTTGATTTGAAAAAGTCGTTAACGGAAAACGGAACGGTTGTCCATGTCAGACCGTTTGTCAGACCACTTGAGCCCTTTTTAATCACTAACACACATAACCCACATTATCCGCAGTAATTAAGTTAAATAAAAACAAAAATTAAAGAACATAATTGTGAATAAAGGTAGTTAAAACTGTTGGTCTAAGCTGTTGGTCAAACCTGTGATGAGCAGGGTTATCACAAGTTGTTCACTCTTCAAGCTGTTCCCTCAACCTGTTCAGCCATGTAAGAACAGGTTGTGTTCAATAGCTGATTAGGTTACAGAAAAATGTCTTGTAAATCAGTGTGAAGGAGTGAGTAGGGTGGAGAATGGACCATCAGAGCAGGCTGGATGAGTAAACTGTTTTTGTTCAGCCTGTTGTATGTTTAAGCTGGTCAAGGATTTCAGAAAAATGGCTAAGTACAGAATATGCTTAACCTGTTCTGTCTAAGCTGTTCTGAGAAACTTAGACCAGTGTGAGGCATACAAGGTCTTAGACCTTTAAGGACACTTAGTCACATTTGTTTAACATGCCTAGCTTGCTGACAAGGTAATTAAACCTGGTTTCATCAAGAGGTTTGGTGAAAATGTCTGCAAGCTATTCATTTGTGGAAATAAAACTTACCACCACATTACCTTTCTGAATGTGATCCCTGATGAAGTGATGTCTGACCTCAATATGCTTTGTTCTTGAATGAAACACTGGATTGTTTGAGATGGCTATGGCACTTGTGTTGTCACACAGAATAGGAGTTTTTCTATACACAAGCCCATAGTCTTCCAGCTGATGCTGCAACCACAGAATCTGCCCACAGCAGCTTCCAGCAGCAATGTACTCAGCTTCAGCAGTAGAAGTAGACACTGAGTTCTTCTTCTTGCTACACCAACTTATCAACTAACCACCAAGGAGTTGACATCCACTTGTTGTGCTTTTCCTATCTAGCCTGCAGCCTGCAAAATCAGAATCTAATAACCTGTTAGATCAATGCTTGAGTCTTTGGGATACCAAAGACCCAAACCTGATGTGCCCTTCAGGTATCTGAAGATTCTTTTAACAGCAGCTAGATGAGATTCCTTTGGATTAGCTTGGAACCTAGCACACAAACAGGTGGCAAACATAATATCAGGTCTACTAGCAGTTAAATATAGCAAGCTCCCAATCATACCTCTGTAAGCTGTTACTGAACCAGCTTTGCCACTGGCATCAGCATCCAATTTTACATTGGTTGCCATTGGGGTTTTAATAGGAAAGCTTTGATCAAATTTAAACTTTTTAAAGAGATCTAAAGTATACTTTCTTTGATTTATAAAAATCCAGTTGGGGTTTGTTTAACTTGTAATCCTAAAAAGAAAGTAAGTTCTCCCATCATACTCATTTCATATTTGGATTTCATGAGTAATGAAAAATTCTTGAATAACTGCTCATTGGTAGAACCAAATATTATGTCATCCACATAAATTTGAACAAGCATAATATCAGACTTCACCTTCTTTATGAAAAGTGTGGTATCCACTTTACCTCTGGAATACCCATTGCTCATAAGGAATTCAGTAAGAGTGTCATACCAGGCTCTAGGGGCTTGTATGAGACCATAGAGAGCTTTGTCCAACTTATAGACAAAACCTGGATGTTGTTCATTTTCAAAACCTGGAGGCTGCTTGACATAAACTTCTTCTTGCAGCTTCCCATTTAAAAATGCACTCTTCACATCCATTTGAAATACCTTAATGCTCTTATGAGCAACATAGGCTAGATACAAACGAATTGCTTCTAGCCTGGCCACAGGAGCAAATGTCTCATCATAGTCAATTCCTTCCTCCTGTCTATAACCTTGAGCAACCAGTCTTGCCTTATTTCTAATGACATGACCTTGCTCATCCATCTTATTCATGAAAACCCATTTAGTGCCAATTATAGTTTTACCTTTAGGAGCACGGACCAGCTTCCATACCTTGTTTCTCTCAAACTGATTGAGTTCTTCTTGCATGGCAGTGATCCAATTGGCATCTTTTAGTGCTTCATCCACCTTCTTTGGCTCCATTAGTGAAACAAAACTAGAGAACATACAGAAGTTCCCTAAGCTGTCCCACCTTGTTTGTACCCTTTTGTTGATGTCACCAATTATTTGATCATTGGGGTGACATCTGATCCACTTAGGATCATTCTTCAACGAGGATTCTCCTGGGTTATCAGCAGCTTCAGCAGGTCCTGTTGAACAGCTCTCAAGATTTTCAGACACACTGTTGTCTTGAGCCTGTTCACTTGTTGAACATGACTGACCACTGTTGAACATATCAGCAGAGGAACCAGGAAAGTCAGCATTGATAGGTTCAGGACATGCAGTTGTAATTAATTCAGTACACTTATTCACACAGGGTGTATTGACATAATCATCATCATGCCCATCATGGTTAACAGGTTCCACACTGGATGTAGTGGAAGCTTTTGAGTCCTCTTCACTGTTTGAATGCATAAGATCATCAGAGTTTAATTCTCCTGAAACTGATTCAGGAACAGCTTTGGTGGAAGCATTCTCAGACTCTTCAAAGGTGACATTGATAGATTCATATATCACCTTTCTTTTGTTGTTGTACACTCTGTAGGATTTGGAGATAGCAGAGTAGCCAACAAACACACCTTCATCAGCTTTTGGTTCAAACTTTTCCAGTTGGTCCCTTTGATTTAGAATGAAGCAGGGACACCCAAACACATGGAAGTAACTGACATTTGGCTTCCTCCCTTTGAGCAGCTCATAGGGAGTCTTGTTGAACCTTTTCACCACTAAGGATCTGTTTTGGGTGAAGCAGGCAGTGTTAACAGCTTCAGCCCAAAATAATGAAGGTAAACCAGATGCACACAACATGGTTCTAGCAGCTTCAATGAGAGTTCGGTTTCTCCTTTCAGCAACTCCATTTTGTTGTGGAGTTCTTACAACTGAAAAGTTTTGAGTGATTCCTTTCTCTTCACAGAAGTCTTCAAGAGTACTGTTTCTGAATTCAGTACCATGATCACTTCTAAGCTGCTTCACTTGGGCAGAGTGCAGCATTTCCATCTTTTTCACAAATCCAATAATATCTCTAGCAGCCTCTCCTTTGCTCTTTAGGAAGATAACCCATGTATACCTGGAGAACTCATCAACCATTACTAGAGTGTATCTTCTTCCTCCTAGACTTGGGACATTGACAGGTCCAAACAAGTCCATATGGATTAAGAAGAGAGGAGTATCAATAGAAAAATTATGTTTGGATTTAAAAGATGATTTCCTCTGCTTGCCTTTCTCACAAGCTGTGCAGAGTCTATCCTTAACAAAGGTCATAGAAGGCAAACCTGTGACCAACTCTTTCTTACAGAGTTTGATGATGTTCTTGAAGTTCAGGTGTGATAGCCTTTTGTGCCATAACCAGTTTAGGTCTGCATTTATTCTTGTGAGAAAACAGGTTTCAGTTGTAGGATCAGCAGATTGCATGTCTACAACATATACACCTTTCTTTTGTTGAGCACACAGCACAACTTTGCCTTGGGAATCCAATATGTAACCCAGGTGCTCATCAAAGTTAACCTTGTAGCCAGCATCACATAGTTGACTTATGCTAACAAGGTTATGTTTCAGCCCAACCACATTGGCTACTCTTTTGAACACGGCAGCACTAGTTTTAAGAGTTCCATATCCCTCAGTGGATCCCTGTACGTTGTCACCAAATGTGACTTTTGGCCCTTTTTCAGGCCTGAGATCACGCAGCAGGTCTTTACAACCTGTCATTTGCCCTGAGCAGCCACTGTCCAAGTACCAAACCTGGGATGGTTGTTTTTCCTGCAGAGTGACAAGAGGAATATTAGTCATTTTTAGGGGAACTCATCACAGAGATGAGTTCTCCTACTTCATCAACATTTGTTGATGGACTTATGATATCAACACTAGTATTTCCTATTTGAATGGTATCAGTTTGGATACCACTCTCATTGACTGAGATGTTTCCAACACTGCTTATGTTAGCTGTGAGGGAACCATCAGAGTCAGCTGGTCTCATGTCCTCAGTTTCAGGACAGTCTTTGGCCAGATGTGTCTTCATTCCACACTTATAGCATTTTCTTCTCTTAGCATTTTTGGAAGAAGACCTTTCAGAGACACATTCTGAGTTATTTTTGTTGATTTTGTCAGCAGGTTTAGCAAACTTATTACTATTTGATGAATCAACAGCTTGAGTGGAAGGTTCAATAGCAACAGCTTTGCCTGTCTCTTCTTTCCTCTTTTTAGGAGGACAGATGTCAAAGATAGGAAGCTTAACTGGCTTTTGAACTTCCACAGGTTTAGGAAACTTATTCCCAAATCTCTCAGGCTGAGCAATGGATTTGCCTTTGTTCTTCCTGAGATGTGATTGATGTTGCCTATCAACATAATCATTATTTTTGGTTTTGAAAAACTTATTTTCATTTAAAACCAGTTTACCACTATGATTAGAAAACTTATTTGAAATCACAGCAGGTTTGCCTTCAACATGAGACTTACCCTTGTTAAAAGCAGACTGCTTACCTTTTGAAAACTTATTTTCAAAGTGTTCAGCATTAAAAGGATTAGTACGCCTTTTTACATCAGCTTTAGACCCAAAGCCTGTTTTGTCAACAGGCTTGGTGTCCACAGCTGCAGTTTGGACATTCTTTCCTTTCTTTTGCTTGTGTGAATCAGTAGAGCACTTAGCAAGCTGATTTGATGGAGAATTCATTTCATCAGCAGCTTTTGAGCTAGGTTCACACGAGCTGTCAGTGTTTTGAGGCCTGACAAACCTGTTTGTTGAGATTAATTTGCCATTCACTTTTTGAATAAAAGTGTTTGGAAGCTCACCAAGATTGGACAAGTCATCTTTCAAATTATTAACCTCAACAATGGAAGCTGCTGTGTCAAGATCCCCTCCAAGATAGGCTTGGATTTGTGCAGGAATCTACTGACTTATGCAGTGGCTGAAGTTTTGTGCAGATTGGCACCAAGAGTCAACTATCTTTTGAAGCTTAGCATGTTTTATATCTGTTTCTCTCTTTTCTTCCAGTAAAATAGAGTTGATGTGTTTAAATTCATCAAGCTCAGTTTCCAACTTATGGAAACTGTCCAGTTTACAGGATTTTGTTTCAAGGTCAGTTTTAAGCTTAGAGATTTCAGATAATAAAACAGTATGCTTCTCAACAGCAGCTTTCAGATCAACAAGCATATATTCAAACATTTTAACTTTATCTTCAGAACTGTAATCCATAAAATTTTGTACCTTATACATCATTATAGGGTTCCAGTTCTCCAAGCTGCTAAAAACTTCAGCTTCAGCCAGATCCTGTTTGAAGTTGCTTGTTGATGGAACATCAGTGTTGGCCATCAGACAGTGATTGTCTTCTTCATCAGATGATGAATCAGACTCCTCCCAGTCACAAGTCTCTGCCATGAGTCCCTTTTGTCGGTTGGAAACCACTGAGTTTTCCAACTTCTTCAGCTTAGCCATGGCCATAAGGTACTTAACCCTATAGCCATCATCCCTGTTTGTCTTGTGTGGTTTGGATGACTGACCAACAGCTTTTGACACACAATCAGCAGCTATGTGGCCAGGTTTGCCACATTTGAAGCACTCAGCTTTGGTCTTATCAAATGCCTTCTTTTTAATAGTATTTGAGCTTCCCTCCAGATTCTCTAAGTAGAGCATCATTCTGCACTTCCAACCAGAGAAGTTCTGATGATTGAATTTTGGAGGTTTGCCCATTGAGCCATTGTCATAGTATGAGGAACTTGCAGCACTGTTGTCCATGAAAACTTTGGGAGAATGAGAGATCTAGAATGACACACACTCTAAACTGCTTTGATACCAGTTGTAGGTCCCGAAAGGTTTCCCAAGTATATAGCCTTAAGCTGTAGAGGGGGGGGGGTGAATACAACAGTTTAAAAACTACACACTCTTTTCTCAATGTTTGTATGTATTATCAACAGAAGTTAATTACAAACAGGCTTGAATGCGGAAAGGTTCAAGCAGAGATGACAGATACAACAGTATGTTAACTAATCTAAGACAGACTTAAACAAGATTCAATGAATACACTCACTAAGAATTACTCACTATGTTTACAAGACTCAAAGAAACAGCTTGAACAAGAGCAGCTTAGACACCAAGCACTGTTCTATTCAAGCAGACTTGCATGCATGGAAGATACACTTGAATGCACGTTCACTCTTGGCTTTAGCACTTAGCTTTTTGGCTTTATCTATCAAACCTTGGAAGTTTCCTTTTATACTCACTCAGAGGATCTAAGAGAAGCTTCTTCATTGGACGAAAGGAAAAGTGAAAAGTCTTGTTTGAAAAGACAACATAAACTTTTCTGCACATTCTGAAAAGCAGACTTGTCTTCATGTGTGCAGAACTTTTGTCTTTTCTTTTTGTCTACTGTTGCATTAGCTTTAACTAAATAAGGAATGTCAACTTTGCATCTTTCTTCCTTTGTTAAGGCCTATTTTGATATAAGAAAAAGGTCTGTCACCCTTTTTCAAATATCCTTTTGTCTTCATGTGACAGAACAGCATGGGCAGGCTGAGCAGTTCTGTTTTCCACTTTGTCTTCGACTTTGTAAACTGATCTTCTAGCCAAAAACAATACATGAAGACCTGGAAACATATTCCATAAAGTGTTTTAACCTGTTCACAAAGAACAGAACACTTGTAAACTGCCCAAGCTACTCACCAGTGTAGAGCAGCGTAGACAGTTTATGTCCAGCCTGTTCAGCAGACAGAACAGCTTGGACAAACTGCCTTTGTTGCAACACATGCAACAGGGTAAACAGCTTTGGGCTGATATTGCAAATCATTTTCAGGTTTCAATAAGGCATATTACAGGCCTTAAATTCAACCTTCAAATGTATCAACGGGTTTGATTAATAATCTCCCCCTCAGATGCAGAACATGTTTGACTGAGGCCTTTTTGTGCCTAACATACCACTTCTGTCTTGTGACCCTCCAGGAGTTCTGAATGCTCAACATGATTCGAATCCAGACAATGAAGTGCAGCTCCCAAGTCCTGAGAGAACAGCTCCAACACAAAGGGAAACAGTCCCAGATTCAAGTCAAGTTGTTCCAGAAGCTGAACCATCAACTGGTCCTGATGGAGATGATACAAATCTTGGATCCTCTTTCCAGACAGATAGAGAGCCTACATTCAGGATTTACAAGTATCATCCTCTCAATCAAATAATGGGTGATCCACGTACTCCTGTGCAAACAAGGACAATGGTTCACAATGAGAGTGCTGCTGCTGAACCAACAGTTTCTGAATTTAGTCTACCTGCATTTGAACATGCCTGTTTCATGTCTCAGCTAGAACCTAAAAAGGCTTCAGAAGCTTTGAAAGATTCATCCTGGATTGAGGCAATGCAGGAAGAGCTACTACAATTCAAGATTCAGAATGTATGGACACTTGTTGATCTTCCTAAAGGAAAGAGAGCCATTGGTACAAGATGGGTGTTCAGAAACAAGAAGGATGAGAGAGGGATAGTCATCAAGAAAAAAGCAAGACTAGTAGCACAAGGGTACACTCAAGAGGAAGGAATAGACTATGATGATGTCTTTGCTCCAGTAGCAAGAATTGAAGCAATCAGACTATTCCTAGCTTATGCAAGCTTCAAAGGGTTCAAAGTGTATCAAATGGATGTGAAGTCTGCTTTTCTGTATGGCACAATTGAAGAAGAGGTCTATGTGTGTCAACCTCCTTGTTTTGAGGACTACAAGTATCCAAACAGAGTCTACAAACTAGACAAGGCCCTCTATGGACTTCACCAAGCCCCTAGAGCATGGTATGACACTTTATCATCATACCTTCTACAGAATGGATTCAAGAGAGGTACTCTGGACAAAACATTATTCACAAAGTCCATCAAATCTGAGATTCTGCTTGTACAGATATATGTTGATGATATTATCTTTGGGTCAACCAATGACAGTCTGTGCAAAGAGTTTGAGGCTTTAATGCACAAAAAGTTCCAAATGAGTTTAATGAGAGAACTCACCTTCTTTCTAGGATTGCAGGTCAAGTAGAAGCCCATAGGACTCTTCATAAGCCAATCAAAGTATGTTAAAGACATACTGGAAAAGTTTGGGTACAAAGATACCAAAGTTGCAAGTACTCCAATGGATCCTCACAAGCAGCTTCATACGGACAAAGATGGAATAGATGTGGACATTCATCTATACAGATCTCTTATAGGATCTCTTATGTATCTAACATCTTCTAGACCTGATATCATGTTTGCTGTTTGTGTTTGTGCCAGGTTTCAATGTTCTCCAAAGGACTCCCATCTGGTTGCTGTTAAATGAATCTTTAGATATCTCAAAGGCCAACCACATTTAGGCCTTTGGTATCCTAAAGACTCTTCTCTTGAATTAACAGCCTATTCTGACAGTGATTATGGAGGATGCAACATTGACAGAAAATCCACAACTAGTGGATGTCAATATTTGGGAGCAAGATTGGTCTCTTGGCCGTGGAAAAAGCAACAACTGTCTCCACTTCATCTACTGAAGCAGAATATGTAGCAGCTGCAAGTTGCTGCTCCCAAGTAATGTGGATTCAGAATCAACTGAGAGACTATGGTATGAATTTCCTATCCACTCCCATTTATATTGACAACTCAAGTGCAATTAGCATTGTATAAAATCCAGTGAAATTTCCCAAAACCAAGCATATAGACATTAGATTTCATTTTATAAAGGACTGTAATGAGAAGAAATTAATCCAAGTTACCAAAATTCATACTGATGATCAGTTAGCTGATCTATTTACAAAACCATTTGATGTAGGAAGATTCACCTTCCTAGTATCAAATATTGGCATGGTTAATATGGATTAATTTGTTTTTCTTTATTTTCTCTTATTTCATGAAAATTATAAATATGCTTGATTAAGGGGGAGTCACTGTTTCATTAGCAGTTACTTAATTGTCAACTAACAGCTTGAGTCTTTTCTCAAGCTGCTAGTTCATTTTCTCGGACTGTTAGTTGTTTCAGTTGATTTGTCAAAGTGTGCAAGGTAATATGGTAATTTGCATAAGTGTGTGCGCGGGTTTAGATATTTTCAAAACCTTTAAAGGTTCGAGTTTCCTTCTATTGTAACTACCATAAATAAAACGACTTCTAAACACAAGTGCCAATGTTTTGACAGTTGATGTCCCATTGCCTTCTGCAATGTTGGACATCATTCCAAGAAACAGAGGAGAGGGTCCTGAGCAGGCTCAGCCTAACATTACTGCTTCAACCCCAGGACCCCAACCCACTTCTCATGTTACTCAAATGCCTTCTGTTCCGATTGTTAAGCCCACATCCCCAATCATATTATACAAAATGAAAAAAGGACCAGGAGCTCCTTCCTCCTCAGCCCTCTTACAAGAGCCAAATAACCCTGTGCAGGAAGACACTTCTGCACAGAATACCTAAAGGGCACCCGTTGAGGACACTCCCAACCTCAATCTGGAGGTGGACATCTCAATAGAGATTGTCCATATGGGTTCTGTGGCTGACACTACTGTTGCATCTGCACAAGAGGCACAGGACAGGGTCAGCGTCCATAACACCACACCCATGGCAACAGAAGGTGTGAAAGCACCATCTGGAAGTCCCCAGTACCAAGAACAGAGGGGCCCAGAGGTTTCTTCTTCTGGTATTCCTGCTAGTGATAGATCACAAGCACCAAATTCGTTTGCTGATCTTGAGGCTAGTCTGCAACTTATGCAATTGACGGATCCTAAGCTACAACCTGTTGTAGCAATGTTGGAATACCATCAGTCCATCATTGCTGCACAGGGGGCACAAATTATTGCACTCAGACAGACAGAAGCTGCTCAAAACCAAAGAATGGATCATCTCCATAAAGGATTCACCCTCTGTGGAAATAAGATCATTAAATTAGAGCAACTGATTCGAACCCAATTGGCAAAGGTTGTAGGTCCTCCTGACCAAACCAATGCTTCCAAAAAGGGGGAGAATCAGGAGATCCCTCCATCAGTCCAAGCAGCTCCAACAGTCCAAGAATCTAGGCTAGCAGTCCCAACAGTTGCTCAAGCTGTCAGCCTAGAAACTCAAGCTGCTTCTACAAGAGCAACTGGAGTTGTTATCAGAGAAGGAATTCAGGCTCCCATCAGTACAGTCCAAGCTACATCGTCTGCAACCAAGGATAAAGGCAAATGTATTCTCATTGAGTCTCCAAAGCACAAATTTTCTTCTAGAGAAGCCCAGATTGCCTATGATGCTGAAATTGCCAGAAAGATAGCAGAAGAACAAGATCAGGCTTTAGACCAGCAAACCCAGGTCCCACTGCAAGATGATGAAACCTTAGCTGATTACCTAAGAGGGTTTGTGGTCAAGCAGAATGAGAAAAAGAGGAAAATGCCAACAGGGCATTCAAAGGTTGAGCATAGAAGGTTCTTAATCAATATTGCCTTTTCAGCTGGCATCCCAAAGAAGATGGCTCAGTCCATGAGCACAGAGAGGCTGCAAGACATCCATGACAAAGAGATGGAAAAATGTAAGGTAGCCAAAGTCTCCCAAGAAGTTCAAAGATCACAAGATCCAGCTCAAGCTGATATAAGTAATGTTCAAGCTGGTGTGAGTGATCTTGCTCCTTCTGTTCAAGCTGCTGCTTCTATTCCTCAATTAGATACAATTTCACAGGCAAAGCTTGATCAGGTTAAAAGGGTGCTGTTTGAGCATCAGCTGCAAAAAGTGATGGAAATAGAGAAATCCTTAGACCAGCATGACTTCACAAAACCCCTTATTAATTACTGGTATGCTAAGCCAATGTACAACATTGACTTAAGATATCAATTTATAGTAAGAAGGGAATCTGGTCCTGAGGAAGAGTATAAAAGCTTAATGCATATAGTCCAAGGGATGACCAGAGATGAGCTTACAAGAATGCATCATGTTGGGTATGTAACACATGTTAGATCCTCTCTTCCACAAGTAAAGCAAGCCATCAAAGATCTGAAGAGCATTTTTGATCCTGAGTCAATAAGGAAAGATATAGAAGATGCCAAGGAGATGAAGATTGCACAAGTTGATCTGTTTGTCAAATCAAAGACTTACAGACTCAAATTTGCAAATGGATCCGGTATGTACTTTAATTTTGAATTTTATGATCTTCCAAAGGCTTTGTTACTTCAGATGAGATCAGTGAGAATATATTGTGATAGAGAAGATCTGAAGAAAGAATTTTTGAAGGCAGTCAATCAGAAACTTGCACAGTTGTAAGTTTTTGGAAGCCTTGATTTGTAAATAACAGTTTACTTGGTTTTATTTCCTTATTTGTATAGAACTTAAAGTCTTATGTAAAGAATTTAAGTTAGGGGGAGATTGTTGGGAAATATTCTAAGTAGTTCAAACTGTTAGTTAGATTTCTCAGACTGTTAGTAGATTTTCTGTGTAAGTATAAAGTTCATGCTGTTAGTTGAAGAAGTTCAAGCTGCTAGTATAAAAGTTCAAGCTGCCAGAGTAAATTCACTCAAGCTGCTCTGTTCAAGCTGCTAACTGATTCAAGCTGTTCAACAGTTTCATAAACAGAAGGTGCTGATATTCAGGAACAGATATTTACACGAAGATTCCAGCATATCTACTATCAGAGAGGTCAGAGTCTTTCAAGGAAATAAATCAGAAAGCATTATAAATACATAGAATAGGTTTTTCTATTTCAAGTTTCTGCACGTTCAAGTTTGTAATTGCTTTTTGTTTAAATTTTCATAAGCCTCTAAGGTTGTAAAACCCTAAGAACAATTTGTGTTCTTCATCTAATCAAACAGATTAGAGGTGATTGTAATCATTGAGTTTAGAAATACAAGCAATTTTGTTTATTCATTTATATTTATCTGTTATGGATTCTGAAAGCTTTTATTAAAATAATTAAGTGTTATTCCGCAAACTTCTTAATTAGACTTTGATTCAGTACAGGATTATTGGTTTATACTCTGATCAATTCAAATCAGTTAATCTTAGGTAGTTACATTCAGATCCTGACACTCCGGGGTTTCCTCGTACTCCAGAGCGTTAAGTTACTGGGTTAGATTTGCATTGCGGGCTTCGCGCTCTGCCAAGCGCTGTCACAATTCGTCGATTCTATCTTGTTGGATTGCCTAGTTATTCTGGTTGGCCCAATGTACGTTGGTATTTTGCATTTCCTCCTGCTTAATCCTTGGAGAGATCTCACCGACCTCCTTGTGGATTTGTCAAAATTGGAGGTCGTGTCTGGTGGCCCTCGCCACCAACAGAGGCATCGTTTATTGCGTAGGTTCCTAGGTAAGTGTCGGCCCTTGAAAAGAAGATGGTGTTCCGACTTCAAACTGGCTTGGGATCCCTTCCTCGTTTCTCCACTCTTGGAGAGTGTGGTACATACACCCCCACTGTCTTACATTCGTCCGTCGCTGCTGCGGCGGGCTTGGCTGCTGGGCAGGTACCAGGATAGACTCCCATTGTGACAGTCACACCTTTTTCCTGGGGGTGAACTTCCTCAATGGTCCATTGGGATGGCTTCTGAATAGGGTGTAGGATGGAACACGTGGTGGTGATGGTGGAGCAATTTGTGTTACAGGGTCACAGTTGCCCTCCTCGTGTTTTGACGGGTCCTCTTCCTCGTCATTGATTGGGTCTGGGTGGGTCTCCGATCCTAAGTACATCTCAGTGTCACCTTGACTTCCTTATTCCATTGGTGAGTATTCATCCTCGGAGTCAAAGAGGATAACAACCATATTGTTTGACATGTTTCTGTCATTAGGGTCCATACATATGTTCACAGTTGTTGAAGTAAGAAAGTTTAATTTTTGTAAAAGTTATAGTCTAGGGTACTAATGCAACCTAGTTCACTATAACAATGGCTCTGATACCAATCTATGACACCCCGTTACCCCAGTTGGCAACAAAGCGTGATGTCGCGGAAGCGTAACCATAATCATAACAAACGACCACTACATGGACGTTTTCAGAAAATACATCAATTTAACTTTAAAATAAGGAATGTTTTACAAACCAACATGAAATGTAAATAGTTCGCAAAAATACAGAGATTCGAATACATAATTAAAAGATTTATAACAATGCAAATAAATCTCTGTTGGTTGATGAAAATATTTCGACTCCAAAATATTCGGAAGCCTCGGGTTGTTACCGATGAATGCGCATGTCTTAATTACCTGAAAATACATGCTAAAATATGTCAACAAATTGTTGGTGAGTTCTTAGGTTTACGTGAAAAGACCAATTGTATGGACATTAACAGATGAATTGAACTTATAAAGCATAAATTCCAAATATGTATTACATAAACCATCATGTAACCGAAGCTTAATTAAATGAGTTTTGACTGTGTAGTATCCCCAATTGTAATACCGTGTGTTAAATATATATGCATTCCACTGTTAACCGGTAAGACTAACCCAAATGGGGGACATGACTCCCAATAGATCTATCCACAATATATTCACGCTTACAAATAAATGTAATTAACGGTGATATGAGGGCTGATGGATCCACATAAACATATGTGTATTACAAATAAGAAATAAACAGTTTTGATGTCCATATGAAAATAGTGCATGTATTTCCACCCCAATAGATAGTGAAAATAGGGGCTATGAAGACTCACCGTAAATGTGATGGCAAAACGAGCATAAAAACGAAGGTTTGCGTTGTTGATGAGTGATGACACCGAACGCGTTTAACCGAATCCTAAATGATATAAGGAACTTAATAACTCCCATATATATGATAATATTTATGTATAAAGCTTTTTAAATGTTTTTCCGCCTACTATGAGGCTGTTTTTGACCAACCTCCAAAACGATTTGGGCTTTGGTTTTCATAGTCTTAAAACTACCATATACAAAGAATTTTTCAAGTTAAGAACGACCATTTTTCGAGGTGTTTAAGTTAGGGAAAAAGCTTATTGAAACCCTATCTTGGCCATTTTTGAGTTTTTAAACTTTCGGGTTCCCAAATAATATTTGGGGGTTCAAAACTCCATATTAAATTATGAAAACCTCTAGATATTTAGTTAAGACATTCTGACTGATCACAATTCTCTAAAAATGTCTCCTCACCCTATGAATTCGTTCACTACTGAATTCATTCATATCTGAATCGTGTTTGATTCTTCTTCATTCATTCAGATAATTCTCTCCATATCCCGATATCTCAATCTCAATATGAATCTCGAATCTCATTCAAATTAGAATAATTCATTCATTTTGAATTATCTCATTCTGATTCTATCTGATTCATGTGTCATCTCCATACTCATCTGATTTATTTCATTGAGTTCACTCTCAAATCGCTAAAGCAGTTCTTCCGAGCATACTACGTTATCTATTTTAACTGCTAGTTCAGGACTCAAAGTTCATCACCTTATATGATATCTGCTGAATCATATACACCACATGAGCGTATAGGCATATATATCACTCCTGTGGTCTACCCAGAACTGGATGACCTACCCACAGAGTAATCCTTCCAATATATGAGAGGTAAGGGTTTTTAGATCTAGTTGAGGAGGATCAAACACAATGGGGGTGTTGATCGGGTCGAGCATAGATAAAATGAAAATGAGAGGGTATTTAAATGAAAGGAGATGGGGGTGCATCAAATCTTTCTTTACTGATATAAGTGAGTCGGAGGGAGCTTTAGTTGAAAAATGATAATTCAGAGCTTGAGGGGAGAGAAAAGATTAAAAAAAAAGGAAAATCCTATCCAACCCTACAAAGAGCTGGGTTTCCTACATATGCTATCACATCTTATTCGTTGAGATTTGGTATTGAAAAAGACGTCATGGACCCAGTGACGCAAGCACAGACCCCCACTAGCTACTCAATTGCTTATTAAAAGGCCACTGTTTCATTTCTCATATCACATACACTATCAATTTCTCATTCAGAGTTAATTGATATTGAAACAGGATAACATCGCTCTGGTCTCCAAACTTCATTTAATTACACATTGTGTCTAGAGCTTATTGATTATACACTATTTAGGACACTTATCGAGTCATGTCTGTGTGACAATTAATGCTTTTCTAATGTGACAAGCCGAAACAACTATAGTGGTGCTTCATATAAGTATTTCACGATGATTAGTTGGAAATCCTACAAGTGTTAACATCAATCCAGCGCTGAACGTAGGTCATATAGTTCATAACTATCGTGTTAACATGAAACCTAAGTGGTCCTGGTTGTTATTTTTCCCTTTAATTCTTATTTCAATGTCACAGGTTGCAAAGCCTAATGACTATTTGTGATGATAAAGAGCAGTTATTCATATTTCAGGGGGGAGTAAGCATCTTGCCAAGGATATCTGAGAATTTTACATGATAATCAAGATTCTCTTAATAATCATAAGGAGAGAATATTCAACAAAAGGGGAGAATACCAAAAGAGAGAGATGACTGGAGAAAAAGAAGGAGAGAAAAAAAGCTCATCTGAAGAAAATCTATGTGTGGTTGAATTATCAAGGGGGAGAGAACAGAGTAAAGTTTCAAAGATTAGAGGAAAGCCAAAGTTTAAAAGATCAAAAGTTTCATGTGAAGATATCTACTGATTCTCAAGGTGACAAAGTTCATTGCCAAGTTCGACTGAAGATACTTATCAAAGTTGAAGATCATGTTCACATCAGTTGAAGATTTTCGCTATTGAGAAATCTCCGAAAGATGTTATTGAAAGAGAGATCATTCAGAATTAGATTATTAATCAGAAGATCAAGCTTATTTTGAAGAAACCATACTTGATCACAAAGGGGAAGGTTTTTTAGGGTTAATTTATTGTAATCAAGTCTAAGGGTTTATTTGTACTTATTTAATTTTTCGTAGGTTATTTATGTTCGGGCTTTAATAGTTCAACCGACGGCTTAGGGCTCATTAGGTTTATTATTTAAAGGGTTATTTAGGGTTTTATAGAAAAAAATACAAGTGAATAATTCAAGGTGTTTGGAGTGTGTGTAGCCGTTCGTGGTTAGGAGGAGTACTCATTATCAAAACACCCATGCTTATGATTCAAAATCAAAACTCGATGAGGATATTTCAGGGAAACGAGCTGTTACTCATTATCAAGGAATAATTGGTTCATTAATGTACTTAACTAAAAGTAGACATGATATTATGTTTGCTACATGTGTTTGTGCACGATATCAGGAAAATCCTAAAGAATCTCATTTGGCTGCTTCCAAAAGTATTCTAAGATATCTGAAGGGTACCCCAAATCCGGGTTTGTTGTATCCTAAAGAATCAACATTCACATTGACTGCTTACTCAGATGCTGATCATGCATGAGATAAAATGGACAGAAAGAGTACTTCAGGAGTAGTTCAATTCCTTGGTGATAAACCTATCTACTGGTCATCTAAGAAAAAACATTGCGTGTCAATGTAAACAACAGAAGCCGAATGTAGATGTCTCTTCAGGCTGTTCTCAAGTGCTGTGGATGAAGAGTCAACTAAGAGATTATGGTTTACACCACATCAGATTTCGATTTACTGTGATTCTCAGAGTGCAATTGCAACAGAATCGAATCCAGTGCAACAACTAATCACATAGACATCTGGTATTATTTCATAAAAGATCATCTAGAAAATGGTAATGTTGAATTATATTTTGTATCTAATAGATATCAGTTAGTTGATTTGTTTACCAAAGCGTTCGATGAAAAACATTTTAATTTTTTTTGGTATACAAATTAGGTGTGCTGAATCGTTAGATTTAAACATCTGATAAGATACCCCTTGGAAATTTTGTTGACCGATTTGCCAGTTGTAGAATAATAATACTTGTGGTCTGTAACTGGCCTAGATCATGTTTGTCAAACCAATTTCCAGGAAAAATGTTTACACTGGCTCCAAGGTCGAGTAATGCCTTTTAATTTGCACATTGCCAATTGTCACTAGAATCAGAGGTGATCTAGGATCCTTTAACTTTGGTGGCAAGGAACTAGAGATCACTACATTCAACTGCTCAGTTAAGTTGATCTTCTTGAGAAGCAAGACCTTGAACTTTCTTTTCTGCGTGTAGAGATCTTTTAGAAATTTGGTATAAGAGGGTACTTGTTGAATACCCTTGACCAATGGGATATTGATCTTGACTTGATTAAATAAGTCCCACAAATCCTCGGGTTGTGGACGTCTTTTGCCATACGGAGAAGATATCAGATTTTCCAGAGCAGCGTGGTAAGGAGGTGTGCTGATTCTTAACCGCCTCCCCAACTTTGGGAGTTGGGATGTATACCTTGGTTGGTTCCTTGAAAGTAACTTTCTTGGAACCTTTCTTCTTCTTAGGATCCTCTGTCTCTTCAAACATGACCTCAGTGTCAATGTCGTCCTGTACTTCTTGTTCCTTTGGCATCTTGATCATATTATCTACTTCTCTACCACTTCTCAGGGTAGTCACCTTGGATACTTTATTCACCTCATGCTTCTTCTCTTTGCCGTGTGCGTGCGAAGGGTTTGGAACAGTGTTACTCGGAAGCTTTCCCTCGTCTAGCGATTCAGCTATTTGACCCATTTGGCGACTCAACATCTCTATGGTCTTAATGTTGATAGCCGATTGTTACTTCATGAATTCCGCGAACTCTGAAAATTGTGAAGAACACATGTTTGTTTCCACATGAAAGTGAGGTTGATCACATTGGTTCGACTTGTAATATCACTCATCCTTAGCAGCCGAGTTTGAACCATATTGATATTCTCTTCGTGGTGGTTCATATCTTGGTTTAGATTGATGATCGGTAGGCTGATCATTTTTCCATTGAAAATTAGGATCATTTTCTTCATCCCGATTATAGGTTTCCGAAAATGGATTATCCCTCTCCCGGTGAGCTCTAAAACCATATACTTCATTATCATATTCCTCAGTGGGTTGCACTTAGGGACATGCTTTAGAATGATGAGACGGATCTCCGCATATTACGCAGCTAACTGATGCAACAGGGTTTTGGCTGAAACACTTCATCAATTGTTCCATCATCTTTCCGAGTTTTGAGATTTCACTCTTCACTTCACCTTTCAAGGCATTGTCTATACTCATCACCTGAACTCCAATTTTATTTTCAGAACCGGCTTGAACCTTAAGACTTTTACCTAGTTGATTTAGTAATTCCCAAGCCTCATCATCCTTTTTAGCAAAGAACGTGCCACCAGTAGTGGCGATGATCATATTCCGGCTTTCTTGACTCACACCATCAAACAAAATTTTGATGAGCATCCATTTTGGGACTTCATGGTGTTGACAAGCCCTTAGCAATTTGTCATCCTATCAAATGCCTCATAGAATTGTTCACCAGGTTTTTGTTTGAAACCGTTGATCTCTTTTCGTTTCTCAGTGGTCTTACTCACAGGGTAATACTCATTGAGAAATTCACATTTTATTTGATCCGAGATTGTGATGTTACTGGTGGGTAGCGACACAAACCAATTTTTGGCTTTTTCTTTTAGTAAAATATGGAATAAGCAATGTTTTAAACCATTAATGGTCATACCTCAAACATGATTAGCTTTACAAATAGCTGTGAATTCAGTTAAATGCTCATAAGGTTCCTCACTAGGCATACCTCTAATGATAGGAAGAATTTGGAATAACTGAGGTCGAACTTCAGGTTCGTTCTCATTTTCTGAATATCAAATTGGTGAGTCAGGCATATCACCAGGACAATACTGTGACTCAATGGTCCTTCTCAAATTTTCAACCATTTCGACAATTAGAGGTTCCATTACTTCGGCTTCAAGATTTCTTGCTAGATTCGGCTCCTCAAAAATTGGAACTTTTTCCTCTTGATCACTGTCGTCCTCCGCGTACCTCAGACGATTGCTTGAACTCTCCATAGTTTCTCCTTGTTGTTTCTGCACCTTAGTGGCTTTTTGATTGGATTTGGCTACTTTTTCAATCTCAAATTCGAGTCGTAGTGGTGATACACTACCCGAACGGCATGTGTGCATAAGCTACGAAGGAACTACTAAACTAATTATTTTTGGTGGTAAGAGTAGTGTCACTACAATTACCTTATCGGGATTTATATATACATACATATATACATATATATATATATATATATATATATATATATATATATATATATATATATATGTTGCCTTTTTTTAATAACTTGAAATAAAAATACTTAAATAATAAATACAAAGTAATAACTTAAACTAAGGCAAAAACTAACTATACTAGGCCTAATAAAGCGCTTACCGCTCTCCGGCTATGGCGCCAAAATCTGATGAGCCATCATTGTTGCCCATAGAATTAATCTAACTTACCTACTAGTGTAGGGAAGTGGGGTCGAATCCACAGGGAGCTTGGAGGTTTACCATAATCTATAAATAGAGGAGGGGTTTAACCATTTAGATGACTTTTGAAACCCTACGAAAATTATTTTTCTCTCTCCCTTTCCTCCTCTCTAAAATCGACCACATACATACACCCCTTCAAGTGTGTGTTCTTCGTGATCTACCCACGTGTTCGTATTCGTGAAGCATCGATGTCTGCCCCTAAAGTCGTTTCAAGTGTTTTAATGCAAGTATATTCGTCATTATGGTACCGTTCTAACCATTCTATATATGTGTTCTTCGTGTTCAAGATTTATCTGGTTTACAAAAGGTTTTTGTTTCCATTATTCTAAAGTTACGAACATTAAGCATATAAAACCCTAATTGTGGTATTAGAGCCGTGTCATGATCAACGTTGAAATTTTTGCTTATGATTATTTGCATGTATGCTTCAGTTTTAGGAAGCCTCCGGTCACGAGGCTTCAGGTTTTGATGGTCTCGGCACTTGGCTTGATGGCCTCAACTCTCGGTTTGGAGTTCTCGGCTTTCAGCCTTGAGATCTCAACCTTCGGTCTTATGGCTTTGATGACCTTGACTAGAATAGCTTGGATGACTCGGTTTCTTTTGCTTTCTTGATGAAGGGCCACATTTTTTTTCCTTGGAGGATTTTTGTTATGCCATTGATACCTTGGCCTTAGTTTTGAGATTACGGATCTCGACTTTGAGGTCTCGGTTTCGTGTCTCGAAGATATTAATTCTTGAATTTTTTCAAGGAATGTTATTTATTCGGTATGCTTTAATCTTGTTTGGAATTAATATTTGTTTTATAAATGTTAATGTTTGTAACTTTAAAAGAGTTTAAAAAAGGTTTAATACTAATATTTTAGAAAATTATAAAAGATTAAGGCATCTAAATTGTTAATACAGATAACTTTTTTTAATTTAATTTTGTTTTAAAATTATCTTAAAGTGTTGGATGATAATATATTGTTTTTGCTTTTAAAAGACTTAATTAAAAGATAATCCTTAAATTTAAAAGTTGTTTAAAATGTATATATCAAATTAAGTTGATTATCTTTTTCTTTTTTTTATTAAATGATTTAAATATGGATGACTAATAAATAGTTGTTAATTGGATTAATGTTTAATTAACAAAGGTGGTTATTAGTTTAAAATTGATTGGTTAATAAGAAGTTTTAGTAATTATTAAATTGGGAAGATAATCTGGTTGATTTACTGAAATAACAATTTCTAGGATAGACTAGCTTGGGTGGGTTGTTGGATTTTCTAAAAGGTTTTACACCGAAAGGATCATGCCTGCCCGACTGACCTGAGTGGCCATTGTTCTTAATAAGCCCCTTATTATCTTTGTAATCGAATTAATTCATAAAGCAGTTTATGAATTAACTTAAAATTTCTTAAAAGGTTTAAGATTCCGCGTATAGCTTGTCGGCTACTTAATGAATTAAACCATCAGGGAAGTTGGAGAACAGATAATTAATAATCTTGATTATTAACGGAAATTAAAATTTGGTCATAAAAATTATTAAAAACCCGACAAATCCAAATTATTACACCGTCCATAAAGGGGACACTCATGCTACCCCGGCCGGCGCAACAGGTTAAGCCAAAGCTGTACGGTGCGTCATTTACTAGGATTTGTGTGGAGGTACTGTCTTCCCAACGGGTTAAGACAAAGATGTACAGTCGTCTTATGGTATTATTTAGGACCCGGGCCCAAGGTGTAGATAAAATTAATCACGCTGAACTAAATACAACGATCTTATTAATTAACTAAGAATCATAAGGGGGTTATAATTGGCAAGAGTTGTCTACCTTAGTAGCCAATGCATGTGTCACATGCCAAAGTTGGACATGTGCATAGGTCAACGTGATCTTAGTGTGTTTAATGAATCATTTTAATGGGTTTATTGACTTATTAAATGTTTGTTTAGACTTAATAAAAGATCTATTGTTTTTTTATGTAGCTAAAGTGAGTACAATAGTTATACTCCGTGCTATGATTTCAAGTGATCGGTTGTGCTAACAAGGTTGTCTTGTAGCCTAGACACATAGCCTACTTTGTTGAAAATTGCAGCACCTGCACGTAGAGTGCCATATCCTTTTGTGGATCCTTGGACATTGTCACCAAATGTGACCTTCAGGCCTTGTTCAGGTTTAAGGTCACTAGGCAGATCCTTACAACCTGTCATGTGGCCATAATAGCCACTGTCCATGTACCAAACCTGGTTTGGTTGCTTAACCTGCAGAGTAACATGGAAACATTAGTTCTTAGGTGAACTCATCATAAGGACGAGTTAGCCTACCTCATCAACATTTGTTGATGGACCACTAAGATCAACATTTATGTTTTCTATCTGGATTGTGTCAGGTTTGACACTTTCCTTGGTTGTAGTGTTATCTCCAACACTGCTTTTCAACAGTGTTACACTGAACACTCATAATAAACCTTATGTCCTCAGTTTCAGGACAGTCTTTAGCCATACGAGTGTTTTTTCCACACTTATAGCATTTTCCCTTTTTAGGCCTTTTGGAAGAACTCTCAAAAACATATTTTTTCTCTATTGGTCTTTACAACAGGTTTCACAACAGATTGACTTGTTCTATAAGGACCAGTAGATTTTGAGAAAGAACTATTGTTAGGCACAAAAAGGCCTCAGTCAAACCTGTTCTACATCTAAGGGGGAGATTTCTGATCAAACCTGTTGATGCATTTGAAGGTTGAAATTAAGGCCTGTTATATGCCTTATTGAAACCTGAAAATGATTTGCAATATCAGTCTAAAGCTGTTCTATGTGTTGCATGTGTTGCAACTAAGACAGTTTGTCCAAGCTGCTTTGTCTGCTGAACAGGCTGGACATAAACTGTCTACGCTGCTCTACACTGATGAGCAGCTTGGGCATTTTTCAAGTGTTCTATTCTTTGTGAACAGAACCTGTTCTTTGTGAACAGGCTAAACACTTTATGGAATACGTTTCCAAGTCGTCATGTATTGCTTTTGACTACAAGATCAGTTTACAAAGTCGAAGACAAAGTGGAAAACAGGACTGCTCAACCTGCCCACGCTGTTCTGCAACATGAAGACAAAAGGATATTTGAAAAAGGGTGACAGACCTTTTTCTTATATCAAAATAGGCCTTTACAAGGAAGAAAGAAGCATTCCTAAATTAGTTAAAGGCAATGCAACAGTAGACAAAGTGAAAAGACAAAAGTTCTGCACATATGAAGACAAGTCTGCTTTTTCAGAAAAGTGCAGAAAAGTTATATTGTCTTTTCAACAAGACTTCTCCTTTTTCATTCCGTCCAATGAAGAAGTTTCTCTTAGATCCTCTGAGTGAGTATAAAAGGAAGCTTCTAAGGTCAGAAAGAATAAGCAAGCCAAAATAAGCTAAGTGCTAAAACCAAGAGTGAACGTGCAAGTGTGTTTTTCATGCATGCAAGTCTGATTGTGTAATACAGTTTCTTTGTGTCTAAGCTGTTCTACATAAGCTGTTCCTCTGAGTTTTGTAAACACAGTGAGTGCTTCTTAGTGAGAGTATTCATTGTTAACTAGTTTGAGTCTGTCTTAGACTAGTGAATATACTGTTGTATCTGTCATCTCAGCTTGAACATTTCCGCATTCAAGCTTGTTTGTAATTAACAATTTGTTGATAATACATACAAACTTTGAGTAAATAGTGTGTAGTTTTTAAATAGCTGTATTCACCCCCCCTCTACAGCATAAAGCTATATACTTTGGGAACCTTTCGGGACCTACAACTGGTATCAGAGCAGTTTAGAGTGTGTGTCATTCTAGATCTCTCATTTTCCCAAGTTTCCATGGACAACAGTGCTGCAAATTCCTCATACTATGACAATGGCTCAATGGGCAAACCTCCAAAGTTCAATCATCAGAACTTTTCTGGTTGGAAGTGCAGAATGATGCTCTACTTAGAGAATCTGGATGTACAACTACCAGAAATTGTAATGGAGGGTCCTTATGTGCCAACCTCTGTTACTACAATAACTCCTGCTGTTGAAGGAGCAGCTCCTGAGATCAGAACATTTGAGAAAGCAAAAGCTCAATGGTCTGATGAAGACAAAAGATTGTTGGCTCTTGATGCAAAAGCTAGAAACAATCTAGTCATCTCCTTGCCTGATGATGTGTTCAAACAGGTTGAGAAGATGAAAACTGCCAAGGAGATGTGGGATACTTTGTGTACCGTCTATGATGGACCCACAATCACACTGGATAATAGGATTAACAATCTTGTTAGACAGTATGAACCCTTCTTTGCAAAACCAAAGGAGACTCTCACAGAAACCTACACTAGGTTTACTGCTCTTGTGAATGATCTCAAAGCTGTTGGGATCACTAAGGACAGTCTTACTCTGGTGAACAAATTTTTGGACATTCTCCCTGAAGAATGGAATTATTTTTCAACAATTTTAAGAAATTCAGGTACAATCAGAAGTATGGATCTTGTCAACTTGTATGGATCTTTACTAAATGATGAACAGCCAAGGCAACAGAAGAGAAATGCCTTGGAGATGTCTAAAAGAGGTGCATCTTTTGTGGCTAATGTGAGACAGTCTGTGAGTCAGGTAAGTGATGTGTTCACTCAACCTGATCAACAGGATGATGATAAGGAGGAAGTGTCAGATGAGGAAGATAATGCAGATCTTGCTGAACAGGATGATGAGCAAATGATAGCTATGCTTGTCAAAAGGTTCAACAAGAAAAGGTTTGGAAGAAACATGCTGCAAGGAAGTTCAGGTGCTGGCAAAAAGAAGGCATTTGATAAATCCAAGGCTGAGTGCTTCAAATGTGGCAAAACTGGCCATATAGCTGCTGACTGTGTGTCAAAAGTTGTTGGTCAGTCATCCAAACCATACAAGACAAACAAGGATGATGGTTATAGGGTTAAGTACCTTATGGCCATGGCTAAGCTGAGGAAGTTGGAAAACTCAGTGGGTTCCAACCGCCAAAAGGGACTTATGGCAGAGACTTGTGATTGGGAGGAATCTGATTCATCGTCTGATGAAGAAGACAATCAATGTCTGATGGCCAACACTGATGTCCCATCAACAAGCAGTTTCAAACAGGATATGGCTGAAGCTGAAGCTTTCAGCAGCTTAGAGAACTGGAATCCTACTATGATGTATAAGGTACAAAATTTTATGGCTTACAGTTCTGAAGAAAAAGTTAAAATGTTTGAATATATGCTAGTTGATTTAAAAGCTGCTGTTGAGAAGCATGATGCTTTATCATCTGAAATCTCCAAGCTTAAAACTGATCTTAAAACAAAATCCAGCAAATTGGACAGTTTCCATCAGTTGGAAACTGAGCTTGATGAATTAAAACACATCAACTCTATTTTACTGGAAGAAAAGAGAGAAACAGATATAAAGCATGTTAAGCTTCAAAAGATAGTTGACTCTTGGTGCCAATCTGCACAAAAAGTCAGCCATTGTATAAGTCAACAGATCCCTGCTCAAATTCAAGCCTATCTTGGAGGGGATCTTGATACAACAGCTTCCATTGTTGAAATTAATAATCTGAAAGAAGATTTATCCACTCTTGGTGAGCTTCCAAACACTTTTGTTCAAAAAGTGAATGGTAAACTAATTTCAACAAACAGGTTTGTCAGGCCTCAAAACACTGACAGCTTGTGTGGAAGCTCAAAAGCTGGTATTGAAATAAGTTCTTCATCAATCCAGCCTGCTAAGTGTTCTGCTGATTCACACAAGCAAAAGAAAGGAAAACATGTTCAAACTACAGCTGTGAATACTAAACCTGCTGACAAATCAGGTTCTGTGTCCAAAGCTGATGGTAAAAGACACAATAATCCTTTTGATGCTAAACATTTTGAAAACAAGTTTTCAAAAGTTAAGCAGTCTGTCTTTAACAAGGGCAAGTCTCATGTTGAAAGCAAACCTGCTGTGATTCCTAATAAGTTTATTAATCATAGTGGTAAAATGGTTTTACATGAAAATAAGTTTTTCAAAACCAGAAACAATGATTATGTTGATAGGCAGCATAAATCACGTCTCAGTAGTAACAAAGGCAAAGCCATTGTTCAACCTGAGAAACATGGGAATAAGTTTCCTAAACCTGTGGAAGTTCAAAAGCCAATTAAGCTTCCTGTCTTTGACATTTGTCCTCCTAAAAGGAGGAAAGAAGAGACAAACAAAGCTGTGACCTTTGAACTTTTCACTCAAGCTGTTGATTCATCAAATAGTAATAAAATTGCTAAACCTGCTAAAAGAATCAACAAAAATAACTCAGAATGTGTTTCTGAAAGTTCTTCTTCCAAAAACCCTAAAAAGAGAAAATGTTATAAATGTGGAAAGAAGACACATCTGGCCAAAGACTGTCCTGAACTTGAGGACATGAGGCCTGTTGACTCTGATAGTTCTCTCACAGCTGTTACAAGCAGTGTTGGAAACATCTCAGTCAATAAAAATGGTATCCAAGCTGACAAAATTCAAATTGGGAATATTAGTGTGGATATTATAAGTCCATCAACCAATGTTGATGAAGTAGGAGAACTCATCTCTGTGATGAGTTCCCCTAAAAGTAACTAATATTTCTCTTATCACTCTGCAGGAAAAACAACCTTCCCAGGTTTGGTACTTGGACAGTGGCTGCTCAGGGCACATGACAGGTTGTAAAGAATTGCTGAGTGATCTCAGGCCTGAAAAAGGGCCAAAAGTCACATTTGGTGACAATGTACAGGGATCCACTGAGGGATATGGAACCTTTAAAGCTGGTGCTGCTGTGTTCAAAAGAGTGGCCTATGTGGTTGGGCTAAAACATAATCTTGTTAGCATAAGCCAACTGTGTGATGCTGGCTACAAGGTTAACTTTGATGAGCACTGGGTTACATATTGGATCCCCAAGGCAAAGTTGTGCTATGTGCTCAACGAAAGAAAGGTGTATATGTTGTGGACATGCAATCTGTTGATTCCACAACTGAAACCTGCTTTCTCACAAGAACAAATGCAGACTTAAACTGGTTATGGCACAAAAGGCTGTCACATCTGAACTTTAAGAACATCAATAAACTCTGTAAGAAAGAGTTGGTGACAGGTTTGCCTTCTATAACCTTTGTTAAAGATAAACTCTGCACATCTTGTGAAAAAGGCAAGCAGAGGAAAACATCTTTTAAATCCAAACATAACTTCTCTATTGATACTCCACTCTTCTTAATCCACATGGACTTGTTTGGACCTGTAAATGTCCCAAGTCTAGGAGGAAGAAGATACACTCTAGTAATGGTTGATGAGTTCTCCAGGTACACATGGGTGATCTTTCTAAAGAGCAAAGGAGAGGCTGCTAGAGAAGTTATTGGATTTGTGAAAAAGATGGAGATGCTGAACTCTGCTCAAGTAAAGCAGCTAAGAAGTGATCATGGTACTGAATTAAGAAACAGTACTCTTGAAGACTTCTGCGAAGAGAAAGGAATCACTCAAAACTTTTCAGCTGTAAGAACTCCACAACAAAATGGAGTTGCTGAAAGGAGAAACAGAACTCTTATTGAAGCTGCTAGAACCATGCTGTGTGCATCAGGTTTACCTTCATCATTATGGGTTGAGGCTGTCAACACTGCCTGCTTCACTCAAAACAGATCCTTAGTGGTAAAAAGGTTAAACAAGACTCCTTATGAGCTGCTCAAAGGAAGGAAGCAAAATGTTAGTTACTTCCATGTGTTTGGATGTCCCTGCTTCATTCTGAATCAAAGGGACCAACTGACAAAGTCTGAACCTAAAGCTGATGAAGGTGTGTTTGTTGGCTACTCTGCTATCTCTAAAGCCTACAGAGTATACAACAACAAAAGAAAGGTGATAGATGAATCTATCAATGTCACCTTTGAAGAGTCCAAGAATGCTTCCACCAAAGCTGTTCCTAAATCAGTTTCAGGAGAACTCAACTTTGATGATCTGATGCATTCAAACAATGAAGAGGACTCAAAAGCTTCCACTACACCATGTGTGGAACCTGTTAACCATGATGGACATGATGATGATTATGTCAATACATCCTGTGTGAATAAATGTACTGACTTAATTACAACTGCATGTCCAGAACCTATCAATGCTGATTTTCCCAGTTCCTCTGCTGATATGTTCAACAGTGGTCAGACATGTTCAACAACTGAACAGGTTCAAGACATCAGTGGGTCTAAAAATCTTGAAAACTGTTCAACAGGACCTGCTGAAGATGTTAACAACTCAGGAGAATCATCATTGAAAAATGATCCTAAGTGGATCAGGTGTCACCCCAATGATCAAATAATTGGTGACATCAATAAAGGGATACAAACACGGTGGGACAGCTTAGGGAAGTTTTGTATGTTCTCTAGCTTTGTTTCACTAATAGAGCCAAAGAAGGTTGATGAAGCATTAAAAGATGCCAATTGGATCACTGCCATTCAAGAAGAACTCAATCAGTTTGAGAGAAACAAGGTATGGAAGCTGGTCCCTGCTCCTAAAGGTAAAACTATAATTGGCACTAAATGGGTTTTCAGGAACAAGATGGATGAGCAAGGTCATGTCATTAGAAATAAGGCAAGACTGGTTGCTCAGGGCTACAGACAGGAGGAAGGAATTGATTATGATGAAACATTTGCTCCAGTGGCCAGGCTAGAAGCAATTCGTTTGTATCTAGCCTACGCTGCTCATAAGAGCATTAAGGTATTTCAAATGGATGTGAAGAGTGCATTTCTAAATAGGAAGCTGCAAGAAGAAGTTTATGTCAAGCAGCCTCCAGGTTTTGAAAATGAACAACATCCAGGTTTTGTCTATAAGTTGGACAAAGCTCTCTATGGTCTCAAACAAGCCCCTAGAGCCTGGCTGCAGGCTAGACAGGAAAAGCACAACAGGAGGATGTCAACTCCTTGGTGGAAAGTTGATCAGTTGGAGTAGCAAGAAGCAGAACTCAGTGTCCACTTCTACTGCTGAAGCTGAGTACATTGCTGCTGGAAGCTGCTGTGGGCAGATTCTGTGGATGCAGCATCAGCTTGAAGATTATGGCCTTGTGTATAGGAAAACTCCTATTCTGTGTGATGATACAAGTGCCATAGCCATCTCAAACAATCCAGTATTTCATTCAAGAACAAAGCATATTGAAGTCAGACATCACTTCATCAGGGATCACATTCAGAAAGGTAATGTGGAGGTAAGTTTTATTTCCACAAATGAACAGCTTGCAGACGTTTTCACCAAACCTCTGGATGAAACAATGTTTAATTACCTTGTCAGCAAGCTGGGCATGTTAAACAAGAGTGACTAAGTTTTTCTCAAAGGTCTTAAAAGCTGTATGTTTCACACTGCTCAAGTTTCTCAGAACAGCTTAGACAGTACAGGTTATACATGTTCTGTATTTAGTCATTTGTCTGAAAAACTTGAACAGCTTGAACATACAACAGGCTGAACAAAATCAGTTTATTCGTCCAGCCTGCTCTGATGGTTCAATCCTCAACCTGTTCATTTCTTCACACTGTCTTACAAGTTTTTCTCTTGTAACCTGTTCACCTATTGAACACAACCTGCTCTTACAAAAGAGAGCAGGCTGGAGGAACAGCTTGAAAAATGAACAGCTTGAAGATTGAACAGCTTGTGAAGACTTTGGTCATCACAGGGTTGACCCACAGCTTAGACCAAAAATTTTAATTACCTTTCTTCAAACTTAAATTACTTAATTAATGTTTTATTTAACTTAATTACTGCGGATAATGTGGATTACGTGTGTAAGTGATTAAACAGAAATCAAGTGGTCTGACAAACGGTCTGACATGGACAACCGTTCCGTTTTCCGTTAACGACTTTTTCAAATCAAACCGCCCAAAATCTTCTCTCTCATACACACTCACATTCAAATCCTATAAATACCAAACTACTGTTTCATTTTCTTCATCATTTCCAGAAATCCTCAAGAACCCTAAAAATCGACTAAGTGTCTTTTGCTTCTTCACAGTTCAAAACTTCCCAGATGGCTCACAACCCTAATCCCTTTCTCCCAGTGTTCGTTGGTGATGATGTTGTCAAACACTCATCAGTCACCACAATGCTGACCATCAAACCCACAAACTACGTAGCAAACCTCACTATTCCCAAAAACTATGTGGGAAAAGGCTACGATCAAATGGTGGAGTTTCTGCAAGTTCATCCGTTGAACTATGCCATGACTGCAACTCCTGGTGTCCTGTACCAGGAGACGATGTATGAATTCTGGTACACATGCTCCTACAATCCCAACACTAAGGTCATCAAAGGAACTATTCTTAATGGGACTCAATCCATTGAGATAACTGTTGATCTTCTGAGGGAGGTTCTTCATCTGCCTGTTGCTGAGTCATATGATCTGCCCCAGCCTGAGAACGAGCAAATGGGAAATCTGCTATGCTTCTGTGGTGTAGCAGAACCCAAAATTGGAGCAACATTGTACAGGAAGGATTTGTCTCCTACCTACAGCTTTCTGTTTGCTTCGGTGATGATGAGCTTCAGCAGCAAAGTTGGATCATTTGACCAACTGAGTAGAGATGAAGTTCCAATAGTCCTACAGCTAGTGGATGGGACTACCCTTGATATGGCTAAGTGGATCTTTGTGAACTTGAGGAACCTGGTGCAGCAAGAGCCAAGACCAGCTGCTGCCCGATATCCCAGGTTTCTAAGCCTCATTTTCAGCCATGTTTGTGGTGAGCAACTATACAACTCCCAGCCGTTACTTAAGTCTGCTGCATTCCCTGTCATAGGGAATAGAATTTTTCATACTCCTGTACTTCAAAATGAGCCTCCTCTATCCACACCAATGAGGAGGTTGTTAGGTTTGGTGGAAGGACCCTCTGATGTGAGGGTGGATCCGGAAGCTGCTGCTCCCGCCAGAAAATCCAAAGCCAGGTCCAAACTTGTCAAGCGGACCCTGGCAACTGCTGAAGCTAGGCCTATGAAAAAGAAGGCCAAATCAGCTCAGACTAAGTCTGCTCCTTTAGCCTCTGTGGCTGAGGAGGAGCAGACTCCTCACCCTGGTTCATTTGTTGAGCCTGAAGCCTTAGTGGCTGGTGCCTCTGTGGCACAAGAGACCATGGAACAGGCCAGCCCCACTGTTCCTGACCCAGTCTCACACCCTGTCCAAACAGATCCTCTCTCCTCTCCACAATCACCCACTCCATCCATCCTCTATCACAGAAAATCCATCTCCAAAAAAAAATCAGCTAAACCAACCACCTCCTCTGTTTGCTCTCAACAGGGTTCAGTTATAAAAGAAGCAACCCCTGCTGCCTCTCCTATTTTGGGAGAAGGTTCAGCTCATTTGGAGCCTGCTTCACTCCAATCTGAGTCTACCCAGAGTCAGCCTAGACCCTCTGGTTCCTCCCAACAGGAACCAGTTGTACAAACGGAGATACCAACATCAACTATCCCAGCCTCCCAACAGGCTGAGGATATTGAAAGACAGGAGTCCTCTCCACTCCAAACTGTGTCCACACTGTCCCCCACTCATATCTTCTCACACCCTGAGTCTGCACGAGGTGCCCACGCTGCTGGTATAGACCAATCAGCAGCTCAGCCTCAAACTTCTGCTCCCTATGATACAGCTGTTCTACACCAAACAGCTGCTGAGGGACCAACATCCACAGCTGATGAACCTCAGGGATCACACCATCCCTCTGGTGAGGCTGCTCCCTCCATGCAAATTCCATCAGCAGGTTTCACCACTGCTGATGTTGAAATGCATATCCCATCTCCCAATGATGAGGTGCCTTTAAACCAAGGCACTGCAGAGGGAACCACCACTGGCCTTCATGAGGATGTTGCAGCACAAGCAGCATCTGAAAGGCCCTCAACCTCAACCCCCTCTCCTGGTGATGCAGCTACAGCCGCTGCTGAAGGACAATTTGACCCCTCCTCCCTGGGCCATCTAACTTTTGCCCAGGCTATGGAGCTTCTTTCCAAAGTCTCTCTTCCCTCTCCCTCTCATCCTCAAACACCAGCCTCATCATCATCTTCTCCATCTACCCACTCAAAACAATCTACCCATACCCCTCCATCTCCTAAAGACCTGCCTTTGAAGGATCAACTTTCATTGCTGACCAACAAAGTTAGTTCTTTAGAATCATCTATGTCTTCTCTCCCCTCTATCATATCAGATTCTGTGTCTGCACAGCTTCAGGGGTTCTTTGATTCGTTCAAGACCTCTTTCCCTACCGCCTCACAACCTGATCACTCTCCACAACTGTTAGCACTCACTGCTCAGCTGCAACAAGTGTCCACATCCCTCTCTTCCATCTTTCCATCCAACAGGACTCTGTGTCCTCAATGACAGCCATTTCTCAACAACTGTCATCTCTTATTACTTCTTGCAATTCTACTCTTCCTGCCACTCTGGCTAGCTTACAAAATCTCATTGGCTCCCTTTCAAATTCTGTGTCATCAGACCTTGTAGATGTGCAAGATTCTCTAGAACTTCATCTTGCACAGCTGCAAACTCTACTGTTCACAACATCTTGGCTTTCTTAGTGACTAGCCTGGTTGGTCCTAAACCTTCTGCTAAACCTGCTGGCAAGCCTGCTGACTTTGTGTCTTCAGGCAGACCAGGTGTTGAAGTCGCTGCTTCATCTCCTTTAAAGGGGGAGAAGTCATCTGCCTCGAAGACTAAGTCTAAGGGGGAGAAAACTTCTTCTCCTAAGGGGATACCAGTGTCTGCAACCCAAACTAGTCAGCCAGCAATTTTTGAAACAGGTACACCTGAAGGTGCCTCTCAAGCTGCTCTGCATACTCAGGCTGTCTCTCCAAACCCTGCTCAGTCTAAGGGGGAGGAATTCATCTCTGAGGATAGGCCCAGCAGTAAAAGAAGGCATCTTATTTTAACAGAAGAAGAAGAAGAAGAAGAGGAAATTCCTGAGGCTGCTATCACTACAGCAGCAGCCAAAGGAAAAGAAAAAGCAAATGTTGATCCCATGCAGCAGAAACAAGCAGAAATTCAATTTCACAAGGCCAGGGCTAAAGAGATGGGTCTTCCTATGCACAAGTACTTTGAGTTTAGAGAAGAACAGCTTCAAGCCCTGGAGGAAATGAGAAAAGAAGAAGAATCTGCTAAAACTGCCAAATCTTTTGCCCTCCAAGAAGCAAAGAAAATTAAAATGTCTACCCTGGAGGTGCAAAAGAAAATAATGGAAGCTGCTAGGAAATCTGCAGAGGAGAAGGAAAAGGAAGTAGAAAAAGGTACTCAGGTCTCTGTGACTAAATCTACAGTGCCTCATGCAAGAGCTCAATACCACTTTGACAACTTGGCAAAGAAAAAGTTTCATGATGTTGCTGAAAGAAGGCTAGCCATGGAAGCAATTGTCAAAGCTGTTCCTGTATCAAGGAAAGGCATTCAGTGAAAGCTAAAAATAACAAGGATGGGTGCAACAGGCCCAGAATTGGAAACTTATGACCACACTGATGTAGCCCAGATGGGGTACAGGGAATGGATTGAGCTGGCAGTTGCCGTGAGTGAATCAAGGTCAGAAACGGCTAAGGAAATCAGGGCATATGTCAAGAGATTGATGGAAAGAGTAAAGGACCTTGGCCTGATATCTAAAGAAGTAAGTGAAGGTGTCTTTGTGACACATCCTAAAATAAAGGCCAGGAGAACTAAGAAGGTCACAGAGCTGGAAGAACTCCTTATAATGATTAAACAAGGAGATTATGCTGTGGAAATTAAAGGAGTTGACCACAGCCTACCTAAAGGAGTAGAATTTGAAGATGGCAAAGTAATTGAAGAGCCTGAGTTAGGGGCATTTTTTGTAGATCCCCTGTCTCAAAAGAAATGTTTTCAAAGAGCTTCAGACCTACATAAAATTGGTCTTAAGCAGCTTGCAGCCTTCAGGATTGCCTCCTCCTTCAGACAGTCCAGCTTATGGAGAGCAGCCATCTGGGATGAGCTGAAAGGTTTTTACAACAGAGGTGAGCTTCAAGATTCTAACTTCATGTTTCTCAGAGTTGAAATTGAAGAAATGGAAGAAACGAGGGAAGAACTTGAAAGAAGATTCAAACAAGGAATGCCATCTGCAGTCCAGTGAAGTCCATCTACCATATGGGTAGGTGAAGAATGGAAGCTGTCCATCAGTTGGACAGGCTTACCATTATTTGCTCCCAACTAAAACAGTCCAATGTACATCAGTTGTACTTTATTTACATTTGTTGTAATTTCAGTTTACATTAGTTGTAATATACATCAGTACATTAGTTGTACTTCTGTAAGAACATGTGTTGTTCTAATCAAAAATCAGTGTATATATAAACTGATCCTTTACTTTATGTTGATGTTGTAATTCTATTTCAACAAATGTATTGTAAGAATATATAATGATTTTTGACAAAACCAGCTTAGACTGGTTATTGCAAATAGGGGGAGATTGTTAGGCACAAAAAGGCCTCAGTCAAACCTGTTCTACATCTAAGGGGGAGATTTCTGATCAAACCTGTTGATGCATTTGAAGGTTAAAATTAAGGCCTGTTATATGCCTTATTGAAACCTGAAAATGATTTGCAATATCAGTCTAAAGCTGTTCTATGTGTTGCATGTGTTGCAACTAAGACAGTTTGTCCAAGCTGCTCTGTCTGCTGAACAGGCTGGACATAAACTGTCTACGCTGCTCTACACTGATAAGCAGCTTGGGCATTTTTCAAGTGTTCTGTTCTTTGTGAACAGAACCTGTTCTTTGTGAACAGGCTAAACACTTTATGGAATACGTTTCCAAGTCGTCATGTATTGCTTTTGACTACAAGATCAGTTTAGAAAGTCGAAGACAAAGTGGAAAACAGAACTGCTCAACCTGCCCACGCTGTTCTGCAACATGAAGACAAAAGGATATTTGAAAAAGGGTGACAGACCTTTTTCTTATATCAAAATAGGCCTTTACAAGGAAGAAAGACGCAAAGTTGACATTCCTAAATTAGTTAAAGGCAATGCAACAGTAGACAAAGTGAAAAGACAAAAGTTCTGCACATATGAAGACAAGTCTGCTTTTCAGAAAAGTGCAGAAAAGTTATATTGTCTTTTCAAACAAGACTTCTCCTTTTTCATTCCGTCCAATGAAGAAGTTTCTCTTAGATCCTCTGAGTGAGTATAAAAGGAAGCTTCTAAGGTCAGAAAGAATAAGCAAGCCAAAATAAGCTAAGTGCTAAAACCAAGAGTGAACGTGCAAGTGTGTTTTTCATGCATGCAAGTCTGATTGTGTAATACAGTTTCTTTGTGTCTAAGCTGTTCTACATAAGCTTTTCCTCTGAATCTTGTAAACACAGTGAGTGCTTCTTAGTGAGAGTATTCATTGTTAACTAGTTTGAGTCTGTCTTAGACTAGTGAATATACTGTTGTATCTGTCATCTCAGCTTGAACATTTCCGCATTCAAGCTTGTTTGTAATTAACAATTTGTTGATAATACATACAAACTTTGAGAAAATAGTGTGTAGTTTTTAAATAGCTGTATTCACCCCCCCTCTACAGCATAAAGCTATATACTTTGGGAACCTTTCGGGACCTACAACTATCTCTAGGCTGTGTATGAAGAGTTTTGCCCTTGTTTTTAGAGACATCATCCTTGGAGACTTCCTTTCTCTTTTTAGGAGGACATAAATAAAAAATGGCAGTTTTATAATATTTTGTCCTTCCTGTTTCTTGGAAAACTTATTTCCAAACTTCTCTGGTTTGACATGAGCTTTGCCCTTGCCTTTATTGATGTTCGATAATTCTTGCACACTTGTAGTTGTAGAATCGTTTTGTTTGATTTTAATAAAAGACACACTTTTATTTATAACCAATCTACCACTTTGATTTGAAATTTTATTGGAAACCAAAGCAGCACTACCTCTAACAAGAGGCTTACCCTTGTTAGATGTTTGCTGTTTTCTTTTTTGAAAACCTATTTTCAAAGAACTCAGCGTTAAATGGTGGTATATGTTTCTTACCATCAGTCTTGACTTCAGAACTTGTCTTATAAACAAGTTTAGTATTCTTGACAACAGGTTTGACACTTTTTCCACCAGGCTGTTCATGTGGAGAAGCTGAGCACACAATAATTTAGCTTGTTGAAAGCAATTTTCCTTTTACATTCTGTATAAATGTATTTGGAAGTTCACCAAGTGTAGACAAATCCAAATTATTGATTTCAACAATCGAAGCTACTGTATCAAGATCTCCTCCAAGATATGCCTGAATTTGAGCAGAAATTTGCTCACTTATCCATTGGTTTACTCTCTTAGCAGAATAGCACCAAGAGTCAACAATCTTTTGGAGTTTAGCATGCTTTAAGTCTGTTTCTATTTTCTATTCTAATAAAGTAGTGTTGATGTGTTTTACCTCATCAAGCTTAGTTTTGAACTTATGAAAGCTGTCAAGTTCATTAGTTTTCAGTTCAAGATCATTTTTCATTTTTGAAATTCCGGACTTTAAAGCATCTTGCTTTTCAACAGCGGCTTTGAGATCCACAAACAAATAGTTTAACAATTTCTCTTTTTCGTCAACACTATAATCTTTAAAATTATGTACCTTATACATCATTGTAGGATTCCAGTTGTCTAGAGAGCTTAGAGATTCAGCTTCAGCCAGATCTTGTTTGAAGCTGCTTGAAGAAGGAACATCATCATTGGCCACCGGACATTTGTTATCTTCCTCATCAGATGATGAGTCAGAGTCTTCCCAGTCACAGTCTTCAGCCATTAGTCCCTTCTGTCTTTTGGAAGTCATAGATTCTTCCAACTTTTTCAACTTAGCAATGGCTATAAGATACTTAACCCTATACCCATCATCTCTGTTAGTCTCGTGAGGTTTGGATGATGAGCCAACCACTTTAGACATGGAATCACAGGTTGCCTTATATTAGACATGCTTGTGTGAACACATCACACACCAGAATCACAGGTTGCCTTATATTAGCCACTTAGGCTGAACCTTTGTTAGACATTTCCAAGGCATTCCTCTTTTGCAGCCTTGATTGCTCATCATTCAGCAAGGATCCATAGAGGTTTACTAGATGCATGCTTCTGATAGTGCCTAAGTTTCTGAGTATTGTTGAGAAATAGTTCCACTCTTCAGGCAGAATGTCTAGAATTTGTTTACTAGAGTTAAACTGTCCTTTGTGATACCAACAACTTTGAGCTCATTTATCAGTGTAGTGAACCTGGTATACGTTTCAGTAAGACTCTCCTTCGGTTTTTCAAAGAACAACTCATATTGTCTAACAAGATTGTTGATCATGTTATCCAAGGTGATAGTGGGACCATCATAGACAATTCACAGAGTATCCCACATTTCTTTAGATTTTTTCATCTTCTTAACCTGTTTGAACACATCAGGAAGTGAGATTACAAGGTTGTTCCTGGCTTTTGCATCAAGGGCCACCAGTCTCCTATCTTCATTAGTCTATTGAGCTTTAGCCTTCTCAATGGTCCTAACCTCAGGAACAACACCTTCTGCAGAAGGAGTGATGGTAGTGGCAGAGGTAGGCATATGGGGAGCTTCCATCACTATCTTTGGAAGTTGTATAGCTAGATTCTCCAAGTAGAGCATCAATCTGCACTTCCATCCAGAGAAGTTTTGGTGATTGATACTTGGAGGCTTGGCCGTAGATCCAATGTCATATTACGAAGAGGAGTTTGACACACAGTTATCCATAATGGGAAATAGAGAGCAATGAGAGAGATCTAGAGATGACACATACTCTAACTTGCTCTGATACCAGTTGTAGGTCCCAAAAGGATTCCCAAACACTCTTAGATAAACTGTAGAGGGGGGGAGGGGGTGAATACAGTTAATGCTTAAAGCACATAGATTTTTTTCAATGCTTGTAAGTGTATATTAACACTTGTTAAAATTACAAACAAGTTTGGATTGTGGAAAGATCCAAACAGAGATGACAGAAACACGGAGACACACACGATGATAGACGAACAATAGAACGCCTCGACACGTGATTCTCTCCAAGAACAAACACAAAATCGCCTTGCAAGTTCGAGATCACCTTTGCACTAATCTCTGATCGAATTTTGCAAAAGTTCTTAATTAAAACGAATTAACCCTTAATTATAACCCCTGATTCGAACTTGCTGTGGACAAGTTCGACCAGCCCCAAGGCCCTTCGAACTTGTCTTCTATAAGTTCGAACCAGTGACTTTGAACATACCTTCGAACTTATGTTTGAACTTATCTTTGAACTTATGTTTGAACTTATCTTTGAACTTATTGTAAAACATCAATTACAACCAAGTTCAAACATACATACAATCAATATCAAACATATAACAAATATATAACAAACATATATCAAACACATATTGATATGATGTTACGAACAAATTGACTATTACAAAATATCATCTATACTTAGACTGCTATCGTCACACAGGATGCAATAACAACCTCCCCCTTGACGATAACTTCTAACTATATATATTTTGTCTAAGTACTAGAATTATATATACTACTATCAGCATACATCCCTGATCTATACAAACTCTAACTACCTTTTGGAACTTCCTGCCTTCTGATCTCCAGCCTTCATGAATGAAAATCGACTGATCATGAAGCTTTTTCTGGTCGTCCTTAGATAAGTTGATCAGATGTAGTGGATCATATAGTTTCAAAATTACTTTGTCCTCGTAGTCCTCCATCACTTCTTCTGCCGTCTCATTGTCAACATACCACCACTTCATGTTTCTCAGTACATATTGTGGCATTGACTTCATCGGCACTTTCTTGAGGCATCGGACTGGCTTGTAAACCAGCCTAGCCCAAGGCTTTCCAGTGTGGGGATCTATTCTCGACGGATCTTCAATTGTTTTCCCAGATCTAGGCTTAAGCCTTTCAAACCTTCTAGATCGACCTTCCCTTCGTATAATCTTTGCAACAACTTCAGCATATAGGTCGTCTCCTAGGTTGATCAATTCTTTCCAAGCCAACTCTTTTACTTCACACTTGGGCAATGTGTTGAAAACCTTCAACATTCTCCTCAAGTATTGTAGCCCATCTCTTCTCTTGAGTACAAATAGCTGCAGTCCTCTATAAAAGAACCAACTTAAGATTCCTCCTGAGAGATTTCCAGGACTTGGTACTCTCATTCTCTTCTTCATCTTCAGATCTGTCTTCTTTTCTTCCTTCCTGAACCATAGCTTTATAAGATCTTCTCTAGTTTGGTAAATTTCAGCTACTTCAGGTTCCGATTCATCTGTATACGCTAGGTTAAGCTCATCCATATCGATCACATTTCGCTCATTGTGAATATATTGTTTAGTACATAAAGCACATAAATCACATAAATCAATCTATCATTAGAAGTAGCACATAAAGCTCATAAATCACGGAATGTATACAAGTTCAGAATTACCTTTGTATGATCAGATTCCATGTTAGCCATCTGCACTGCAAACTCTAGAATGGTCTGATTGTCTGACTTCTCCACCAACACAGGACTTGTATCATTCTGTTCTTTGTCCTCTGTTACTTCCTCTGCTCCGACATCCCCAGTCTCTGTCACTTCAGCCATGAAGGTTCTAGCATTAGTCTCTGGATGTGAACTCCAATCATACGTCCCATCAAGCTGTCTGTCCGATGATACATTGGTTAACAGACCAACGATGTTCGCTTGATTACCCGAGTACCAGGTTGATATCTGTCCTGAGATTGATTCTGATAGTTTTCAACTTTGGGTCTTTGACACTGTCGAGCAAAGTGTCCTAATCCTTTGCAGTTATAAAACTTAACCTTGGATTTATCGAACCCAATCTTATTGTTGCTAACATTCAGATTTCTGCCTGTTCGTATTATGAATCTCTTGACCCTCTGAGTCACCATGGCCAGTTGACATTGAAGATCCATTTCTTCCAGATCATCAGGATCCACCTGATCATAGTCCTCTTCCCATAACGCAGGATCGTTGATTTTTCCTTGTACACAATTTCTGTATCCTGCAACAAACGAAGCCAAAAGATTCAGATGAGTTTCGGCCGATTGCGCACTCATAGGCATCTTTGTGTACTGTTGAGAATAGATGCTGATTGAGTCGGTTTATCCTCTTGTTTAGAATACCCTAAGAAAGCCCGACTGCCTGAGTCTTCTACGTCCACTAGAGTAGACGCTTCGCCCGTGAAGAAAGCTGTAGCTGTTTTCAGTTCACTCGCGACCGAAGGTTTGGACTTTCCAAAATACATGTCTAGATCTTGGACCTGATCATATTCCCTTTCCTACTTGTGTAACTGAAAGTTGTAAGCCCTCAGCGTTCCAATGACTCCTTCGAGAGTAAGAGTTTCGAATTTTTCTTCATCATGCTTTATGAGCGCTACGTACATCTCCCATTTCGCTGGTAAAGCATCATGAAGTTTCTTAATCTTCTCAAGTTCACGATACTCGACATCGTGATTATCAAACTCTGTTAATAAGTGATTGAACCTAGTGATGGTCTCATCCAGCTTTTCATTTTTCAATGCTTTGAAAATTGCGAACTGCTGCTTAAGCATCTCGGTCCTGCCTTTTCTAACCCTCGGATTTTCCTCACACCGTTTCTCGAGTGCATCCCACGACTCTTTAGTTGTACGATGATTCCTAAAAGTGTGTAGAATCTCCTGAGGTAGTGCCATGCGAATAATTGAAAATGCTCTGTTCTCAGCCTCATATAGTTTCTCGTCTTCATCCTTCATCTTCTGATATGTTAGGACTCCTTGACGAGCCTCAAACTCCTGAGTAGGCGGAATGTATCCCTCTTCGATACAAATCCACATCCACATGTCATTGAAACGAGCGAAATCGGCAAACCTATCCTTCCACCAGTAGTAGTCTTCCAACCTCATCAGCTTTGGTGGGGAATTTGCCTTTCGAACTTAGAACTTAATTAATTTAATTTGAAATTAATTTAAATCAACCCTTTCGAACTTAAGTAAGTTCGAATTTGATTAATATTAAATTCGTTTGAAATTAAATTCGAATTTCAATAAGTTTGAATTCAATAAATTCGAAATTCTGACAAGTTCGAAGTTCCTGACAAGTTCGAAGATCTGACAAATTCGAATGCTAGCAAATTCGAATCTCAGCCAAATTCGAATGAAACCCTAAAATAAATTCGAGAGGAGTGTATTTTCTGACAACTTCAAATTTCTGACGAATTCGAACAAACCCTAATACCCCCTATGTTCGAGTGCCGCAAGTTCGAAAAATGGCCAAAAGTTTTCTTTTTTCATGTTTTTAGTTTAAACCAATATTTTTAAGTCTAAAAATACTGATTCCAACCAAAAAGGTGAACTAATGTAAACTTTTCTCCGTTATCTGGATTGAATAATTCGAAAAAGTAACCAAAAATGGGATTTTTCCCGTCCAAAACGCCAAGAAACCACGGATGTGTTTTATGAACACGAAGAACACCCTTATGTCTCTGATACCACTTGTAAGGTCGCCTACCTACGGATCCTATCTTGACGCGACGCCGTCCAACAAGTGCAGAATCCTCGTTAGCGGTTTGACGGAAAGACCATGCACACGAAACACGAAGACACACACGATGATAGACGAATAATAGAACACCCCGACACGTGATTCTCTCCAAGAACAAACACAAAATCGCTTTGCAAGTTCGAGATCGCCTTGTACTAATCTCAGATCGAATTTTGCAAAAGTTCTTAATTAAAACGAATTAACCCTTAATTATAACCCCTGATTCGAACTTGCTGTCGACAAGTTCGACCAGGCCCAAGGCCCTTTGAACTTGTCCTCTATAAGTTCGAACCAGTGACTTTGAACTTACCTTTGAACTTATCTTTGAACTTATCTTTGAACATATCTTTGAACTTATGTTTGAACATATCTTTGAACTTATGTTTGAACTTATTGTAAAACATCATTTACAACCAAGTTCAAACATACATACAATCAATATCAAACATATAACATATATATAACAAACATATATCAAACACATATATGAAACACGTATTGATATGCAATTACGAACAAATTGACTATTACAAAATATCATCTATACTTAGACTACTATCGTCACACAGGATGCATTAACACTCACTAAGCTTACTGTTTACACAAGACACATATTGACAGCTTAGAGACTGAACAACTTAGTCACATTATGCTAATTCACTCAAGTTGAAGATAACATGCATGCATGAAAAACACAATTTTCTTTGAACTGACGTTCTCTATTGTTGAATTCTCTCTTATACTTTATCTTTCCTTGGAAACTTCTATTTTTAACTCATACACAGAATCCAAGTGAAGCTTCTTCATTGGTTGTAGAGAAAAGTGGGAATGTCTTGTAATAGGACAATATTACTTTTCTGCACCAAGACAAAACTGACAAAGCTAATTTGTCTTCTTACTGCAGAATCTTTGTCTTTGACATTTTTGTCTCTGTCGTCTTAGCTATAAATTAAAATGGAATGTCAACTTGTGACCTTTATTCTTCCTTGTTAAACTATTTTGGTATAAGAAATGGTCTGTCACCCATTTCAAATATCCTTTTGTCTTTATGGTTCAGAACAGCTTTGGCAGATACTTTGCATATTTGATTTTCCACTTTGTCTTGAATTTATATAATGATCTCAACGTTCAAAACTTTTCATGAAGGCATGAAAAAAAATTCCATAATGTGTTAAACCTTTTCATAAAGAATAGGATTTGTTCACAAAGAACAAAACACTTGTGACAAAAATGTCCAACAGGTTTGGACAGCTCAGATATATTTCTGCCAAACCCATCCAACAGAATTGGATAGTTTTGGCAAACTGCCAGGTTACAACTAATGTAATAGTGAAAAGCAGACTTAGGTTGATTTTGAAAATCACCCAACAGGTTTGATTGAGGCATTAAAAGGCATTAAAATCTCCCCCTAAGTGTGTCAATCAGGTTTGATTGAAACTCTCCCCCTATGACATGGAACAGGTTTGATTTAGGCCTTTTGTGCCTAAGAACATCAAGTTCCTAAAATGAATAAATATGTTCCATATCCTGATAAACGAGTTAGAAAAAGAAAACTAAAAACAGTGCATCATCGGCCCTTTCTAAAAATAGAGTATGCAATCCGCCTAAGGTCAAACCAACGGCAAATATCAAATCTCCCAAATCAAAGGCGATTTCATCACCTAAGGTTTCAAAGCCAGTTGGTCCCACATTCAAATGGGTAACAAAAGGTTCTGCATTGGGTCCACACATAAATGCAACATGGGTTCCTAAAGCTGTCAATGTAATATCTGAAACTGGAACTCCTAACAAGAAAAGACCTATTTTCCAATGGGTACCCAATGTACTGTGATTTGATGCATAGGGTTCTTGGTTACTTTAGATCAAGTCCCGTACCTCAACAGATGGCTTCTAGTTAATCAGACTAGAACCTCTACTTCAGTATAACGGTTTATGTGCATCTTCGTACAAAACCGATGTGTTTGGCTCCTGTGCATTCAATTCAAGACCCATACAAAACCCGACATGCTTTCTGAACAATTCGGCTCAGAACACGGTTTGCATGTCATTTTTAACATTACCACCATGGATCTATTTTGCTTGTTCATCAATATAGTTACAATATCCTAATTTTTAACTCAATTCAATCTCATGTAAACTCCATATGGTATATGGATTCCGGTTGCTCCAAGCATATGACTAGGATAAAAGAGTTTCTAACCAACATTGTCGAACAATACTGCGGAATGTTAGATTTGGGAATGACAATCATGCTCAAATGAAGGATACAACGATTTAGTCCTAAACAACCTAGAAATCAAGGACGTTGACTATGTAGAAGGGTTGTCTCATAACCTGTTCAGCATAGGAAAACTGTGTGACAAAGATCTAGAAGTGACCTTTAGGGCCAAAAGCTGTAGTCTTAAGAGCGCTGATGGAAAGGAAATCTTATCTGGTTCCCGTAACTCAAACCTCTACACCATTGATGTGGCCAAGCTGATAGTCAAAGATAACATATGCCTGCTGGCTAAAGCTTCATCAAAAGACTCATGGCTATGGAATAGATAGCTATCACATCTGAATTTCAACAACATGAACAAGCTGGCGTTAAAGCATCTAGTAAAGGGTCTCCCAGAACTACGCTACAAAAAGGATCATCTCCATGGGTTGTGAGAAGGGAAAGATGAAGAGATCTTCTCACAAACCAAAACCCGAACCATAAACGAAGATTGTTTTGGAGTTGCTGCATATGGATTTATGTGGTCCTATGTGTACAAAAGTATAAATGTTAAGCACTACGTGTTGGTTATCGTTGACGACTACTCACGGTATACCTGGGTTCAGTTCTTGCGATCCAAGGACGAGATTTCTCAAGAGATCATAGATTTCATTAAGAGTTTCGACACCCAACAACTGTCTGTACAATCAATCAAATTTGATAACGGCACAGAATTCAAGAATTCAGTTTTTAAGGGTTTCCTACGATCCAAAGGAATCAACCATCAATTTTCCTCCACTTGAACAACTTAACAAAATGGTGTAGTCGAAAGACGAAACCGTACCCTTGTAGAGGCTGCTCGTACCATGCTCAACTACTCAAAGCTACCACCATTCTTGTGGGGCGAAGCCGTATCTACTGCCTGCTACACACAAAACCACTCAATCATTCATAAGTGCTTCATCAAAACTCCTTATCAGCTTTACTTAAATAAATTTTCTTATATCAAATACTTACGAGTTTTTTGTTGTGGGTGCTACATGCTGAACGATAAGGACAACCTCGAGAAATTTAACGAGAAAGCAGACGATGCGATTTTTATTGGATACTCATCCAATTCAAAGGCATATTAGACGTATAACACTCATAAGTCATACCAGGACAGTCAATGAGAGTTTGAACATAACATTCGATGAAATGGCTGAAATGGCTCCTAAAGTTGACCAAACGGGACTACGCATTACTGCCATGCCTGGAGATTCTTCTACCTAAACTTCCTTTTCCCTTTTGACTTAATAAATTTATTTGATGCATTTTGTGCTAAATTTTTCAGTCCTAATGTAAAATTTTCTATTATTTCAGCTCCTGTGGATAACGCAAATTCATCAGACTCAACAATTCCACTACCATCATCACAACTACCACTTTTATCACCTTCACCATCTTCATTCCCTTAATCATCTTCCACACATACACCAACTATTGAGGCTACTCCAATTATACCCTCCTATATTTTATCGAATACTACCCCGTTAGAAGATCCAACTGAAACTGAACCAAAATCAGTGGTACCTTCACTTGAAAGCATCGGACAAAACAATTCATATATCCCCACACTAACCACTGAGTTACATTCACATTCACCCCTCCCACACGAAAAGAGATGGACCTAAGATCACCCAACCGAACAAATTGTTGGTGATCTGACAACCGGCGTTCAAACTCGAAGGGAATCTGCTAATGAATGTCTATTTGCATCATTCCTTTGTATGATGGAGCCTGCCCGTGTCGACGAAGACTTGAAAGACCCTGACTGGATTATGGCTATGCAAGAAGAGCTCAAAACAATTTGAACAGCTAAAGGTATGGAGAGTAGTTCCCAAGCCTAAAGGCCGAGCTGTCATCGGAACAAAATGAATCTTCAAGAATAAACGATATGAAAATGGTCTAGTGGTGAGAAACAAGGCGAGGCTATTCGCTAAAGGTTACCAACAACAAGAAGACATTGATTATGATGATACCTTTGCTCCGGTTTCATGGATTGAAGCTATCCGAATCTTCTTCGCATTTGTGGCTCACTAGGACTTCAAAGTGTACCAAATGGACGTCAAGACCACCTTCTTAAACGGTGAAATGAACGACGAGGTGTAAGTTGAACAACCACAGGGCTTTATTGATGCACATAAACCTGACCATGTTTATGTGCTAGGTGAAGCTCTATATGGTTTATAACAAGCACCTTGAGCTTGGTATGATAGCCTCTCAAACATCCTTACTAATTCTGGATTTAGTAAAGGTGTGGTGGACACAACATTGTTAACTAAAAGGGAAGACCCACACATAATGTTCGTCCAAATATATGTAGACGACTTTATATTTGGATCTATAGACCCTAAGTTTTATTAGGAATTTTAAATCCTCCTTGAGTCTAGGTTTGAGATGTGTATGATGGGGAATTGAATTTTTCCTCGAATTACAAGTCAAACAACTTGACGATGTGATTTTTGTGAACAAGTCGAAATATACTCTTGACATTCTAAAGAAGTAAAGTTATACTCTTGCACAGCTATCGCAACTCCCATGGCTTCAAATTGTAAATTTGACACTGATCCTTTTGGGGAAAGTGTCGATAACACAACTTACAGAGGAATGATCGGTTCCTTACTCTACCTTACGGCTAGTAGACCCAATATAATGTTTTCCACTTGTCTTTGGGTTCGCTTTCAGGCCGACCCGAAAGAAGCACACCTCACTGCAGTTAAACGCATTTTTCGTTATCTTAAGGGTTCACCTGATCTTGGTCTATGATGTCCAAAGGGAACCAACTTTGATCTCACTGCCTTTTCAGATGCTGACTTTGTAGGTTGTCGAGTAGATAGTAAAAGCACATCAGGTGGAATTCAGTTCTTGGGTGACAGACCAGTGAGTTGGTCTTTCAAAAAGAAAAACTATGTCTCTATATCTCCAACCGAGGTTGAGTATGTAGCAGCAATAAGTTGTTGCTCTCAGGTGCTGTGGATGGTGACAGAATTACGTAATTATGTTGTTAACGTGCTAATAATAATCAACACTCAATACGATGATTTCACCACAAGATTCAATATGAAAAGAATAGAAATACTCGATTTCTGCACTTGAATATTGAGAGAATTTAGAATGAAGGCAGCGGCTGTATATTTGCTGTAAAGAGAATAATCCAAATCTTGTGGGAAACCCTAGGTGGGGTTTCCCTTACATCATTAGAATCAAGTTTCAGAGAATTACAAAACAACCCCCTTAACTTCTAAATCTACTAAAGTAAATTACAAATAAAAGGAAATACTTGAAATAAATTACATGGAAATAAAACTAACTAATTATTACGAAATAAATTCCACATGATCAAAATTTGAAGTCTAACAATCTCCCCATTTCCGGTCTCTATGGATGACGACGGGCATGATCAGTACTTTCTCTGAGGCCAAGGATGACGTCGATTCGTCGAGTCACTTGCCTGATGTGTAGCCTTTCGTTGATTAGTTTGATGCCGCTGAGGATGTCTTGTATTTCCTTTGGATTTCGTTTAAGTTTCGAGATTGGTTAAGCATCGTCTTCTTGAAGACGCTTGTTGAGCTCGGCTCTAACCAATATTCGTGAACCGTCAGTATAACAAGGCAAGTCCTCAATGCGCATGAGCCTCTTATGATCTAGAAGGAAAATGTCTTGTTCTGGGGCCTTGAGTCCAACTTTAACTAAGCAGCTATCAATCGCCATTTGAGAATCCCGTAAGCACATCATTATTGAGCGATGATTCATGCTTTTTGTTAAGGCAGCGACGGGAGTGACGTGAGTTAAACGCTTTTTGATTTTATTTTTCAACTTTTTATGGAGAAACTCAATATCGTCAATGTTCACAAAGTCCAAATCATCCTCATGCAAAAACTGAACAGATCCATCTTCTTTGAGAACTTCAAATTTTGGGGTGAACACTCGAGCTCGCTTATACATGTGGATGTTATTGATCTTTATAATATTTGATGTAGACCAATATTCAGATTTAGGTCTTTTGTCCTTTAGCATCATGTGATTGTATTATGCCTGTTCAGCCCGTGATGCGTCAGTTATAACCATTAAATGGCGTCTGCTGTAAGACCATGGACTCTTTCTAAATACCATCTTGAATCTTTCTTCAAGAAATGGACTCTGGAACTCCTCAGCTGGAAAATTTCTCAAGAAATCCTTTAATCCATGAACAGGAGGTTCCTCTAGCTCGGCAGAAGGAGGTTCAAGCAGTTTCAGAATACGACCTCGACGGTCCTGCCTTAAAGCTTCCTTTTCCTCTTCGGTCATAGTGTGCACCTTTCCCTTTGAATACCACTTTACCCATTCTAAATCATTTATGTCGTGCCTTGGAGTAACATCAGCCCTTGTCTCAAAGTAATCTACATTTCTGGGGCCTGATGACTCAACAGTTTGGGTTTGGGGTTAGGCTTGAGGTTGAGGAATTGATTGGACTTGTGGAGTTTCTTGGACTTCTAGGAAATCTATTTGAGTGGGGGAGGGAGCTTTAATGGATGATAAAATTTCATATTCGGGTACATGGGTTGGAGAATTTATAAAATCAAGTGAAGAAGATTTCTAAGGTGACTCAGGCTCACGCTTAGTGGTTATCAAAGGATAGTCTTGGTCAGTATCGGAGTCTGTGTCAGACACCAATATGACCTCAACTTTCTCAAATATAGGATCATATTCTACCATAGTCGTTAGTGGATCTAACTCTGTCGGCCTTCCTGAGCCCCTGAACTTCCTTCCCCATACCCTTCTTGCTCAGCCTCTGCTCCCCCTACAATCAACATTTCACCCTCAGACTGAACCCTGGGGCGTTTCTCCCCCTCATGATTATCAGGGTCGTCTTGATAATCATGCTTCCTTTTGTGGATTTCAGCCTGAGTGCGGCACTCCAACTCTCTTACTGCAGATTTCGATCGGTGAAATCTTCCATTTTAATTGTTCTTGATTTTGAAGAACTAGTCTTTTAAGATCATCGATTTTGGCAGAAAGTGTGGCTAGTTGTGCTTGGACTGATTGGGTTTCTGGTGGCTGCTCCACAGATGCAATACCCTTACCATTGAGAAAAGAGAAAAGAGCGGTATGCTGCTCCTCGGAAGCTGCCTTAAGGGCGTCCAGGTCAGCCTGGGAGACAAGCCCGGCAGCACGAATAGCTGCCGTTAGCATCTCGGGAGATGGCTTGAGGTTGATGGCATTGGTTGGTCAACAGCAGGTCTTCCTTCCATCCTTTACGCAACTCCTTTTGGGAGAGTGGATCCGGAAGTTGTAGGAGCTACCACAAAGGTGGCTCGTCCTGGAGTGGACGAGTGAGCTGTGATTAAAGGAAGGTTAGTCACTGAGGGTGACAAGTAATCTGTTCAACATCACCTCTCTCCGAGTGAGAGGGTGATGGTCTATGTGCGATATCCCCGTGCAATGAAACTGTTTCCCGTAGAAGGGAAACTGAGTGGATGGTTAGGGGTTCTTCGGCTACTGGACTAGTGACCTTATATTGACTTGTCCGGCTAATGGAGCTGTGAGAACCCTCAGATATGTTACCCTCTTCCCTCATTTGGTCAGAGACGGTCCTTTCAGAATCGACCGTCTCTGCCTGCTCACAATCTGCTCCCTCCCTCACTATAGACATCTCCCTCTCCCCAGTACCCAAAATATTGTCCATTGTTGCCTCGACAACCTCGTCCTCACTCATATGCATCTCACCTTCGGATTGGTTAGGCTCAGTCGGTTCTGACTAAGCCTCATCTGGAAACACGATCCGAATTTTATCCGAATTTAATCATGAACCCTTTCTGTCTGATCCGCTAGATGAAATAGTGATAGAGGGATGTCCATTACCGGGACATCTGCAGAATCTGCTGGAATTTTTATTCTTTGAAGCGCATCAGTGTTGTAGACGTCAGCCTCGGGGCGTTCGTGGATATCATATCTTGGTCCTCTCAACTATGAACAATTCACATAGCAAACATCAGGATCATTAATTATTAAAAAAAGTACATAGATAAAGAAATATTGAACTTAATTTTGTGACACAACCTTTAAATTTAAATACAGATATTTTGGAAATAAAGAAATTTCAAACACTTATATGTTTGAAATAGAATTATTTAGACAATGTCTGAAATTTAACTAGAAGGTGGATTCAACATGTCGATATGAGATACTAAAAACTGAAAACGGGGTTCGTGTAAAGCCTTAGTAAAAATATCAGCAAGTTGAAATTCAGTGCCTACAAAATACAGTTCAATTGTTTCTTTTTCTACGTGATCTTTAATAAAATGATACCTGATGTCTATGTGTTTCATTCGTGAGTGCTTCACGGGATTGCAAGAGATAGTAGAATCACAGTAGATTGGAATGTTGGTGAGCGAGAATCCATATTCACGGAACTGTGTTCTCGTCCACAGCACTTGAGAGCAACAACTTGCGGCTGCTACATACCCAGCTTCTGCTGTGGAAGTAGAAACACATTTATGCTTTTTGGAAGACCAACTCATCGGTCTGTCACCCAAAAACTGTATTTCTCCTGAAGTGCTTTTCCTATCGACTGTACAACCTACAAAATCAGCATCTGAAAAGGCGGTAAGATCAAAATTGGTTCCCTTCGGATTCCAGAGACCAAGATCGGGTGTACCCTTAAGATAACGAAAAATGCGTTTTACCGCAGTTAGGTGTGATACTTTTGGGTCGCCTGAAAGCGAGCATAAAGACATGTTGAAAACATTATATCTGGTGTACTAGCTGTAAGATAGAGTAGAGAACCAATCATCCCACTGTAAGTTGTATTGTCGACACTTTTCTCGGCAGGATTAGTGTCTAACTTACAGTTTGAAGCCATCGGAGTTACGATACTCATGCAAGAGTCTAACTTATACTTCTTGAGGATGTCAAGAGTATATTTCGACTGGTTCTCACATATGCCATTTTCAAGTTGTTTGACTTGTAAGCCGAGGAAAAAGTTCATTTCCCTTATCATACTCACCTGGATTCCATTAGGGATGAGAAATTCTTACAGAAATTACAGTCTATGGATCCAAATATAATATCGTCGACATATATTTGGACTAGAATTATGTGCTGACCTTCCTTTTTAGTGAACAGTGTTGTGTCCACCACACCTTTGCTGAAATCAGCGGAGATAAGAAACTTAGAATGACTGTCATACCATGCTCGGGGTGCTTGTTTCAAACCATAGAGGGCTTTGTCTCGCACATAAACATGGTCTGATTTGTGTGCATGAACAAATCCTTGTGGTTGTTCAACGTACACCTCTTCGTTGAGTTCACCATTCAGAAGGCTGTCTTGACGTCCATCTGGTACACTTAGAAGTCTTTGTTTGCCGCGTACGCCAAGAGGATTCTGATTGCTTCTATCCGTGCAACTGGAGCGAAGGTCTCATCATAATTTATGCCTTCTTGTTGTCGGTAGCCTTTGGCGACAAGTCTTGCTTTATTTCTTACCACAATGCCGTTTTGATCTCGTTTGTTCTTAAAAATCCACTTTGTTCCGATTATGGTTCGGTCTTTGGGTTTGGGAACTAACCTCCATACTCTTAGCTGTTCAAACTGGTTGAGCTCTTCTTGCATTTCTACAATCCAGTTAGGGTCTTTCATGGGTTCATCCACACGAGCAGGCTCTATCATGCTAAGGAAAGATGCAAAGAGACATTCATTAGCAGATGCCCTTCTAGTTTGGACCCCGGTAGAGAGATCACCAATGATTTGTTCGGTTGGGTGACTCCGGGTCCATTTTGTCTCGTGTGTAAGGGGTGAACGGGATGGAAGCTCAGTGGCGAGTGTGGGAATGGATGATTAGTTATGGTCGATGGTCTCGAATGAAGGTACCATTGGTTCCGGTTCAGGTTCGGCTTGATCTGTTAGAGGGATAATGTTTTGCACTATGTGTTAGGGCATTTGATGCGTAGATGCAACTGGAGATGTGTTTGTGGATGACGTAGATGGTGGTGGATATAGAGTGGAAGGTGGATCAGATGGAGTGTATTGGGCAGTTGAATCATTGGATGTGTTAACTACATAACACAGATCAAATAAATTAACTAAGTCAGAAGGAGAAAAAGAAGAAGATTGTGAAAGGCTCCAGGCATTGGTGTAATGCGTGGTCCTGATTGGTCAACTTCGGGAGCCAGTTCAGCCATTTCATCGAATGTGACATGCAGACTCTCATTGACTGTCCTGGTGCAAGTATTGTATGCGCGATATCCCTTCGAATTGGATGAGTATCCAATGAAGATCATTTCATCTGCCTTCTCGTTGAACTTCCCGAGGTTGTCTTGGTCGTTAAGCACGTAGCACCTTCAACCAAATACACGTAACTACTTGATAAACGGAACTTATTTGAAAAAGAGTTGGTAAGGAGTTTTATTGAAGCGCTTATGGATATGGAGCGATTTTGCGTGTAGCAAGTTGTTGACACAGCTTCAGCCCACAAGAACGGAGGTAGCTTTGAGTACGTCAACATTGTGTGAGTGGCTTCCACAAGGGTACGGTTACGCCTCTCAACGATTCCATTTTGTTGAGGTGTTCTTGTAGTAGAAAACTGATGATGAATACCTTTGGATCGAAGGAAGCTATCTACTACCGAGTTCTTGAATTCCATGCCGTTGTCAGATCGGATTGATTGTACAGACAGCTGCTGTTGGATTTCAACACTTTTGATGAAATCGATGATTTTATTGAGCTGTCTCATCCTTGGATCGCAAGAATTTAACCTAGGAGTATCCCAAAAAGTCATCAACGATAACCAACATCTATCGCTTCCCATTTATCCTTTGTGTTCGCATGGGACTGCATTAATCGACGTGAATTAACTCCAACACTCTTTTTGATGATGGTTCGGGTTTCGACTTGTGAGATGCTCTTTTCATTTTTTCCTTTCTCACATGCTCCACACAGATGGTCCTTTTCATCTCGTAATTCTGGGAGTCCTTTAACCAGTTGTTTCGAAGCAAGCTTGTTTCTACTGTCAAAGTTCAAATGGGATAAACTTCGGTGCCATAACCAAGAGTCTTTTGATGAGGCTTTTGATAGTAGGCAGATGCTATCCTTAACCAATAGCTTGGCTACGTGTATAGTGTAAAGGTTAGAGTTTCGGGAACCGGATAAAATTTCTTTTCCATCAATACTCTTAACACTACAGTTCTTAGCCCTTAATGTAACCTCTAGCCCTTTATCGCAGAGTTGTCCTATGCTAAATAAGTTATGAGATAACCCCTCAACATAGTAAATATTATTGATGACTAGATTGTTTAAGACCAAATCCCTGTATCCTTTGATATGAGCAAGATTATTATTCCCGAATTTGACTGTACAACAATATTGTTAAACTATGTTAGACTGTAACTCTCTCCTCTCAGTCATGTATTTAGAGCAACTCGAATCCATATACCAGATGGATTTTGCCTTAAAATAAAAATGCATACAATGAAAATCTATAGGCATTAAAAAATACCATCGGAAATTAACATGCAAACCGTGTTCTGAACCAAGATGTTCAGAAAACATGATGAGTTTAGACCGGGTCCTGAGCTGAGTGCACAGAAGCCAAACATGTCGGGTTTAAGCACAACCAAAAAGCAGAAGAACGAGTCCTAGTCTAAGATAACTAGAAACCAATTCATTGAAGTGCGGGTCTTGATATAAAATAACCAAGAACCATTTGCACTAAAATCACACAACTTTGGGTACCCAACCTAGGATGGGTCCTTTTGGGTTAGGTTTTCCAGGAGAATATGACACGTGTACAGTCTTAGGGACCCTTTTTAGCAGTCATGTATGGGCTAAATGCAGAGCCTTTTGAAATCCATTTATGTTTGGATTTAACAGGCTTTGGAACCTTAGGCGATGAAATTACCTTTGGTTTTGGACTTTTTGAAACTTATTTTACATTTGCTTTGGGTTTGGTCCTAGGAAAAGTACAAGTCTCAGGTTTTGTTGTGACCGATGATGCTGTATTTTTATTTTCTTTTTTCGAATTCTTTTAGCATAAAAGGCACGAAAGCATTCATTTCAGGTACTTGGCATCTAAACGAGTTGGATATAATTTAAACAAATCACCAAATGAATACTTTAAACACGAAACAGAATTCAGTACATCATTACAGATTTTGTTTTTAGAGAATACATGCAACCTATATCTAGAAACAAATTCATCTGGCATTACAGCCTTATTCACAAAAAAAACTCGAAAAGTCTTCCATCGTTGTTTTTGGCATTCTTCTTACATGATCTGTAGGAATAGAATGATGAGAGTCCGTACGTATGGAAGACTTAGAATTTGAAAAATTTCCTTGGTGAGTAGGTTTATTGGAAGACTTAGATTGACTCTGAGTCTTCTTTGAAATCTTATGATTGGATGATTTGGAGAACTCACCTTTACAACTGACAGAAGAAACTTTAACATTGGCTTTACCTTTTTCGGATGATGTGAGAGGGATGTTGGTAGGATGAGAAACTTTTGAGGCATTTAAGTGAGAAATTACACTTTCTGAAACCATGTCAAACTTTTCTTTGTAGATGATTAATTCTACATTTTGTTGAAAACTTTGATTTGCCAATTTTTCTCACTCTTGAGAAGAGCATATTGAAAATCAAGAGCTTTCTTTCGAGTTGACTTTAATTCCTTTTCTAAAACTTTTATTTTATGTTGAAGAACTTTTGTAGGAATGTAAAGATGAGGGATTGGTTTGACCAGTTCTACATTCATTTCAGCTGATCAATAGCTAGACAGGAAGTCCTCCTCAAGAGTAGGTACTCTAGAGGGATAACTCTCATTTAGATCATCATAATTAAAAGGCATTTCTTTTTCTTTGTTTTCACTTCGTTTATCATCCTCTTGGGTCAAAAATTCTTCCGATGTTTGATAAACAAAAGACTTAAGCTCAGCACCCATATATCTCATATTCATAAAATGGAGGTAAAACTTGTTGAACCTTTTCCAAATGCTTAGGATTTTTAAAACCAATTCCTTGTTTGGAATGATAAAACCTAGTCTCTTTCGGTTGGTTTAGATGAATAGTTTGTTCAACAAGTTTTAAGGTCACCTATAGCACGGATCTGATCTTGACGCAACAGCCTCCAACGAGTGCGGAATCCTCGTTAGGGTTTAACGGATCGATCACACACTGTCAGGATCTAAACTTAACTATCTAAGATTAACTGATTTTAATTTATCAGAGTGTAAACCAATAATCTTATATTAAATCAAAGCCTAATTAAGAAGTTTGCTAGAATAACACTTAATTATTTTGATAAAAGCTTTCAGAATTCATAACAGATAAACATAAGGAATAAACAAAAACTGCTTGTATTGCTGAACTGAATGATTACAATCACCTCTAATCTGTTTGATTAGACGAAGAACACAAATTGTTCTTAGGGTTTTACAACCTTAGAGGCTTATGAAAACTTAAACAAAAAGCAATTACAAACTTGAATATGCAGAAAACTTGATTACAATAGAAAAACCTATTCTATGTATTTATAATGCTTTCTGATTTGTTTCCTTGAAGGACTCTGACTTCTCTGATAGTAGATATGCTGGAATCTTCATGTAAATATCTTTTCGTGAATATCAGCACTTTCTGTTTATGAAACTGTTGAGCAGCTTGAATCTTTTACAGCTTGAGCAGAGCAGCTTGAGTGAAATTACTCTGGCAGCATGAACTTTTATACTAGCAGCTCGAACTTCTTCAGCTAACAACATGAATTTTGTACTTACATAGAAATTCTACTAACAGTCTGAAAAGTCTAACTAACAGTTTGAACTACTTAGAATATTTCCCAATACACACAGAAACCGGAGACGAACACTATGATAGACGTTCCGACGAACGACCCGAGACGTGTATTTCTCCGAAACGACTCTCTGAAATCTCACAAGTTCGTACGTGCACTAATACGAGCTCTGGATGCTAATTTCTTCAAAAGTGACTAACAAAAATGGATTAACTCTTAATTATAGAGATTAAGTTCGAACTTAGCTTAAACAAGTTTGTTTAGGCCCAAGCCCACGAACTTGTCCACGACAATTCGAACATAGCTTTAATAAGTTCAAAATCTATCCTTTCAACTTATTCTTGAACTTATCTTTGAACTTGTTCTTGAACTTATCTTTGAACTTATGTTTGAACTTATCTTTGAACTTATGTTTGAACTTATCTTTGCAAATATAAACATCATACACAAACAAGATCAAACATATATAATCAAGATCAAACATATATAACATGTATTTGCAAAGCCTGATCTATTACAAAAGACTATCTAAACCTAGATGGATATCGTCAGACAGGGTGCACTAACAGACTCCCCCTTGACGATAGCTTCTATTTAGATATTGAACTAATCTATAGAAGTAGGCTAATTCAAAATACTTCCTGCATACAATCCCTGTTCTACACAAACCTTTAAACTTTCTGGTACTTCTTCCCTAGTCATGTGACGAGAGCAACCACTGTCGATGAACCACTTGTTGTTAAGACCTATAGTTAGCTCCTACACATGAAAGAAAACAAGTTAGTTATCACGAGGAACCCAAGCCATGACTGAGTTGGTAATACCATTCTCATCCACAAACATGAACTCCTTCAAATACACATCTCTCATTGTAGGTGACTTGGGTTTTTGATTGAGAACCTGTTATGGTGCTGAGTGATTAAGATTCACTCTTGGCATTTGGGCTGTCATTTGCGGTTGAGACCTAGAAAAGTTTCTATTATAGTGCATTTCATTCTGAAATCCATGGGCTCTACTTGGTGTCTGTTGTGTTTAAGGAATATGAGACCTAACTGGAGTGTAAGTCCTTCTAGGTGTTGTACTACTATATCCTTGTTGTGGTCCTGACCTAGACTGACTAGGAACTCTATTCGGAGAATTAGTCCTAATCACTTCTTGCTGCGTGACCGACACCGGTATTTGATTAACAGTTATCCTAGGTGTTGTATACACATTCTTCTCGGTATGTTGAGAACTACTAGTGCTAGCAATAATAGATACTGGTTTTGGTTGATCTTGCTTTCCTATAGTAGGTCTAAACTCTGGTTTAGAGGGTGTAGACTCCACTTTCTTATAGGGACATCTAGACACAACATGTCCTTTCTCATGACATCTAAAGCATGACATCTTATCAATCGGCTTCTTAAAAGTACCTTTTGATTTAGGTGTCTCACTAGTGTCATTTTCTTTCAATTCAACTACAGTGATCACTTCCTCTTGCTGATTAACAAAAACAAGTTTAGCTTCTCCTAGTATAGTGTCACTAGTAGACTACACAAACTTGACTTTCTTAATCTTAGAGGTAGTGGTAGAAACCTTAGTTGAATTATCTTTTCCAGATTCAGTTACTGTTGCTACCTCTGATTCAACCGGTTCAGTGGTTTTATCCTGAGTTGAGGCACGTAGTTATTTTTGAATGGTGGAGGACTCTCTTGATAACCTAGGCCTACTGGCTTCTTAGACTGCTTTTGAGCTTCTAAGATCTTTCCTAGGTTCAGATACGAGTTCCTAAACTTTTCAAGCTTGCTATTTGCCTCAGAACCTTTAACCCTATACTCGGCTAGCTCTACATCCTTAAGAGTGAGTTCTTTGGTCAAAGCTTCAACATGCTCGTACATGAGTTCTATTCCAACACATTGTTCACTTAACTTCTCTTTTAGAACTATCACGTCCTGAGCATCTGCTTTCAGCTTATTCCTTAAATCCTCCTTAATATTTAGAAGACTAGCGGTATCCAATTTCAGTGATTGAAATTGAGCTGTTAATTGTTATGTGTCCCTAGTACTAGATTTAATCTATCATTTACAGTAACACATAAAACACATAAATCGTGGATTGTAGAAAACTTTAGAGTTACCTTTTTGCGGTCCGACTCCACATTCGCCATTTGAGCTACAAACTGTAGAATGGTTTGCTCGTCTGACTTTTCCACCAACAAAGGACTTGAATGTCTGCTGTGTGTCCTCGGCTTCCTTTTCAACTCTATCATCTCCGGTCTCAGTTACTTCTGCCATAAATGCTCTGACATTCGACTCCGGAAGAGTACTCCAATGATACGTTCCATCAAGCTATCTGTTAGATGACACATTGGTTAACAGTCCAGCAATGGCTGCTTGATTCCCATAAACAATAGAATGATATCTCCCTTGGTTCTTGTAAGGTCTACCAATACTCGATCTATCTAGACGCGGATCCGTCAACGAGTGCGGAATCCTCGTTAACGGTTAGACGGACAACTCTCAACTACGAAACACGGAGACTATCAGAGGCTGAACGAACGACTGACGAACGATCCTACGAACTGATTCTCTCCGAAACGGACCTAAAGCTGATGATAAACTCGAGATCGCCTTAAGCTTAATTCCTCACGAATTCTGCTAAAAGTCTGCTAATGACTCGAGTCTATCCCTAATTATAGACCCTGATTCGAGTCTGATGTGGGCCAAACTCGAATCTGGCCCAAGGCGCATTCGAGTCTGTCCACAATGACACTCTCGAATCTGGGCACATTCGAATCTAAGGCTACATTCGAATCTATCACAGATTCGAATGTCTACCCTTATATAATTCGAATCTAGCCAAATCACTTAAACACCTAAGTGTTGAAACTTATGTTTTTACTTATGCTTGAGTTAATCTTTGAACTTTATGTTTGAACTTCTTGTAATATGTTACATCAAGTTCAAACACACAATCAATAACAGTCAAACATATATAAACATATATATCAAAACACTCGTTTAACCAAAATGTTGAATATTACTTAAACCACAATGTTAGATCGATTAGACTGCTATCGTCACACAAGGTGTACCAACAGACTCCCCCTTGACGATAGCTTCTAATTATTTACATTAAGTTCAAGTACTAGAACTATATATACTACTGCCTGCATATAATCCAGCATCTATACAAACTTTAACTACCTTCTGGAACTTCCTGGCTTCAGATCTCCATGCTTCAGTAAAGAAGATAGGCTGATCATGTAGCTTCTTCAACTCGTCCTTTGATAGATTTATCAAATGCAGTGGATCATATACCTTCAAAATGACCTTCTCGTCTTGATCCTCCATGATGGCTTCAGCAGTGTCAATCTCGAGGTACCACCATTTCATGTTGCTCAAAATATTCTATGGCATCAATTTCATTGGAACCTTTTTCAGACATTTGACTGGCTTATAAATCATTCTGGCCCAAGGCCTTCCAGTATGAGGATCTATCCTTGATCCATCCTCGACCCTTTTGCCTTATCTCGGCTTAAGCCTCTCAAACTTTCCTGAACGACCCTATTTTCTTATTATTCTTGCCATGACTTCAGCGTATGGGACTTCGCCAATATTAACTAGTTCTTTCCATGCAAGCTCTTTTACTTCAATCTTGGGCAGTGTATTGAACGCTTTTAGTGTTCGCCTCAAGTATTGGAGGCCATCTCTTCTTTTCAAAATAAACAGCTGCAGTTCTCTGTCAAAGAACCAGCTAATAATCCCTCCAGAAAAATTTCCAGCACTTGGATTTCTCATCTTCTTCTTTATCTTCAGCTGATCTTTCTTTTGTTCCTTCTTAAACCAAAGATTTATCAACTCAGCTCTAGATGGCTCCTTCTCAGCCTCTTCAAGTTCTTTGTCTTCAACTGAGGCTACCTTAATGTAGTCTATATCAATCACATTATGATTTTGGCCCTCATACAGTTCCGTGACAGGTTGTGAATTGATTATCACCTCATTTACATGATCATCCTCATCATCTAACACTTCGTCATCAGATTTCCAGTCAACGACCTCCTCCGGAATGAACTCACCTTCCTCCAACTCTTCAACTTCATCTTCAAAATCAAATTCCATAAGCTCTTCCTCAATATCTTTCAGTGCATCTATCACGTCACTATCCAAAGCCCTTGAAGAACCTGCTTCTCCTCCGGCTCCTCCTACTTCTCCTTCTAGACTAGGCTCCCCCTCAGATTGAGCAGTCTGAGCAGCAGAAAGATCTACTGGCTCATTCTGTCTTTTTGGGCTGGGATCATTGCCTTGATTGTCCTCATCATCATCTTCTCTTGGCCTCTCAATTTCTTGATCACGGCAGGATGTCTCCCCCTGAGCCTGAAGATTTTTCATTAACTGCTCAATGAGGGAGCGCATCGATCTTAACTCAGCTGCCTGATCGCAGACGAACGTCTTCAGCTCAACGTTCTCGTCCTGGATTTTTTCTACCGTCTTCTTCAATTCAGCATTTTCATTATCTAGATTTGCATTATGTGCCTGAATTTCACCCATTGCCTGTGTTAGGCTCAGGATTTGAATGTGTTGGAAGTCAACGCGAGCTTTGAGCTGCATAAACCTCTGGTTGTCAGCGTAGGCGGCCGAGGTAGATGGAATGGACTGAACAGGAGAAGGGATGAATGGTGGTGGAATATATGGCTCATGTTGAGGTGGTGGTGATGGTCAAATTACTCTGGGTTGCGCATTCCATTCAAAACTGTGACTTATCAAACGCTTTGGTAAATAAATCTGCATTATTATCTTCTGTTGCCAATTTTACCAGTTTGATTAAGTTCTTTTCAGCACAATCACGAATAAAATGATGCCTTATGTCTATGTGCTTTGTTTTGTTGTGTTTAACTGGATTATTAGTTATAGCAATAGTAGATTGATTGTCTATCCTAATTGGAGTTTGAGTGTAAGCCAAACCGTAATCCCGCAATTGTTGTTGTATCCACAGAACCTGTGAGCAGCAACTACCAGCAGCAACATACTCGGCCTCGCACGTTGACATGGCTACCGACGTCTGTTTATTGCATTGCCAGGATACCAACCTCCCTCCTAGGAACTGACAACCTCCAGTCGTTGATTTGTGCGTCAAGCTGCATCCTCCGTAGTTAGAATCTGTGAACGCCTCCAACTCTAGATCTCCCTCCGCGTGATACCAAAGACCCAGCTTCGGTTTCGACTTGAGGTATCGTAGAATCCGCTTCACAGCTTTCATATGCATCTCCTTCGGATTCGCTTGAAACCTAGCACAAATACACACATCAAACATAATATCAGGTCTTGAAGCAGTTAAATACATAAGTGACCCAATCATGGCCCGATATAAAGTCGGATCCACATCTGTATCACTTTCAGTACCCGGCCCGAGATTTTGATTCACTTGAATCGGCGTGCTGAAGTGGGCAGTCAACTTTGTTCCTTCCATCCCGAAACGCTCTAATATGTCATAGACATACTTGGTCTGATGGATAAACATGCCTTCCTTCTTCTGGTCAACTTGTAACCCCAAAAAGAAATTCAACTCCCCCATAGCACTCATCTCGAACTTAGACTTCATCACCTTCTCGAAATCTTTGCACATCTGTTCGTCTGATGATCCAAAGATGATATCATCGACGTACACTTGTACCAAGATAAAGTCTTCTCCCTTTCTCTTAACAAACAGTGTACTATCTATCCTACCCCTTTCAAAACCGTTTTCTAAAAGATGGTTGGATAGTGTCTCATACCACGCCCTAGGTGCCTGATGCAATCCGTATAGAGCCTTATCTAAACGATATACTCTATCAGGATATTTTGGATTTGTAAATCTGGGCGGTTGTTCTACATACACCAACTCCTTCACTTTCCCATATAGGAAAGCACTCTTAACATCTAATTGATATACCTTAAAGCCCTTGAAGGAGGCAAAAGCTAGAAACAATCTAATGGCTTCCAGCCTTGCTACTGGTGCAAAAACCTCGTTGTAATCGATTCCCTCCTCTTGGTTGAAACCCTTTACAACTAACCTTGCCTTGTTGCGCGTGACTATACCCCGATCGTCCCTTTTGCACTTAAAAACCCATTTGGTTCCTATGGCAATCTCCCCTCGAGGTAATGGAACTAACTCCCACACTTCTAGTTTCCTAAATTGCGAAAGTTCTACCTGCATCGCTTCAACCCAGGAGTTATCCTTAAGTGCCATTTGCACATTTTTAGGCTCTACTTGCGATATGAAACACGAATAGAGACATGTGTGATATGCCTCGGAGTCGTTTATCATCGACAACAACACTGTGTTGTTATTTACACTACTCCTTGTCCTCACACCCTCGTTAGGATTTCCTATGATGCTTTCTAATGGATGGTTCTTGTTAATCCTAGAGGTCTCTATTTCATCAACTCTTAGATTATCTCCTAAGTTCGATCCTATTTCACCTAATGGGGGAACATGCTCAGCTTCTACATTTTCCTCCTCATGGACGTTTTCCTCAGAGTTGGAACTCGATGCTTGAGTCTGATTCTCAGTGGTAGGTGATTCTTGATCAGCAACTTCTGGAGATCTATCTACAGTCGCAGTAGGCTCGGATGTAGATTCGAACGTGGTCCTCGGAAAGATATGGCCATCGTCATTCAGGTGCAACGTCGCCATGTCTTTTTCGATTGTACCTGCAGTATCATCCAAAGGAATGTTAAATGACTCAAACAATTTATCATAGTCAAATAACCATTCCGGACCAGTTTGGGGTTCATGTGTATAACTTGTGACTTCAATATTATACACAATCTCCACAGTACCACTCGTTTTGTTAAAAACCCGTTTGTTTGGTGAGTTCGGCACGTAACCTAGGAAGTATCCTTCGTCAGCCTTTTCACCAAACTTCGGTTGATGTTTTGTTCGTAAAAGAGTGCATGGTACTCCAAACGGTTCGAATCCAGTTAAGTTAGGTGGCCTTTTATTCAAAATTTCATAGCATGTTTTGTTCAATGATTTGACTGTAAGGACTCGGTTTAAAATATGGCACGCGGTATTCACTGCCTCCCCCCAAAACATGGTAGGAAGCTTTGAATCCGACAGCATAGTCCTTGCAGCCTCAATCAATGTTGTATTTTTACGTTCGGCCACCCCATTTTGTTGAGGTTCATATGGTGCAGTGAATTGATGCACTATGCCCTTTGATAGGCAATATACACCAATTACAGAGTTTTTAAATTCAGTCCCATTATCACTTCGAATATGTTTAACCCTTGTTCCGTAGGAGTTCTCCACTTGGTCTAAGAACCCGATGAGCTTAGTAGCCGTCTCGTCCTTCGTACCTAAAAAGAAAACCCAAGAAAAACGTGAGTAATCGTCAGTGATAACTAAGCAGTACCAACTACCTCCGATACTCCTTTTGTTGATTGGGCCAAAAAGGTCCATGTGCAACAAATCAAATGTTGAGGCTATGGAATTCTTCATCTTGGACTTGTGTGTCTTCTTATGTTGTTTGCCCTTCATGCAAGGTAGACACTTGTCCTCGAGCTGAAAACTTTTCATGGGCACACCCTGCACCAATCCATTCTTTGTTATGTAATTCATCTTTCTTAGGTGCAGGTGAGCCATGCGTCTGTGCCACAGTACTGATTCCGTCTCTAAAGCTTTGGATAGTAGACAGATTGGCCCCATCGATGTCTCCGGCTTGTTCATATCCAGCATGTACAAGTCGTTCTTCCTTGGCGCCCGCATCAACACCCATTCTTCAGGAATCTTGAATCCCGGCTGTAGCACTAACGCCTCAGTGTCAGTAAATAACACTGAGTTCTTCTTATCACAGATTTGAGATACACTAATGACATTGTGAACCAGTTTATCAACGTGATAAACTTGGTCCAACTTGATTGTCCCATTAGTGACCACTCTGGTACCCGTGATATTTCCACCTTTGTTACCAGCGAATGATACGAATCCCCTATTACCTCCCTTGAAGTCTGTGAGTAGACTTCTTTCCCCCGTCATGTGCCTGGAGCAACCACTGTCGACGAACCACTTGTTGTTTGGACCTGTAGTTATCTCCTGCACATGAAAGAAAAGAGGTTAGTTATCACGGGGAACCAAAGCCATGACTGACTTGGTAATACCATTCTCGTCCACATACGTGAACTCTTTCAAGTACCCATCTCGCCTTTCAGGTGACTTGGGCTTTTGAACTGAATTCTGTTGTGGTGCCGAGTGATTTAAGTTCACTCTTTGCCTTGGAGTAGGCATTTGTTGTGGAGCTCTAGAATAGTTCCTATTATATGGCATTTCGGACTGTGATCCCTGAGCTCTTACCGGTGCATACTGTCTAATTGGAGTATGAGACCTAACTGGAGTGTGTGACCTGCTAGGTGTTGTGCTTCTATAGACTTGTTGTGGTGCTGACCTAGATTGATTATTGACACGATTCGGTGAATTTGTCCTAATCACTTCCTTTGGTCCAACCATAACCGGTGTGTTTTTCACAACATGTTTGGGTGCGGCCTGCACAGTTTTCTCGGTAGGTTGAGAACTACTGCTGCTTGCCACACTGGTTGAGGGCTTAACAGGTGTTGGGTTCACTGTCTTAAGGGTAACATCGGTTTTCCTAAGTGGACAGTGAGAAGCAACATGCCCCTTCTAGTGACATCTGAAGCAAGACATCTTATCTATGGACTTTTTGTGTGTTCCCTTAGATCTAGGTGTCTCACTAGTGTCTACTTCCTTTGGTACATCTATGGTGTCTGGCTCATCGACCTGATCAGCCCAAGAAATTTTCTGTTTTCTGGCAAGTGTTTCACTGGAGGAAGACACAAATTTCACTTTCTTGACCTTGACGGTTGAGTCAGCCACCTTAGGTGCATTTTCTACTATAGGCTCAGGTGTTGGTGTAGGTAGGTCCTCTAAGTCTACTGATTTGTCAGTGTTCTCCTGAGGCTGAGGCACATAGTTTGCATTGAAAGGCGGAGGTATTTCGTGAAAACCTAGACCTACGGGCTTCTTAGACTGTCTTTGGGCATCTAAGACTTTCCCTAGATTTAGGCTCGAATTCCTAAACTTCTCCAACTTGCTATTTGCCTCTGCTACCTTTACTTTTGTCTCTGCTAGCTCTATATCCTTGTCCTTAAGACTTTTTGTCAAGGCCTCTACGTGCTCATACATTAGCTCTATCCTAACACACTGCTCACTGAGTTTGTCTTTTAGAACTACTACGTCTTGAGCATCAGCCTTAAGCTTTTCTTTTAGATCTTGCTTGATATCATTTAGGCTAGCATTTTCAATTTTTAAGTTTTCATTTTGAGCAGTTATGGTCTTATGTGAGTCTAAGACTAGCTTTAACCTATCGTTAGAACTAACACATAAAGCACATAATTCACGAAATAGAGAATAAGACAGACTAACCTTTGAGTTATCAGATTCCACGTTGGCCATCTGAGCAGCAAACTCCAGCACTGTCTGATCATTCGCCTTCTCTACCCACATCGGACTGCTGTCCCGTGTGGTCTGCTCGTCCCCATCACATCCAGTTTCTGTGACTTCAGCCATGAAGGCTCTAGCATTCGACTCAGGATGTGAACTCCAATCATACGTACCATCTAGTTGTCGGTCTGAAGTGACGTTGGATAGTAAACCAGCTAGATTGGCTTGTCCAGATGAGGAACTCGGAAGGTATCGTTGTTGGGACTGATTTTGAAACTGTCCCTGATGCTGACTCTGCTCCTGGTATGTCTCTACCTTTGGTCTCTGGCACTCCCTGGCGAAGTGTCCCAGTCCTTGACAGTTGTAGCGTTTCACCTTGGACTTATCAAACCCTATCCTCTTGTTATTTATCTGCAGATTCCTTTCAGTTCTCTAAATGAATCTCTTAAGCCTCTGGGTTACCATGGCCAGTTGCCACTTAAGATCCATTTCCTCAAGATCATCAGGGTCGACCTGATCGTAGTCTTCGTCCCAAAGAGCCGGATCATTAATCTTGCCTTGAACACAATTTCCGTACGCGGCAACAAAAGAAGCAAGCAGATTTAGATGTTCTTCCGCCGACTTTGCGCTCATGGGCATCTTTGAATAGCTCTGAGATGTCGATGCCTGTTGTACTTGAGGCTGCGGTTCTTCCGATCTTCCTAACCCTAAGAACGCGCGATTCAGTGTGTCATCAGACTCTGCTGGTGACGATGTCTTTCCAGTGAAAAACGCTGTAGCAGTCTTCGGTTCGGCTGCCGCTGAAGATTTTGTCGTCTTTCCAAAATACATTGCTGGATTCTGGACTTGTTCGTAATCAGTCTCAGTCTTCAGGAGCTCGAAGTGATATGCCCTCAACGTTCCCACTATATCATCCAGAGATTGAGTGTAATACTTATCCTCATTTAGCTTGATCATTGCCACGTACATAGCCCATTTGGCTGGTAGGGCATCAAGAAGCTTGTTGTTCTTGTCAGTATCAGTAAACTCAATCCCGTGGCTCTCATGTTCCGTAAATAGATGATAGAAACGGGTGATGATGTCATCCAGTTGTTCATCCTTTAACGCCTTGAAGATTGCAAACTGTTGTTTTAACAGCTCTGTACGCTTTCTCCTAACTCTAGGGTTTCCCTCACACCTCTTCTCTAGCGACTCCCAAAGTTCTTTTGATGTCCTCTGAGTCCTAAATGTGTGTAGAATATCCTGCGGTAACGCCATTCGAATTAGAGAGAAAGCTTTGTTTTCGGCTTCAAACAATTTCTTGTCATCCTCCTTCATCATTTGGTACGACAAGACTTTTTGACGGCCTTCTACTTCTGACACCGATGGAATATACCCTTCGTCGATGCACACCCACATGCGCATGTCGTTGAAACGTACGAAATCAGTAAATCGGTCTTTCCACCAGTAATAATCCTCGACCTTCATCAGCTTAGGCGGTGCGTTTGCCTTCCCAACCTCGTGGTCCATTTCTAGGAATTTCTGAAGATTTGACATCTTTTCGAAAGTAATTGAATTTGAACTTAATTAATTTAATTCGAAACTGATTTAGAATAATTTTTTCGAATCTAGGTAGATTCGAAACTAATTAAAGTTAAATCTTTTGGGATTAAATTCGATTAAGTGTATTAATTCAATTAAACTCAAAATATGTCAGATTCGAAGTTCCTTAGATTCGATGGTCCTTAGATTCGAAGGTCAGCAAACTCGAGGGAACCAGCAGATTCGAAGCACTTATCGAAACTATACTAGACTCGAACTAGACTCGAAACTAGACAGACTCGAGACTCTGTTCGAATGAAGCACAAACTCGACACAGATTCGAAACCTACTGAAACAGACTCGAAAGGAGCAGATTTAGGTTAGACTCGAGACTAAAGTGTAACCCTAATTACCCCTATTAGATTCGAGCGCCGCAAACTCGAAAAACAGTTAATACTTTGATTTTTTAACGATTTTCAGATTAAACCAGTATTTTTCTAACGAAAAATAATGGTTTCGATCAAAAACGAGAAAAAACCACAAAGTATTTTCTGAATACAAATTTGCTAAGCTCAAAAACTCGATTTTGAGAGAAAAACCGTCCAACTAGCGTCAAGAAACCTAGAATGTATTTGATGAACACGAAGAACACGAAGAACACTCCGTAAGCTCTGATACCACTTGTAAGGTCTACAAATACTCGATCTATCTTGACGCGGATCCGTCAACGAGTGCAGAATCCTCGTTAACGGTTAGACGGACAACTCTCAACTACGAAACATGGAGACTATCAGAGGCTGAACGAACGACTGACGAACGATCCTACGAACTGATTCTCTCCGAAACGGACCTAAAGCTGATGATAAACTCGAGATCGCCTTAAGCTTAATTCCTCAAGAATTCTGCTAAAAGTCTGCTAATGACTCGAGTCTATCCTTAATTATAGACCCTGATTCGAGTCTGATGTGGGCCAAACTCGAATCTGGCCCAAGGCCCATTCGAGTCTGTCCACAATGACACTCTCGAATCTGGGCACATTCGAATCTAAGGCTACATTCGAATCTATCACAGATTCGAATGTCTACCCTTATATAATTCAAATCTATCCAAATCACTTAAACACCTAAGTGTTGAAACTTATGTTTTTACTTATGCTTGAGTTAATCTTTGAACTTTATGTTTGAACTTCTTGTAATATGTTACATCAAGTTCAAACACACAATCAATAACAGTCAAACATATATAAACATATATATCAAAACACTCGTTTAACCAAAATGTTGAATATTACTTAAACCAAAATGTTAGATCAATTAGACTGCTATCGTCACACAAGGTGTACCAACAGTTCTGATTCGGATAGTTTTCCACTTTAGATCTTTGACACTCTCTTGCAAAGTGTCCCAATCCTTGGCAATTGTAACACTTTACCTTAGATTTGTCAAACCCAACCTTATTGTTGCTAACGTTCAGATTTCTTCCTGTCCTCTTCATAAACCTATTGACCCTTTGAGTCACCATGGCCAGTTGCCATTGCAGGACCATTTCTTCCAAGTCGTCAGGATCTACCTGATCGTAGTCTTCTTCCCACAACGCTGGATCGTTTATTTTGCCCTGAACGCAATTCCCGTATGCTGTGACAAACGAAGCTAGAAGATTTAGATGATCTTCAGCTGATTTTGCTCTCATCGGAATCTTAGTATGTCCTTGAGACGTAGATGCTGAATGATTTGGTTTTTCTTCTGGTTTGGAAAACCCTAAGAACGCCCTGCTACTAGAATCCTCTGTCTCAACTTGAGTAGATTCTTCTCTAGAGAAGAATGTTGTGGTCCCTGACTTCAGTTCACTAGCAATTGACGGTTTTGATTTTCAAAAATACATCTCTGGATCTTGAACCTGATCAAACTCCCGTTCCTTCTTCTATAACTTGAAGTTGTATGCTCTCAGCGTTCCAATAACTCGTTCAAGAGTGAGAATCTCAAACTTCTCTTCATCATGATTTATTAACGCCGTGTACATCTCCCAATTCGCCGGTAAAGCATACATAAGTTTCCTATCTTCTCAGTCTCTTGATACTCAACATTGTGATTGTCGAGTTCAGTTAGAAGATGATAAAATCTAGTAATTGTCTCATCAAGCGTCTCATTCTTCAAAGCCTTGAAGATAGCAAACTGTTGCTTCAGTATTTCTGTTCTTGCTTTACATACTCTTGGATTTCCTTCACACCTCCTCTCTAGAGCATCCTATAGCTCTTTAGAAGTCCTATGATTCCTCAATGTGGGAAGTATTACCTAAGGTAATGCCATTCTTATAATTGAGAAAGCTCGGTTCTCAGCCTCATAAAGTTTCTTGTCGTCATCTTTCATGTTCTGATACGTCAAGACTCTTTGTCGGCCTTCAAGCTCTTGCGTAGGAAGAATATATCCCTCATCAATGCATATCCACATACGCATGTCGTTGAATCGAGCAAAATCAGCAAACCTATCCTTCCACCAATAGTAATCCTCCAGTTTCATCAGCTTTGGCGGAGAATTTGCTTTGCCAACCTCGTGGTTCATTTCTAGGAATTTTTGCAAACTCGACATTCTTTCTAAACTTTTTGTTTTCGGACTTAAACAATTTAAATTAATATAAAATAAACCCTTCAAACTTATGCAAGTTCGAATAATTTAAATTTAAATTTGTTTGTAAATTAAATTCGAATTGGCTTAAGTTCGAACTCAATAAGTTCGAATGAGTGTAAGTTCGAGAAAACCCTAGAAATTCTGACAAGTTCGAACTTCAGGAAAGTTTGAAGAAACCCTAATTTCTCTGACAACTTCGAATATAACAAGTTCGTTTCTGACAACATCGAATCTGACATGTTCGATTTTGACAACTTCGAAACCCAGTTAAATTCGAATGAAGCCCTAAAATAACTTCGAGAGGAGCGTATTCTGACAAGTTCGAAGAACCCTAATACCTCCTTAAGTTCGAGTGCCGCAAGTTCGAAAAACGACCAAAAATTCGATTTTTCCAAGTTTTCAGATTAAACCAATGTTTTTTTAAGATTAAAAACACTGATTTCGACAGAAAAAGTGACCTAATGTGAATTTTTCCCCGTTACCTTGCGTGTAGAACTCAGAAAAACTTAGAAAACAGTGATTTTTCCGGTAAAAATGTCAAGAAACCATGAATGTTCGTATGAACACGAAGAATGCGAGAACACTCGAATGTCTCTGATACCACTTGTAAGGTCACCTATAGCACGGATCTGATCTTGACGCGACACCGTTCAACGAGTGCGGAATCCTCGTTAGGGATTTAACGCATCGATCACACACGAAAACCGAAGACGAACACTATGATAAACGTTACGACGAACGACACGACACGTGTATTTCTCCGAAATGACACTCTGAAATCTCACAAGTTCATACGTGCACTAATACGAGCTCTGGATGCTAATTTCTGCAAAAGTCACTAATGAAAACGGATTAACTCTTAATTATAGAGATTAAGTTCGAACTTAGCTTAAACAAGTTCGTGTAGGCCCAAGCCCACGAACTTGTCCACTACAATTCGAAATTAGCTTTAATAAGTTCAAACTCTAGCCTTTGAACTTATTCTTGAACTTATCTTTGAACTTGTTCTTGAACTTATCTTTGAACTTATGTTTGAACTTATCTTTGCAAATATAAACATCATACACAAACAAGATCAAACATATATAATCAAGATCAAACATATATAACTTGTATTTGCAAAGTCTGATCTATTACAAAAGACTATCTAAACCTAGATGGCTATCGTCACACAGGGTGCACTAACAGCTTGACCCCGTTTTAAAAATTCATCATCTAGGGTCTTTATTTGTGAATATGAACCTATTCTCTTTTTCTTCTATCATTTTGTATTTTTCCAAATTGTGTATGTTTTCCATGTTTACTGACTATAAGTGTTTTCAAAGAACATATATTTCAGATTTTAAAGAGTTCTTTTCGTCAGTGATTTTATCCATGCAACTCTCAAGGTAATTATTCCTATCCTCATCGTCTACTTTTTCACTTATCATTTTCTTAACCTCATGATTATTTAGCCACTTATTTTCATGTACATCAGATTTTTCTGTTTAACGATCGGGCTAGATGTTTAGCCTTGACACACTTTTATTTTTCAGCATTAAACCTAGATTCTAGGTCAAGTATTTATGTGTGCAAGTTACATTCATTTTGTATAGATAAATTATTTACAGACTCATGAATGTAATAGGAATCTACCTCGTGTGCCTCTGAATCTGACGTGGAGCATTCGGAATCCCCGGACTTGGCCATCAGACATGCTGTTGGATCTTGCTTTGACTCCCCCTCGACAGCCGTGTCTGATTCTTAATCAAAAGTGGTCGCATAATCAGCCAGTCTAATGCGGTCAACCATATAGCAATTTCTTCCCTTATCCTCTTCCTCGTCAAAGTAAGCGTCATCCCAATAATCTTCTTGAGCAATGAAGGCCGTAACATCAGACCGTTTCTTCAGAGCTTCAAGCTTCCTATCATAATACCGGATATCCTGCTCAAACTGATTTTTACATTCCCGAGTAAAGTGACACGGTTTCCCACATTTATAGCACAGACGCTCATCATTTGCCTTTGGCTCATCAGCTCTAAGCATATCCTCTCTTCTCTTAGCCGACCTTTTGTCAGCTCGGCAGGGCTCGCAGCCATCATCACGTTTATCATCCCAACAATTGTAATCTCTCCTATCGTCTCTTCGATCATCACGTCTATCGTCATGCCTTTTATAACGGCGATCATCTCGATAGTCTCTCCTATCATCATACCTCCTGTCATCATACCTCCTGTCTTCCCGATCATTGCGATTCCAGTCATCGCATCCCCGATCGTTCCTATCATCTCGTCTCCAATAATCTCTCCTCTCATCTCGCCTCTCATCCCTTCTATCCTAAGGATACCTCCGAGGGCTAGTGTCATAATGAAGTTGGTTGTTTGTCTTGTTTTGAGAAAGACGTCTTTGTTGAAGACGATTAGACCATAAGGCAATTTATTCTTGTGTGGCTGCCTCTTCTTCGTCATATGGCTCACACGGTGGTGATGCATATCTGCATTGAGATGATGAGGAAGCTTGAGCGTAGTAAGGAACGGGAGATGAGATGGGTGGGGGTGCAATGGATAGTGCCTTGCTGGAGAGTAGGGCTAAATAATCAGTGGGTTTGGTGCTTTGGTTGGATGATAGTAACAGGGATGCCAAAGTGTTTGCCATTCGTTTCTGTTGGTCAACATCACCTTGATATTTCTTGTGTTCCTTGGATACCACATTAATTGAGACATTAGGAATGTCTAAAAGTCTTCTGGAGCCAAAGAAGAAAGGAATTGGATATTGATTTCATATTTATCCTTCTTGATGTGCAGTTTTTTCAGCTCATTAAGAACTGCACAGAACCTTGTGAAGGTACCCTGAAGAGACTCCCCATCTTTGACTCGGAACTTAGTAAACTTGGCCTTGGCTTTTTCAATCTTAGCCCTGTCATCTAGATCTGCCCCAAGCATTTGTACCTTTAATTCATCCCACATTTCTTTAGCTGACATCTTGCTGTCAACTCCAACCAGGATTTCAGTAGGGAGGGCTGGGTAAATGAAATACTCTGCCCTTTTGTCAGCTTATTGTCCATCCCTCTCTGCTTCAGTTGAAGGTTCACGATCAGTCTTTGATGCTGAGACTGGAGGATCAGCATCTGGCCTTGCAGGTAATTCCCGGTATTAGACAACTGGTCCTTTTGTTAAAGATTAAATTGCAGATTTCCCATTCATTGCATGCCAAGGAATTTCAGAAACCTCTGCTTCCATTGTTCGTACTCATCTGCATTAAGAACATGTGGTCTGTTCTCTGATCCAAGAACAAGGGCTTCTCTAGAGATGATGAATATTGCTGATTAAAAAGTTAAGATCTTTTGAAGTGCAAACTGAATTTCGGATGAACGGGAAGCAAATTTCGGATGAGCCAAATTGGGGTGAACAGTAACTCAGATGAATAGTAGCTCGGATGACCCGAACTCGGATGGATAGAACTCGGATGAATAGAAATCAGATGGATGAATTTCGGATGAAAGACAGTAAGTCTGGTGAAAATGAAACTCGGCTGGAAGGAAACTCGGGTGGATCGCAATTCGGATGAATAGTAGTATCTCGGATGGGAATTTAGAATAAATGCAACTCTGGTGATCCGAATTTGGTTAATGATCCGAATTGCGGATGATCCGAGTTGGTTTTGAAAAATGTTAAAAATGAAAAACAAATAATTTTAAGCACCCGAAGAATGTTTTAACACAATTTTGGATGAACTGAGTTTCGGATTGGTCTGAGATTTGGTCCAAAATAGGTTAAATTTGGTACGAATTGGTCCGAAAAATGATCCGAGATGTGATCTGACTTTATGTCCGAGATGGTCTGAATTTGAACAGTTGAAATAATTCCAGATTTTCAGTATATATATTAAAATGAAATTTAAAGCATCATAATAATTTCTAAATGTTTGGATTAATTTTTAAAACACTTTTTGTGAATAACTATTAACCAAAACACCTAAAAATCTGGGAATTTTGAACCAAAACCGAGAAAAAAAACCCAAATATCCGAATATATATTTCAACAAATAATCGATTAAGACAGTTATAGATTGAACTAGAAAGGCTCGAAATCATTATAAGAGGAATATTAGATGATTTTAAAACAAATAAAAACAAATTATTTAGTGGGGATTGAAGATGAAACCATGAAATATAATGAAGAACATGAAGAACACCGAAGAAGAAAAATCCGAATCAGTTGAAATCCTCTCCTCCGGCTCTGATACAAATTGTTGTTAATGTCCCAATGATAATCATCACTCATTACGATGATTTCAGCACAAGATTCAATACAAAAAGAATAGAAATACTCGATTTTTACACTTGAATATTGAGAGAATTTAGAATCAAGGCGGCGACCGAATATTTGCTGTAAAGAGAATAATCCAAATCTTGTGGGAAACCCTAGGTGGGGTGTCCCTTACATCACTAAAATCAACTTTTAGAGAATTACAAAGCAACCCCCTTAACTTCTAAATCTACTAAACTAGATTACAAATAAAAGGAAATACTTGAAATAAATTACATGGAAATAAAACTAACTAATTATTACAAAATAAATTCCACATGATCGAAATTTGAAGTCTAACAGATTATGGATTTTCTTTCAACAGTATCCCATTTTACTTTGACTCCTGAATTGCGATTGCTATTTCCTGCAATCCCGTGCAACACACAAGAAAAAAGCACATAAACATCAAGTATCACTTCATTAAAGACCACATATAAAATTAGACAATAGTATTGTATTTTGTGGGCACGGAGCTTCAACTTGCTAATATATTTAATAAGACTTTAGAAAAAACTCGTTTTCGGTTCTTAGTATCTCACATTGGCATGTTACATCCACCCTCTAATTGATTCTCAGATATTTCTTAAATAATTCTGTTCCAAAATATATTATCATAATAAAATGGAAACTTCTTTATTTCAAAAATATATGTTAGTTCAATTTGAAGGGACATGCCATCAATTATCTTTTATGTTTTTTTAATCTATGTACGTGTTTGATTTTGGTGAAACTGACAACATCTATTTGTAACGATCATATTGAGTGGGAAGCAGAAATATCCAGGTCTTTCGGGCTTTCTTCATTTAATCGGGGTAATTGGTTTCCGTAATATAGGATAAATATTTAATTGAGGAGAAGTATTTCTTTCGCTACGAATCTGCAGAATTTTATAATCATTTGTGAGTGTGCATATTTGTAAGGGGAGAAGGGATTAATTTTATTTACCCTTGTTTTATTTATTTATGTCTTAATTTTTGCTACATCTGAAAAATACAAAAAGATTTTAATTTATTGTTTTCTTTTGGTTCTAATTAACATGGATAAACCCCAAAAAGATTTTCCACTATTTTATTTTGTTTCAAAAAATTGAAAATCACAAAATGACTTTAATTACTGTTCTTCTTATTCTTAAGTAAAAATTTTTTTTATTGAAAATACCAAAAAGATTTTTATTTGTCAAAAGTTTATTTTTTTGACTACTTTAATTTACTTTTCCTTATTCTATCTAATTTCATTTTATCTTATTTTATTTTTCTTTTATCTCAATTTTATTCTAATTATTATCAAAATTATTTGATTAACAGTTTGGGTTTTATCCCAATCTTATTTTTTTTTTGGTTTCATGCGGTTTGATCCAAAACCCGACCCATTTTTCCATTATAAAAGAGGGTCTGACTTCATTCTGACTTTTCCACTCCCTCTTCTTCATCACATTCCTTCGTCAACAAGCATCGGCGCCCCAACTCCCATTTTCACAAACAAAAAACTCATAAAAACCTCCAATTTTTCTTCATTTTTCACGTGGGTTCTTTGTTTTTACACCTAATCGCACATCAGGTAACACTTCTAATCTTTTATTTTCGGATTTAACATGCATCTTTATTGTTTTGAATGCCTCGAGTTTTTGAGGGTTTTTGCATCTGTTTGTTTGTTTTTTTTTTTTTTTTTTTTTTTTTTTTTTTTTTTTTTTTTTTTTTTTTTTTTTTTTTTTTTTTTTTTTTTTTTTTTTTTTTGCATTTTTAGGTTAGATTAATGTGTTTTTAGGAGTTTTTGCTAGTATTAATGTTGCTCATCTTAAAATTTTGAGTTAGGGACTACTTTTTTGGGGTATTTTGTAACACCCTCAAACTAATCCACAATGCCACATAATTACCACATCAGCAACGATATAATATGATAATCCCTACACTATTCCCAATACATACATGCAGAACCCTGATAATTTTAAAACTTTAATTACATAATTAAGTCACGGAAGTCTCTGATCAAACTACACAATAGCCGAAGAACACATAAACATTTCCCAAAAAATATAACTACCTCTAAAACAGGTAGCTAACTCCTCCAAAGATGTCACAGTAACCTTACTTGGGTACAAGAGGCCTACTAGATCTCTGATCACCTGAGACACACACAACACACACACGGGGTCAGCTAACGCTGGTGAGAATGCAAGGGTTAGTGTACGATTATAAAAACTCAATAAAAACACGTAAGCTCAATGATAAAACGTTCAGCGTTCTCTACTGAACAAGTATATGAGATCCCACAAGATACTCAATAGGTACTCAACTCGTATGGATAAATTTACGTACCCAAATCCCTAGACCGCACAAAGCAGTCATCAGGACTCAAAAGGGAATTGGGAGCGACCCAACCCCTGCCCAGCCATACGGTTTAGTATCTCAACAGCTCAAGTGTCCCAAATCTCATATTTAAAACACAGTTCTCAATATAACACAATAATACGTGCATGATAGTATCTCAATAAAAGCTCGTAAGAAAACTCATGATATCTCATAAAAAGCTCAGTAAAAGATCATGCATGTATTAGTAAATAATCGTACAAGTATCTCAAGAAAAACATGCAAACTCACCTGCCCTGAAGTCTTACCACTCAGTCTCAGTTCCCTGCCCGTCCCCAACCCTATCAACTCGAGACCCTGGAATCACAATACAATTCTCAATATCACAATCACAACCCAACAACTCTGTACACAATACTCAGGCAACTCGCACAAACCCAAATACCCAACTACTAAACCCACACAACCCGAATACCCAAACACAAGGGAATAACCCAATATCACTAACTCATCCCTAAATAAACGCTTAAAATATATTTATTTTTCTGAATTCTCACGCGGCCGTGTAAGATTTCTTACGCGGCGGCGTAGCAGTCTCCTTACGCGGTGGTGTAGGATTTTTACAAGATGGTGTGACTGCAACCCACGCGGCCGCGTAACAAAACCCACGCGGGCGCGTAGCAAAAACCCACGCGGCCGCGTAACAAAACTCACGCGGGCGCGTAGCTCCATCTTTACACCACCCTGAAGCTTTTTACACGGGCTTGTAAACAAAAACCTACGCTGCCGCGTAGCAAACCCTACGCGGCCGCGTAAACTGTCTGTCAGCCATATATGCTCTGTTTTTGACAGCTTCGATTTCATACCTCAAATCCCGATTTTGGTCCGTTTTCAGCTCTAGAATTTGACCAAAAACTCAATAAAACACATATGTAAACTAACTTTAATCATATCTTACAATTAACAACTCAAGATTCAAGATTAGGAGCTCAAAACTTACCTCAATCTCAACAAGGAAGATGATGAAGGAGTTGATTGCTTGAATCACAAATTTGAAGGCTCAATTCTTGCTTACAGATGTTGGAAATCAAATACACACACAACACACACTTAAATCTCTGGATTTGAAACTGAAATAATGAAGCAACCTAGCAACTAGGTGAAGCTTATATACGTTTTCTCTTTAAACTCGGTCCGACACCCAATATCCGAACCTGCTATCATAAAATACAAACTTTATATCACCGGGTCCCAATTTAATTAATAATTCTCAATATTATAATCTCTTATTAAAACTTAACTCTGTCGCCCGGTTAGCCCAAAAATCTTATCACGTGACACTTCCACGTATAACTCAATAATTGGCCCAACTCAATTATAATACTATAATCAACCCAATCACATAATTCCACGTCCCCGTCCCAAAAGTGGGATGTTACATATTTAGTGTTAGGGTAACAGTGGTCGTATGCCTGTGCATGAACTCATTAACTGTCATTGAATGTGTTATTCTAAGTACAGCTTCGACTACATTCAAAGTTTGGATGACAAAATCGAAACTTCGGATGTGAAGCCCAACCGAAAGTTGGGCTTCCGAAGTTCGGTCTTCATCATGCATATTTTTAGTTGTACATAATGTCTTGGTCATCAACCGAACTTAGGTTGTGTGTCCATCCGATCTTCGGATGGTGCGAAGTTCGGACCACATCTTATAGGTGTAGTTTATATTTCATATAATTTTTCTAAGTGTTTAATATTGGTCCTAATCCGAACTTCAGATCAAGGACCATCCAAAATTCGGACCATCCGGAGTTCGAGTCCTTTGCTTATTTTTGACTTGTAGTTTTCATTTCACTTGCATGTCCCATCCGAAGTTCGGCTAGGGTCCATCCAAAACTTTAGACCCATCCGAAATTCAGTTAGGGTTCATCCGAACTTCGGTCCTCATCCGAAGTTCAACTCTTGTCTATTTTTTCTTTCTTCAAAAATCAGAATTTTCAAAAAATAGAAGAATTACTTGTCCTTGCACCATTGGTCCTAGTTGGTCATAGGTATTTGAGTGAACATGTCTATTTTAACATCGATCGATTAATTATCGACTTTTGATTTCTATCAGTAGTTTTCTTACACTAGTGAAAGAAAACCCAATGCTTTAAACAGAATAGATAAGTTCAATCTCATATGTCAGACTGTGTCTCAATGATTTATATATCAATATTAGTCTGATTTCACTAACCAATTTGCATTTTATAAGACTTATGGAGCACGATCAAATTTCCACCCTCACAATTTCCTACCCACCCATACCAAATAACAACCGGGAGTTGCCAGAATCCGCCATTTTGAACCCAGCTCGTTTACCGAGTTTGCCCCACATAACTGGCAGCTCGACCTTTTCGTCCTTCGTCAAGAAGTCGAGGATATCACTTTTGATATCCTCAAATGCCATCCCATCTTCTACACCCTCACCACCGCAATATCCGTTCCTTCAATATACCTTCAACAATTTTGATATTACCTCTAATATAATGATGAGGCAATCCCTCACTGTGTCACCAATATTGACTCCGTTGCTATCTGTCTCACCCTTGATGCCATTCAGCCAAATATCTTTCTCTAACCAAATACTCCTTCACACCCATTGCTACCCCGTCCAAAATACTAAAACAATTCCAAGCCTTGGGATACGACAGCTTACTCACAAAGCCGTCAGATATTAAACCGAAAAACATGGAATCCCATTGGCGAGTCTTCTTCAACACCCCAAATAGATGTTTCACGGAGAAACATTTTGGCCACGACTCAGCCAGTATTCACGTCCTCACCATGTTCGCCTCCATCTCCTACGATCGATAATATGACTACGTCTAGTTCGTCTTTGATGAAATAAAACGGGTCGTACAAGATAAAGGGATGAAACGTGAGTGAAACTTCATTCCATTCCAACGCTTCCTCTATCTCTTTATCCAGTTCGCTATGGATAGTGATGATGAAACACATTAAAGGCCAGAAGCGGGTGTACAAGACAGTGGCACTCTCAAGATTCAATTTGCCAAGGGAACGACCTCAGGTTCCTGTCATGGACATTCCACTGTCCTTAGTAGTCTATGACAATCAGGCTAATGAACATGTAAGGGTATATTTAATGAGTGTCTACCCAAAAGAGTCTCTATCAGAATCGACTGAGCCAACCCCTTCGGACAGTGAGGACAATGTAAGTGAGGATGAGGGAGCAGGAGATGAAAATATATTAGGGATTTGTGAGGGGGAGATCAGTGGTGTGAGAGAGAGAGAGAGAGGCAGACGAGGCAAAGGTGGCTGACTTCGAATAGATCATCTCTTACATGCTGAGAGAAGAGGTCTTGGTAAGAGACAGTGTTGAGGGAGTACCAACCCCCCTAGGTGGACAAATCCTGAAAAGGCTACTAGTCCAGTAGTCGTTGCACACCCCTCCAGCCACTCAGGTTCCTCTCGACAGGTACCTGTTTCATTCCACGGGGACATACCATAGGGGAGATGTTGATATAAGTCAGCCGCCGCCCCTGGTGACTAATGTTTCGTTGACCACGTCTCATCCCTCACCCCATAACACACTACAACTTCTCAAGGAGGTCTACGTGACGTCCTCAGCAACATCCAGATCTGCCTCCACACCTGGTGTAGTAAAAATGAAGGATGGAAATCTTGACGCGTCCAGATCCACGCAATTCATGTCAGGTTTTTTCATGATTACTCCCGATATGCTAACGACAACTCTCCGTGACGCCGGAGTAGTTACACTGGCAAACTTGACTGCCCTTAACGAAACAACTTAGTCACCACACTCCTCCCTTCTTTTTATAGTTAAGGAAAAGGGTGCTGCAACTCAGGAGTTGCCACCAGGTACTCCCACAGTCCGTCCAATCAAATGCCCCCATCCACGCTCTAAAAGAACAATTGGCCACAACAGCTGCGGTATTCATAGATTCTATAAACAACATGTAGCGGCTTATCTTAAGGGTGGAAGCAAACTTTGATAAGAGCATGGATAGGTTAGAGTCGGCAGTAATCGACATACAGAGTCTCTGCTGCACTCAGGTTATTGTACCGAAAAGAAAGCTTGATGATTAAGAAGACCCTGATCATCGTGAGGGGAGAACCGCCCTCGTATACATCCTAAGCGGGAAGTACTAGATGAAGGGGGAGTAGCAGAAAGGGTGGAGAGTGGGGAAGAACATATCTCAACTGCCCCGGGAGGTCAAGTAGAGGAGGACTTGACTCAGGCGATGGTAATATATGAGCCGCTAACTGAAAAAATTAACGTCGACTTGCTTTCCGACTCGAGATCAGAGATGCACCTAGATGAACCTAAACCAGTACTTGAGTTACAAAAATTTTCCTCCTCATTTGATTTCTTGAACTCTCTTTCCCACGAACCACAACAAGAAATCACATCCATTGAAAAGCCCCCCCAGCCCTCCACTCAACTTAAAACTCACACTCAACATATCCAGCTCCACAATAACCCAAAGTAACCAATCGACACGCCTTAACCCACTGAGACTAAGACTCGTACGACAGACTGCTTCTAGTAGTTTGTCAAAGAACCAATGAAAAAATATGATGAGTCAGATCTCCAGTGGGTTCATTGGTTCTCTAAGGGAAAGATACATAATTTACTTCCTGATGAAAGGGAAGATTTGAGGCTCGACCACAAAGATCGAACCTATAAAATGTTGGAAAATCCCCCGGCTCAGATCGAGTAACCTCCATCGCAGGGTCTCAAGAAGTTTCTAATTAAGATAAAACCTAAAGAATTTCTTGCACCCAATCTGGAAGAAAAATTCAAAAGCATATTCATGGAAAACTGAGGAAATACATAGGAGGCTGCTCATGGAACTCGGTGACATAACCAAAGCTGAGCAGGCCGAATACAACGAACTCATGCTAAGGGTTACTAGACCATGGTCTGAATACTGGTCTAAGTCAAAGATAATGAAGATTGTCTATATAAGCTTATACAAAAGAGCCCGCATCTACACACCTTAATTGGACATTCTAAGAGAAGATGAGACTGCTCAACTGGTGCATGAGAGAGATTTTGACTTTATGACCATTGATGATATCAAACAATGCACGACAAACTTATAAACAAAGTCAAGAGTCGGTTAAGTCATGTCACTACTCTTGTCATGCTAAGTCATTGTATGAGACATCAATCAACTATCATGTTCTTAAATGATTTTCAACTGGCTATCGAGAGCTATTTTGTTAAAGTTGGCATAAAATATCCCGACTAAAGCCTTTTCGGGATTGATCATCAATCAACACTCAAAGTTTTAAAAGACCATAGCAAGGAGTGATCTTTCTGACAAAATCGGACACAAAAGGTTCTTGGAATTTGAGGAGATCTCAAGCTATTCTGATGACACTCTCAGAAAAATAAGAGAACAACAGAATGGAATACTCTGAGAGGATGAAACCATAAAATTCAGCGAACTCAGAAAAAGCTCCCAGGAACTTCAAGACATTCGAGACGCAATAGAGCTACTACATGAAAGATTGCACCTTTTCCAGGTTATCCGTAGGTTTGATGTCATCCTCAGAATCAGAGCTTCGGTGGAGAGAGCATTCCACTTGCCATCTTGATTGAAAGGGGGAGAAAGTTAGATTTATTTACTTCAATCAAGTAGTTTATTTTGTTAGAAGTTGTATTTATTTCATTTCTATGTAATTGTCTTTTATTTCAATGTTATTTTCTTTTCTAGATAGAAAGTTGACGGGTAGTTTGTGTAAACTCTTTAACTTAGGTCATAGGTTTAAAACCATGTGCCTAGGGTTTTGTAAAGAATATTATCACTTTATAAAAGCACGTGCCTGAAGAGTGGATTATGATGAGAGCCACAAGGGTGAATGATGTGCACATGATAGGCATGAATGTAGCAGATTCATCGATGGGAACTATTTGTCTATTGTCTAAAGCTTCAGAGTCCGAATCTTTACTGTGTCACAGACGTATGGCACACTTGCACTTAAGGAAGACGAACTTCATCATGAAAAATGGTCTTGTGCTAGGTGTTCCATTAAAGATTTTTCAGTTTGAAGACAAATGTGTACCGTGCAAGAAGGGAAAACAACATAAGAAGTCACACAAGTCAAAGACTGAAAACTCAATCGCTTCCACCTTCGATTCGCTGCATATGGATCTCTTCGGTCCAATCAAGTAAAGGAGTATAGGTGGTAGTTGGTACTGTTTAGTTAAAACTGATGATTACTCATGTTTCTCTTGGGTTTTCTTTCTAGGTACAAAGGATGAGACAGCAGGCATGCTGATTGGGTTCTTAAACCAAGTCGAGAACTCATACGGGAAAAGAGTAAATCATATCAGGAGTGATAATGGAACGTAGTTTAAAAATGTCGTAATTGGTGTATATTACCTAACCAAAGGCATAGTGCATCAATTTAGTGTACCTTATGAGCCACAACAAAATGGGATGGCTAAACATAAGAATAGGACTTTGATTGAGGCAGCGAAGACCAAGCTCTTGGATTCAAAGCCTCTTACCATGTTTTGGGGGGGAGGCAGTGAATATCGTCTGTCATTTATTAAACAGAGTCCATACTGTCAAATCACTGAACAAAGCTTGTTATGAAGTTTTGAATAAAAGACCACCAAATCTAACTGGATTTGAACCGTTTGGGGGTGCCACGTACTTTATTAAAAACGAAACATCCACCTAAGTTTGGTGAAAAGGCTGATGAAGGATACTTCCTAGATTATGTCCCAAATTCACCAAACAAGAGGGCTTTTGATAGAACTACTGGTATAGTTGAAATTGCATTTAACATTGATGTTATAAGTTATTCACATGAACCAGAATGGTTATTTGATTATGACTCAGTGTTTGAATCATTTAACATTCCATTTAATGGAAATGTAGGTACTGTGTAAAACGACTTCTCAACCTTAAATCTCAACGACGAGGGTAGAGCTTCTCCAAATTCAAGCATTCCAACAACATCTGAGAATACATCGATAGAAGATGGGTCTCCAAAAAACAATGAACATAAGTTGCTACGGATGAGAATCAGACAAATAGTTCTACATTAGAAGACAGTGATCACCAGGAGGAAGTTGTTCCGTCTGAAGTCACACCCCCATTAGGCGAAATAGGATCAAACTTGGGAGATAACCTTCAGGTCGATGTAATCGAAACATCAAGGATAAATAAGGATCATCCAATTGAGGACATAATAGGGAACGCACATGCCGGTGTGAGAACTAGGAGTAGTGTGAATAGTAACACAGTGTTGTTATCGATGATCAAGGACTCCGAGGCATTTCACACGTGTTTATACTCGTGATTCATTTCATAAGTAGAGCCAAAGAATGTACAAATGGCTCTGAAGGATAATTCTTGGGTTGAAGCTATGCAAGAGGAACTTTCACAGTTCAGAAAGCTTGAAGTGTGGGTGTTAGTGCCTTTGCCTCGAGGAGAAGTTGCTATAGGGACCAAATGGGTCTTTAACTGCAAATGTGTAACATCTGACATTAAACCAGGTTAGCAACTATGACCTAATCAGTATTTAATAGCCAATTATAACCTAATCAGTGGTCATTAGCAATTAATCAAAGTGATTAACAATGTTCATAAATAAATTCAACTCAATTAGAATTAAATTCATCAGTGCGATGAATCAGGAAATCAATTAATCCGATCGATTTACGATATGATTGATTAATGCAACTAAGTACATAATTAAATTATGATTAGTGACACTAATCATACACTAATACAATTACATAACATTAATTATGCAAGACTAAAACAATTCATTAAAACAAAGCATCCAAAAGTATTTATGAAATTACAAAAAAAGGGAAATACAAGAATACATTTCTAAATAGTTTTATACAAAAAAAAAAAAAGAAAAATACACCATAAAAACTCCCCTTTAGGCTGGCCATAGGAGAAGGACAAAAGGACCTTGAATATTTTTTTTACTCAACATTTCACCATCAAATCCTCTTCTTTCAATTCACCCAAGATTTCACACTATTTTCATCATTTCACCACCTTTTTCTCCTCTATAAATAGGAGCACAACTTCACTTCATTCTTCACACCTTCAAAGCAAAAATCCTCTCTTTCTCTCCCTCTAAAATCTGGCCCTCATCATCTTACACAACCAAAAATTGTGTTCTTCTTTGTTCATCAAGAAATTCAAGTGTTTTTGGTGCAACTCTTTCAAGATTTCAACTTCTACTCAAATTCATACTCTAAATACATCAAAGTCAGTAAATACTAACTTATTCATCATACATTTATGTTCATATAAGTCTTGCATAATATATATAATCACCAACAACAACAAGTTTCATAAAAACTCAAGTTTATAAATTTCTAGTTTTTATTTTTAAGTTGTTTCTACAAATGTGTTTATAAATATATAAACACATCATGTAAGTGAAAATATTATGAAAACAACTTATATAAATGTGTTTTATAACTTTTATACAAGTTTATGAAATACGGATTTTCGGCAGAAAAGTTGCATCAACTTTGAAAATCATAACTAATTCATAACTTAACAAAATGAGTTGATTCTTGTCTCAAAAGTTAGATCTATGTCTTAACTAAAATTCTGGAAGTTTTCAAAATTTATTATGGAGTTTAGAACCCCCAGATATTATTTGGGAACCCGAAAGTGTGACAGCTCAAAAATGGCCAACACAGGGTTTTTAACGAGCTTTTTCTCTAATCTAAACACCTTGAAAAAATGGCCGTTCTTGAATTTAAGAATTCTTTGTATATAGTAGTTTATTGTCCAAGAAAACCAAAGCCTAAATCGTTTTGGAGCTTGGTCAAAAACAACCTCAAAGTAGGCCGAAAAACCTTCGAAAAGCTGGAAATATATACATATATATATATATATATATATATATATATATATATATATATATATATATATATATATATATATATATATATATATATATATATATATATATATATATATATATATATATATATATATATAAACTTGGCGTTTAAGTGGGTTTTATTTATAAACTTATAATGTTGGGTGAATTAAGACATAAAAACCTATATCTTTATATACATTTTATCATATATGAGAGTTATTAAGTCCATATTATCATTTAGGATTCTATTAAACACATATGGTGCATCACCCATCAAAGAATGAAAAACTTGCATTTTACTTGAATATTTTTCTGTCACACTCTCGGTGAATCTTCATAGCCCCTATTTTCACACTGTTATGTTTTGGGGTTGAAATACATGCTATGTTTTCATATGGACACAGAAACTACTTCATTTCTATTATGTATTACATGTGTGGTTCCATCAGTCCTCAAATCATGAACCGTTAGTTACATTTATTTGTAAGCGCGAATATATTGTGGATAGATCTATTGGGAATAATGTCCCCCATTCGGGTTAGTCTTAACCGGCTAACGGCGGAATGCATATATATTTAACGTTATGGTATTACATATGGGATTACTGCACAGGGCAAACTCATAATGAAATTTCGGTTGCATGATGGTTTTATGTAATACATAACATGGAATTTATGATTTTATAAATTCAAACTCAACTGTTAATGTCCATACAAGTCAGATTTACGTGAAAACCTATGAGCTCACCAACAATTTTGTTGACTTATTTTAGCGTGTATTTTCAGGAAACTTAGGCAAGTGCACCGCATCAGAATTATTTTCAAGCTTCCGTACTTATGGAGTCGCATTCATTTTCAAACCATCGGAGATTTATTTGCATTATTTTGGTTAATTTAATTATGTATTTAAATCAATGTATTTTGCGAACTACTTACACTAAATGTTGGTGATGTAAACAATTCTATATTTCAAAGTTATATCGATGTAATTTTTTAAAACATCCATATAGTGGTCGTTCGTTATGATTATGGTTACGCTTTCGCGACGTCACGCTTCGTTGCCATCCGGGGTGACGGGGTGTGACTCATGGTTAAAGCGTTCAACCAAGAAGAAGGGATAGACAATAACGAAGTGTTTGCACCAGTGGCGAGGCTTGAGGCTATTCAATTGTTTTTGGCATTTGCGTCCTTCAAACGGTTCAAAGTATATCAACTAGACGTCAAGAGTGCGTTCTTGTACGGAAAGGTGAAGGAGTTGGTGTAGCTCCAGCAACCGCCAGGGTTTACTGATCCCAAGTCTCTTGACAGAGTGTATCGACTGGATAAGGCTCTGTTAGGATTACATTAGGCACCTAGGGCGTGGTACGAGACACTGTCTTCTCACCTCTTAGACAATGGGTTTGGGAGAGGGAGAATAGATGTAACAACCTAACTTTTGATCTAGTATTAGATTCAGTATTTGAACCGATAATGTAAAATTATTACATTATTTGAATTATATTTTAATTAAGTTATGAAATATTTAATTAAATTATATAAATATTTATATTATGAATTAAAATTATTAAAGATAATTAAATAAAAGAGATATAATATACAAAAATGAAAGTGGGTTAAGTAGCAAAAATAACTAGATGAAGTATATAAACGAGATTTATTATTCATTTAATCACTTTTACTCTCTCTCTCTCTTCACACACACTCTCTCTCTCTACACTCTCTCTACCTTCTCTCTAAATTATCTCCCAAACCGACCGGCCGATTATCAAGTTTTATACGTCATTGAAAAGATCTCGAGGAATTTTACACAAATCTTCTATTCCATACGTGATTTCGTACGAATTTGAGGTAAGAATCGATATTTTTAAGCTTTATTACTTTCGATTTTGAAGATAAATTCGAATTTCCCATTGTACTCGAATTTATGCTATTTTAGTTTAGTATTAACTTGATTATGATAGATTATACATATAACAGAATTGAATCTAGGCTTAATATCTAACATATTGATGATTTTAAACTTAGAACTGTATGTTTTAAAGTTGAAAAATATGAACAAATTCGAGATGCCAAGAACAAATTCGGAATACATGGAACAAACTCGATTTTTAGTTAAATTCGAGTATATGTTCGAATTTAGACCATAAATTCGATTGGAATTTCGAATTTGATCAATAAATTCGAATACGGGTTTCGAAATTGTACATATGTTCGAGATGAGAGTTCGAATTTGTATATACTTGAGATATGTATTTTGACTTTAGTCCCAAATTCAAAAATAAGCTTTGAATTTAATTAAATATTTCAACTTTAATCCAAAGTCGAAATATGGGAGTTTGATTTTGACCATAAAATTGAATATTAAGATTCGAATTTGTCCATATGCTTGTGATAAGTTCGAATTTGCTCATCAAATTTGATGGGTGGTTCGAATTTAATGTATGGAGTTCAAAAATTGGTATATATATATTCGAATTTAGTTTGAATTTAATCTTCTAAATATTCGATTATATTGAATAAAATACATAGACAACGCATAAAATAACGAAATAGTTAACAAAATGAGTATATATAATTATATATATATATATATATATATATATATATATATATATATATATATATATATATATATATATATATATATATATATATATATATATATTGACCCTTGAGAATTTATGAAACAAAGAATGATTTGTGAATAAATAAGTTATCAGAATCAGATAAAATAAATATTTTAAAAATAAAAGATGATGATAATGATATGATATTGACATGATTGACATGATAATTCTGGACAGGTTCAGTGAAATTCTGAACAAAAGATTTAAAGATTTATAAAGTGGGTCAAAGATTTGATTTGACAGAGAACAGATTGAGATAAAATCCTGAGATAACTCAGGTGGCAGATTTTACATCTGTTTGATAAAGACCCAACACAGTGAGTTATAGATATTCAGATTTAACATGCTTGAATTTCCGGTTGAGACATATTGTTGATGTTAGCTTGATTTGACATTCATATTATCAGCTGGAATGTGACCTATGCACACCATGGTACGGTGTTGCCCAGTGGATCATGATAGCTATTTGATCATCACATCATATGATATTGCTTTTACTGTTCATTTCAGACATTTAAGATTACTGCTATCATGACTTTAATTACGTATGCTTCATCATTGCATATACTTGACATATTGATTCAGCTTGATTAGCCTTGATTGGTCTATTGTTCTAGACTTGGTTATTTCACCAGTTCCATTGAACTTGGTAATGACCTCCGATGTTCCGCCACGTTGATTTACTGGTAGCTAGCCCAGTATGTGGCTGATCCCCACGATTTAAGCGTGAGCGTGGCTTGAGCATCATCCGACTCTATGACTTCTATGTCTCAATCATGAGGGCTGTAGCGGCAACCAAGACATATCACGCTAGACTGATGATCCGCTTGACATTGCATGTTAATTTGAAAATCTATTTACTCACTAAGCATTGCTTACAGTTGCTACATTCACATTTTACAGGAAAAGATAAAGGAAAGTCACCTGCTGGACCTAGTACTTAGGTCTTACAAGAATCAAGACAGGAGTTTCATAGACCTCTACTAAGCAACCTTTTGGTACTAATTAGATGATGATAAAATGGTGGTCTGGGTAGATTTATCTTGATTATGATGACATGAATTAGATTAGACTTGTGCCCTTTATAAGTTTAATTTGAAAACCGTAAAACTGTATTAAACTTAAATCCTAATATGTTTGTACTGTAATTTATAATTCCGCAATTAATTACTCTATCTTAGTTTGATTGATATCGTATTGCATGATGTGGGACCTAGATTAGTGAGAACTGCCCCGTGAGGGGTGGTCTTCACAATAGATAGTACACTATTCGTTAAGGGGAAAGGTGAAGACTTTATACTGGTACAAGTTTACTTGGACGATATCATATTTGGGCCATCTAATAAAGAAATGTGCAAGGATTTTGAGAAGGTCATGAAGTCCAAGTTTGAGATGAGTGCGATGGGAGAGCTGAACTTCTTTCTGGGTTTACAAGTTGAAAAACGAAAGGAGGGAATGTTTATTTATAAGACGAAGTATGTCTATGACATTTTTAGAGCGCTTCGGGATGGAAGGAACAAAGCTTACGGCACATTTCAGTACTTCGATACAAGTCAATCACAATCTCGGACCGGGTACAGATAGTGATACTGATGTGGATCCGACTTTATATCGGGCCATGATCGGGTCACTCATGTATTTAACTGCTTCTCGACCTGATATAGTGTTTGCTGTTTGTATTTATGCCAGGTTTATAGCTAACCCAAAGGAGATGCACATGAAAGCTGTGAAGCAGATTCTAAGATACCTGAAGTCTTGCAAGGTCGCCTACCTACGGATCCTATCTTTGGGCGACGCCATCCAACAAGTGTGGAATCCTCGTTAACGGTTTGACGGAATGACCACGCACACGAAACACAGAGACACAGACGATGATAGACGAACACTAGAACGCCCCGACACGTGATTCTCTCCAAGAACAAACACAAAATCGCCTTGCAAGTTCGAGATCACCTCTGCCTTAATCTCTGCTCCCGTTTTGGAAACGTTATTAATTAAAACGAATTAACCCTTAATTAGAACCCCTGATTCGAACTTGCTCTGGAAAAGTTCGACCAAGCCCAAGGCCCTTCGAACATGTCCTCCATAAGTTCGAACCAGTGACTTTGAACTTATGTTTAAACTTATCTTTTGAACTTATCTTTGAACTTATCTTTGAACTTATGTTTGAACTTATTGTAAAACATCAATTACAACCAAGTTCCAACATACATACAATCAATATCAAACATATATCAAACACGTATTAATATGCAGTTACGAACAAATTGACTATTACAAAATATCATCTATATTTGGACTGCTATCGTCACACAGGATGCACTAATAGACTCCCCCTTGACGATAGCTTCTAACTATATATATTTTGTCTATGTACTAGAACTATATAAACTACTACCAGCATACAATCCCTGATTCATACAAACTCTAACTACATTCTGGAACTCCCTGCCTTCTGATCTCCAGCCTCCATGAAAGAAAATTGGCTGATCATGAAGTTTTCTCAAGTCGCCCTTAGATAATTTGATCAGATGCAGTTGATCGTATACTTTCAAAATTAATTTGTCCTCGTAGTCCTCAATCACTGCTTCCGCCGTCTCATTGTCAACATACCACCACTTCATGTTTCTCAATACATCCTGTGGCATTGACTTCATCGACACTTTCTTGAGACATTGGACTGGCTTTTAAACCATCCTAGCCCAAGGCTTTCCAGTGTGGGGATCTATTCTCGACGGATCTTCAACTCTTTTCTTAGATCTAGGCTTAAGCCTTTCAAACCTTCCAGATCAACCCTCCTTTCGTATAATCTTAGCAACAACTTCAGCATATGGATCGTCTCCTAGATTGATTATTTCTTTCCAAGCCAACTCTTTCACTTCACACTTGGGTAGTGTGTTGAAAACCTTCAACGTTCTCCTCAAGTATTGAAGCCCGTCTCTTCTCTTGAGTACGAAAAGCTGTAGTTCTCTATCAAAGAACCAGCTTAGTATTCCTCCTGAGAGATTTCCAGGATTTGGCACTCTCATTCTCTTCTTCATATTCAGATCTGTCTTCTTTTCTTCCTTCTTGAACCATAGCTTTATCAAGTCTTCTCTAGTTTGCTCCTTTTCAGCTACTTCAGGTTCTGATTCATCTGTATATGCTAGGTTAAGATCTTCCATATCGATCACATTCTGCTCATTATGAATATATTGTTCAGTGATAGGTTGTTTTGGGATGACTACCTCATCAACATTGTCATCTGATATTGTCTTATTTATTCATATATTTATTCAACAATATCATTATTTTTATACGCTTAAATATATAAGTTTTGATGCTAAAAGTTTATTTACTTGCTTTTTTTATTTGCATGTGTAATTGGGTACAAGATAAGAAAATAATATGATTATGTGGGCTTAAAGTGATAAATATGAGAGCATGCAAGCAGGTCCAAAGAAAGTCCAAGATTTGAGCCTCTCTAAGTCCAGTACCCAGCGGGCCCAAAAATTCTTATTATAATTTAGGGTTTACTTAAATCTTTATTTTATTTAAAAAAAGGGGGGAGGCGTCAAAGGAGAACAACATTCATCATTTATTTTTTTTCCCTAGTTTTTTTCTACGGCGGCAGTCCCGGAGGAGGAAGTAGGCGAAGACATCACTGAATTTTTTTGGAGAATTTCTTTTGGTTTTGGAGTTTGCGGCGTTGAAAGAAGGCAGAAACAATATTGTTGGTCCAATTGCAATGGAGGAAGAAAAACATTGAAGATTTAATTCATTTATTATTATTTTTTTGTCTTTAGCAGTGGGTGGTAGCGCAAGTAACAACATTTACTTTGTTTATTTTTTATTTTTTTTTCTCTTTTTGTGAAGTTCATGAGCAACAAGATCAAACAATAATGTTTTTAATTTTTTTTAATTTTTAAGTAATTATGTTTAATTTTCTTGTTATTTTATTATTGTTAGTTATTAATTTAATTATGGGCTAAGTTTATTGTATTTGTCATTGATGAACGAACCCTAGATTTGGGTTTAGTTTTTATTATTGATTGAGTTTTGTTTATGCCTAGTCGTGAACCTTGGATTATTTATCTTAATAATTATTGAGTAGTTTACTATTACATTGTGTCATGTTCTGAAATTATGACTTGCACGTGTAATTAGTTTTATCTTATCGTCTGCTTGTTCTGAAATTATGACGATTGCATGCGGTTAGGGTAATCAATTATTCTGAAATTATGATAGTTGAAACTGCTTCTCTAATAACCCAGATAAAAGTTTGAGTTCAATTCACCAATAACGAAAGTTAGCGTGTTTGGAATAGATTAGGTTATAATCGGATTAGTAGGGTTGATGGTCCATGTTAGCTCAAAATTTATTAGAAACTCTATCAATCAATTGCACTTTTAAACGAACTAAATCTAGGGGGAGTGATTCAATGATAAATACATTTTAGTTATTTGACTCTATTCTCTTAATTAGTTATTTCATAGTCGTTTTAAATTTTCGTTAGGTACTATTAATTGTCATTTTAGTTTGAGTAATTTTGTTTACTTTGCCGTGTCAACGGTATCCAAAAATCTAAAAACAAAACCCCTTTTTACTCGTTTGCATTTCGTCCATTTCATTTTTGCTAGAATAATTTTAGTTGGTATAAATTGCATTTTCCGTTCCCTGTGGAGAGGATCCTGGTCTTACCAGTTTATTGCTATACGATCGGGTACACTTGTCCGAGAGTTTATCGGTCGATTTGGTCAGATTAGAGTTTATAAATTTAAGACTGATATTTCCGTATCTAGTTTTTGGCGCCGTTGCCGGGGAACGGTTTCCAATTTTACTACTTAGAATTTTTCTAGCATTTTCTTTTTATTGTTAATTTTAATTTTATTTAGTTTAGTTTAGTTTTTAGTTTTATTTTACTCATTAAGTTTATTTTATTTTCTCTGTAGGTTATTTAGTTTTCTTAGATTTATTTTATTTAATTTATTTAGTTAGTTCTATGATTATACCTTTTCTTAGTTTAGTTAGTTTATGACCCGTAGATCATCGTCTCAACTCTTAGAACCGTTTCAAGAGCCTGAACGAGAATTCCACCGTCGACTACGACTTCGTCAACCACCAACAATCACGGAAGATCCTCACTTGGAGTCTGAATCTGAGCAGGAACCAATGGCTAATGAAGATGATACCCCGATGTGGACAGCCCGCGAGAGTGCACCACCAGCTCCACAGTCTGCTATCCGAGTCCCTGTTGCTGCTAATGAAGAAAGATTCGAAATCAAAGGGCAGTTCGTCAGCATGGCTCGGGAATTGAATTTTGATGGGAGGTTAAAGCATGATCCTAACCGACACATTCAGTCATTCCTCTCCATCTGTGACTTATTCAGAGCTAATTCCGATGCCGCGAGACTTAGAGTTTTCCCGTTCACCCTTATTGGGGAAGCTCAAGAGTGGTTAGATTCTTTAGAGCAAGACTCTATCACGACCTAGGCAGACATGAACAACTTGTTCATTAACCACTTTTTCCCTCCGGCTAAGGAAGAAAGAATGATAGCTGAGATTTCAAACTTTTCCGAGAAAGTTGGGGATTCTTTTGTTGATTCATGGACTCGATTCAAGAATATGTTACGCGAATGTGCAAATCACGAGCTTAAGAAGAGAAAGCAGGTCGAGACTTTCTACAGAGGTATGGATGAAGAGATTAAGGAGCGGATCGACTCAGCCTGCGGCGGTATCTTTCAATATAAGACTCCGAGGGAAGCCTTTAAGCTTTTAGAAGACATATCTTTAGTTAAGCAGGGATGGAGTGTCGAGAAGAAATCGGGTAGAAAGACGATAGCTGCAATAGAGGATGACGTGGGTAGTTATACTGTAGCATCGCTTGCTAACAGTCAAAAGTCATTGGAGCGTAAAGTTGATAAGCTGATCCAAAGTATTCACGCTATGCAGGTAGGGTGGGAAACTTGTGGAGGGTCTCACCTGACGAAAGACTCCGAGGATCGGCCGATGATCCAGACACAGAGCGTTAACTTCATGAACCAGAGGCCGGGAAATAATTACCAGGGAAATAACTACCAGGGGAATGATTCAAATTACCAGGGAAACAAGCGAGGAAATTTCCAAAGACAGAACCCACCGGGGTTCTATCGGTTTAACCAGGGAAACACCAACCCGAATCCTCGGCCTCCAGTACAGATCACTCAGCCAGCAGCTGGAACAAGCAGCAACATAGAAGATATATTAAAGAGTTTCATGCTAACTGTGCAACAGAATCAAGCTAATAACGAGCAAGTTCAAAGAAATCAGCAAGCATCGATCCAGAATATTGAGCGTGACTTAGGTAGATTAGCTGAGGTTGTATCAGGACGTCAAAGTGGGTCACTACCAAGCAATACCCAAAAGAACCCCAACGTGAATCAGAATCACAATGAGCATGTTAAGGCGATTACCACTCGCTCAGGTAAGGTAGTCGGAGTTATGGATACATCACATTCTGACAACTCTGTTATTGTGCAGGATTGGACTTCAGATGACGAGGATAACACGAAGAAACCTAGCCAAACGGAAACACCTACATCTGATTCAGTGGAGAAGGAGACGCCACCACCGGTTGCTAAGCCATCAAAGCCAAAGCAAGCACCTCTCAGGGATTATCAGCCAAATATTCCTTATCCTAATCGTCTACGGAGAGAGCGCATGTACGAGCAGTATGGTAAGTTTGTTGACTTATTGAAGAAAATTAGGATTAACGTACCTCTTGTTGATGTCATTGCAGGTATGCCTAACTATGGGAAGTTTCTGAAGGATCTAGTGTCGAATAGGAAGAAGTTGGAGGACGCGACCACATTGCCACTCGGTGAGCAGTGTTAAGCCATTCTACAGACGAAGGACATGCCTCCTAAGCTTGGAGATCCAGGGAGTTTCATTATCCCTTGCTTTCTTGGTTCTGATACTGTATGTAATGCATTAGCTGATCTAGGTGCTAGCATTAATCTCATGCCACTCACCTTATACTCTAAGCTAGACCTAGGTGAACTTAAGCAGACCAGGATGTGCCTTCAGCTTGCAGACCGTAGCTTTAAATATCCTTTAGGCATAGCGGAGAATGTCCCAGTTAAGGAAGATAGGTTTGTCTTTCCTGTTGATTTTGTTATCATAGAAATCAAAGAAGACAGCCAAATTCCACTCATTTTAGGACGACCATTCCTTAACACTGCTGATGCCATAGTTCACGTATCTAAGAGACAACTCAACCTAGGTATTGCTGATGATAGAGTAACATTCTTCATAGATAAGGCAATGACACACGCACACACAGCAGATGATTCGTGTTTCTCTATTGATATTATAGATGATTGCCTTGATTCTGAGCTGGATCAGCTTCTGACCTTGATGAGTAATGAGGCGTGCACGATTGATCCTGATGTGGTAATGCGAAATCTCGAAGATCTCCTATGAGCAGATGCTGTTGACGCCCAAGAGATCGATGGAGAAGTCGAGCCACTCGCAGTTAACGAGAAGATCCGTATTAAGACATCTCTTGAAGAGCCACCTACTCTCGAGCTTAAACCCCTCCCCGATCATCTTGAGTATGTTTTCTTACAGGGAGAATCTTCTCTCCCTGTCATCATTTCTTCTGCTCTCTCCCCTGATGAGAAAGACAGATTGATTCATCTTCTCAATGCTCATAAGCGGGCAATCGCCTGGAAGACTGCTGACATTCCAGGGATCATTCCTTCCTACTGCACACATAAGATTCTCATGGAGTATAACTATAAGTCATGTGTGCAGAGACAGAGGTGGCTGAACCCTAATATGACCGAAGTAGTCAAGAAGAAGATCATCAAACTCTTCGATGCTGGGATTATATACCCTATTTCTGACAGCCCATGGGTCAGCACTGTTCAGGTGGTTCCTAAAAAGGGAGGCACCACTGTTGTTCGAAACGAGAAAGACGAACTCGTCCCTACTCGCGTGGTCACTGGATGGAGGGTATGCATAGATTATCGGAAACTTAATGAGGCTACTCGAAAGGACCACTTTCCTCTTCCCTTCATTGACCAGATGTTAGAGAGACTAGCAGGGAACGAGTTCTACTGCTTCCTTGATGGTTTCTCTGGCTACTTTCAGATTCCTATCGACCCAAAGGATCAGGAGAAGACTACCTTCACCTGTCCTTTCGGGACTTTTGCTTACAGGCGGATGCCTTTTGGTCTCTGCAACACTCCTGCCACTTTCCATCGTTGTATGACAGCCATCTTCCATGACATGATCGAGGATTGCATCGAGGTTTTCATGGACGACTTTTCAATATTCGGCAATTCCTTCGATTCATGTCTCTTGAACCTTGAGCGTATCCTGACTAGATGCAAGGAGTCTCACCTTGTGTTGAATTTGGAAAAATGCCACTTTATGGTTCGAGAAGGCATAGTTCTCGGCCATAAAATCTCAAGTGTGGGAATGGAGGTCGATAAATCCAAAGTTGACGTAATTTCCAAACTCCCTCCACCCACGAATGTCAAAGCGGTTCGTAGCGTTTTGGGTCATGCCGGGTTCTGTAGGCGCTTTATCAAAGTTTTTTCAAAGATCCCCCGGCGTCTCACCCAACTTCTCGAGAAAGACGTGCCATTCGTATTCTCATCCGAGTGTATGAAGGCACATGATCTTCTGAAGCTTCATCTGACACATGCGCCAATCATGATACCACCAGATTGGTCCTCTCCATTTGAGCTCATGTGTGATGCTAGCGATTACGCGCTTGGAGCTGTCCTGGGCCAAAGAAAGAATAATCATTTTCAGCCTATCTACTATGCGAGTCGCACTCTGACTGCGGCCCAGGGACATTACACTACCACTGAAAAAGAGCTTCTAGTGGTAGTTTTTGCATTCGATAAGTTTCGTCAGTACTTGGTGCTCTCAAAGACCATAGTCTACACTGACCATTCTGCCCTAAAATATCTGTATGCCAAGCAAGATGCAAAGCCGAGACTAATTCGTTGGATTCTACTCTTACAGGAATTCGACATTGAGATCCGGGACAAAAAGGGGGCAGAAAACCTAGCTGCTGATCATCTTTCTCGACTCGAGAACCCAAATCTCGAGGAGCTTAATGAGTCCACCATCAAGGACACATTCCCTGATGAATTCTTACAGATGATCGAGTCCCGTGAGGACGATGACCCATGGTTTGCTAGCATAGCAAACTACCTTGCAGCGGGTATCATAGAAAAAGGGTTGACATACCAGCAGAAGCAAAAGCTTTTGAGTTATTCTAAGTTCTATCATTGGTATCCACCCTATCTCTTTCGTTTAGGTGCCGACTATGTTATGTGCCGTTGCGTGTCTGGTACTGATGCCAGATAAATTTTGAATGAATGTCACCAAGGACCGACTGGAGGACACTTTGGGCCAAACTACACTGCGAAAAAGGTCTTAGATTGTGGTTTCTATTGGCCCACTCTCTTCAAAGATGCTCATTCCATGGTCAAGTCCTGTGATGCTTGTCAACGTGCAGGCAATATCTTGAAAAGGGACGAGATGCCCCAACAAGGAATTCAGATTTGCGAGATCTTTGATGTATGGGGCATCGACTTCATGGGTCCTTTCCCGACATCCCGTAACAACAAATACATACTCGTGGCTGTAGATTATCTTTCGAAATAGGCTGAGGCAAAAGCCCTCCCAACCAATGATGCCCGGGTAGTTGTGAATTTCCTTAAAAGCCTATTCTCTCGATTCGGTTGTCCTAAGGCGCTGATTAGTGATCGCGGATCACATTTCTGTAACCAGCAGTTGGAAAAAGTCTTGAAACGCTATGGACTGAATCACAGGTTCTCGACGCCATATCACCCACAAACGAGTGGACAAGTCGAGAACACGAATAGAGGACTTAAACGTATTCTCGAGTGCACTATTGGCTTCAACCCCAAATTATGGTCCGACAAGCTTGAAGATGCGTTGTGGGCATTCCGTACTGCCTACAAAACTCCTACCGGCACGACACCGTTTTGAATGGTTTATGGCAAAGCATGCCATCTCCCTCTTGAAATTGAGCACAAGGCATTCTGGGCCTTGAAAAATGCAAATCTCGATTATAATGAGGCAGGAAAACACTGGTTTCTCTAGTTGAACAAGTTAGACGAGTTGAGGCTCCAAGCCTATGATAACTCGCGATTATATAAGGAGAGATCAAAGGTCTTGCATGATAGTCGTCTGAAGACTATCAAGGAGTTCAGACCAGGGGACAAAGTTCTATTATTCAAATCTCGTCTGAAACTCACTCCGGGTAAGCTGAAATCGCGCTGGACTGGTCCTTATATAGTCAGTAAAGCTACCCAATCTGGTTTCGTTAATCTCCAGTCTGACAGTGACTCTTTTCGCGTTAACGATTATCGTTTGAAGTTGTACAATGAAGAAGAAGGACCCAAACAAGAGGAGGTCATGGACACCTTCCCCAAATAAGTAATTTTAGGGGCGAGTCGAGCTCAAGACTCGGAAATAAACAGGGCGCTCTCGGGAGGCAGCCCGCATTTCTGTTTCTTTAAGTTTTATTTTAGTTATTTTTGTCTTGCATTATCTTATTTTTATTTTATTCGTGTGTTTAGTCTAATGTGTGTTGCTTCTCTTTTTACAGGTTTTATTATTTTCTTTGACATGTGTGCTTTTTCAGTTATTAATGCTTGCTGCTGTGAGTTGACATCTACCGCCGCTGTCTCATGTTATTGCTGCTAGCCCCAAGGGAGTATTGTTCCTTTACTCTCCCTATTCTTTCCATATATTTGTGCTCTATCTGTGATTGCATTGGGGACAATGCAAAAATTTTAAGTGTGGGAAGGGGGTTAAATACTTTAACCATTGTTTGTCCTGTTAGTATATCACCTCAATGCACTTTAATTTCTTTTATGTTAGCAAGTTCATACACTTCATTCACATAGTGATGTTTAAATAAGTGAGAGTGTGTCCGTGAAAAGCGCTTGTCTTTAACATCATCGGTTAGTTTAGCTTTCATGTTGCAGTGTTTGTGGCTTTTTGCTGGTTTTTAACTATTTTCTTGATCACTGTGAGCTCTAATGGCCTGGAAATTGCAAAATGTCTTGGATGTTATGTTAATCCCTGTTGTCAGCGAGTCGGTATCCTGAGATACCATCTTAAATTACAAACAGCTGAATTCTGACAAAAGAGGTTGAGATTGATTTTAAAAAAAAAAAAGAAAAAGAAAGAAAAGTGATTAAGTAACTAAAAGTGGCCTTTGGTTCTCGAACGAGTAGACTTCGAGGGGTGTTCTACACCTGATCACCTAAAACCATCTGGTTTGGGATCGGTCAAGTAGAAAGTTCGTTACATGGGATCCATCGAAAGTCATAGGTTTCTTGAATTAAAAAAAAACAAAGAGAGAGAAATCATCAATAAACCTTGAGTCAGACAAGTTTGAAGGGAAAAGTTTAAAAAAGCATGCAAGGATGAGCGATTTATAGGTCAGTCGAGTTTAGTCAAGTGATTTTCGAATTCTGTTGGAGTCGGTAAAAAGTTAGAGCGGATCGGTACACAAACATGTGCATGAATCTAAGTTATCTTATGTTTGTTGGAGTTGAGTTATTTTTGCAGGCGTCCCTTTTAACTGTTTGAGCTTCGTATGCGTCTGAGTTGTGTATGCTTGTTTAATATGTTTCTTTTGAGATGATTTGCTTGAGGACAAGCAAAGTTTAAATGTGGGAAGTTTTGCTATTGTCTTATTTATTCATATATTTATTCAACAATATAATTCTTTTTATACGCTTAAATATATAAGTTTTGATGCTAAAAGTTTATTTACTTGCTTTTTTTATTTGCAGGTGTAATTGGGTACAATATAAGAAAATAATATGATTATGTGGGCTTAAAGTGATAAATATGAGAGCATGCAAGCAGGTCCAAAGAATGTCCAAGATTTGAGCCTCTCTAAGTCCAATACCCAGCGGGCCCAAAAATTCTTATTATAATTTAGGGTTTACTTAAATCTTTCTTTTATATAAAAAAAGGGGGGAGGCGTCAAAGGAGAACAACATTTATCATTTTTTTTCCCTAGTTTTTTTCTACGGCGGCAGTGCCGGAGGAGGAAGTAGGGGAAGACATCACTGAATTTTTTTGGAGAATTTCTTTTGGTTTTGGAGTTTGCGGCGTTGAAAGAAGGCAGAAACAATATTGTTGGTCCAATTGCAATGGAAGAAGAAAAACATTGAAGATTTAATTCTTTTATTATTATTTTTTTTGTCTTTAGCAGTGGGTGGTAGCGCAAGTAACAACATTTACTTTGTTTATTTTTTATTTTTTTTTTCTTTTGGTGAAGTTCATGAGCAACAAGATCAAACAATAATGTTTTTAATTTTTTTTTTAATTTTTAAGTAATTATGTTAAATTTTCTTGTTATTTTATTATTGTTAGTTATTAATTTAATTATGGGCTAAGTTTATTGTATTTGTCATTGATGAACGAACCCTAGATTTGGGTTTAGTTTTTATTATTGATTGAGTTTTGTTTATGCCTAGTCGTGAACCTTGGATTATTTATCTTAATAATTATTGAGTAGTTTACTATTACATTGTGTCATGTTCTGAAATTATGACTTGCACGTGTAATTAGTTTTATCTTATCGTCTGCTTGTTCTGAAATTATGACGATTGCATGCGGTTAGGGTAATCAATTATTCTGAAATTATGATAGTTGAAACTGCTTCTCTAATAACCCAGATAAAAGTTTGAGTTCAATTCACCAATAACGAAAGTTAGCGTGTTTTGAATAGATTAGGTTATAATCGGATTAGTAGGGTTGATGGTCTATGTTAGCTCAAAATTTATTAGAAACTCTATCAATCAATTGCACTTTTAAACGAACTAAATCTAGGGGGAGTGATTCAATGATAAATACATTTTAGTTATTTGACTCTATTCTCTTAATTAGTTATTTCATAGTCGTTTTAAATTTTCGTTAGGTACTATTAATTGTCATTTTAGTTTGAGTAATTTTGTTTACTTTGCCGTGTCAACGGTATCCAAAAATCTAAAAACAAAACCCCTTTTTACTCGTTTGCATTTTGTCCATTTTATTTTTGCTAAAATAATTTTAGTTGGTATAAATTGCATTTTCTGTTCCCTGTGGAGACGATCCTGGTCTTACCAGTTTATTGCTATACGATCGGGTACACTTGCCCGAGAGTTTATCGGTCGATTTGGTCAGATTAGAGTTTATAAATTTAAGACTGATATTTCCGTATCATCATCCTTGTCTTCTACAACCTCGTCATCCGACTTCCAATCCATAATCTCTTCAGGAATAAACTCTCCTTCCTCCAAGTCTTCTTGATCAAACTCAAAGTCATCTTGATCATCAAGATCTATTAAAGCTTCAATCATATCATGTTCAGCAATCTTTGAGGCTTCGCCTTCTCCTCCTTCTACCGTACCTGACTAACTAGGCTCCCCCTAAATTTGAGCTTTGTGAGCAGTCTTCTGAGAAAGATCTGCTAGCTCACTCTCTCTTTCCCCATCTGGAACATTTCCATCGTCATCTTCTCTCCTCTTCACCTCAGCTTCCTTGCAACTACTCTCCCCTTGAGCTTGCAGAATTTTCAATAACAGCTCTAGGAGATCAACTCACCAATCTTTGGACTGTTGTTCTCAACTCACCAATCTTTGGACTGTTTGGAAGTCCACCTTTACTTTCAGCTCTGTAAACCGCGGATTGTCAGTGAATGTAGTTGATGTTGATGGAGTGGAGGCGGGTGTTGATGGAGCGGTGGTTGAAGTTGATGGTGAATTTGGTAACACAGATTCAAAAGTCGAAGTGGATGGAGCTCCCTGCATGAATCGATGCCGCCTCGCCCTATGCCTAGGTACGAGTGGAACTTCCTCTTCCTCTTCAAAATCTGAATCTTCCTCCTCTATATCCCCACCTGCTGGCCTTCATATTTTTGTCTACTGACCACTAATCTTGATCCATATATGCCAATTTGGATAGTTGGATCCTCGTTATCAGAACTAGACTCTGAGGCATTCTCCACATGCCCTTCAGCGTCTGCCTATTCTCCTTCTTCTTCTCCTTCACCCTGGACCTCTATGTCCATATCCTCAGCTTCAGGTGGCTGGTATTCATCAATGTCTCTGAATATATCATTGTACTCAGTTGGAGGCTCCAAAATCTCATGAACTAATGCTACCGCAATATCTTAATCAACAGTTGTTCCTTGAGCCCAAATTTCTTCTACAGTTTGTGCCCTCTGGTCAAATTGGGGGGCCGAACTGGAGTGGGCCTGCAGCTGCTGTGGATGGACCAGCTGCAGTAGATTCTGATTGTCGGCTAGAGGATGGTCTAGCTACCAGAGCTCTGCTTGGCGGTGCTCTACGTCTTGGCCTCTGCTGCTGTTGTTGTTGTTGTTGTGGTTGATGTTGTTGTTGTTGCTGCTGCAGAACTTCTCATGCCCAGTTATCACCCTCTGGGGCTACGATATCAGGGTCAATAACGGCGCCGAACAGAGGTGCCACTTGCGACCTGACCTGCTCAGCCTTTCTCGCATTACGTGTCTGGCAGTCAGCAAAAATCCTTTTATCAATAATGGCCACGCCATTTGTATCTGGAAGTTGTGGCAAATTGGGCAAAAAGTGGCGGATGATCATCAATGCAAATCGAGGATACATCAAAAAGTGTTCCCTTACCGGAGCTGTGATTTGGTGCACAAACTCCCCAAAGAACATTTCCGAAAAACTGAATCGCTTGTTGTATACTAAGGCAATCAACGCCGATTGCAGCTTGGACAACATAGTATCAAAATCGGCCTTCTTCGGCGCAAAACAAACCATTATGACCTGCACCAAATAACGCCATTGGCCAATCAAGGCACTATTCACATATGAGGTCTTTGTAATATCTTGGGCGTATCCCATTCTCAAAAACGCCGCTTGCCTTATATGAGCTGGAAAATCTATAGGCCCCGCCTCTTGGTCCTCTGTGCCTAGCTGTAGGATTTGACGCAACATATCAGCTAAAAATACGATTGGCTGTTCCCCAACCCTTGTTCTTAGAACTGAGGGCGTCACTGAGCAATCCACTTGGAGATGCTCCCAAAATTCATGTACATAAGGCAGAATGATTTGCACATTATGAGTCAGAGCATATGAGACTCGCGACTGAGTCAAAAACTTCGTACTTGTAGATATTTCAACAACTTCGAACTTTCTGACAAGTTTGAACATGAAGAACATGTTCGAAGTCGGTAAGTTTCAAACTAAAATCCAAGACTTTAACCCCATTTGACTTAAAAAATAGTATAGTCTAGTCCTATTGGGTTCTAATCGAAGTTATATGTGTTGTATTTGATCTTTTACCGGTTAAAACTTGTGATTTTAAAGGACATAGTTTAAACCCAAAAAACATCAAAATAAACTCGATTTTTTTTGCCATAACAAGGTCCTAAACTACCCAAACTTTGTATAATAATGATTATTATACGTAGATGTATAAGTATGTTCCAGAAAGATTTATAAAACTTCGAGGAATAGGAAGAAAATTGAATGCGACAAGTTCGAAGGAACAAATTCGAGATCGCTGGACACTAGTTCGAATGATTAAAGTCGAAGGTAGGTGCCTTTAATGTCGTACTGTTGACCTATTTATACCAACTACCTTCGAACTTGCCATATGTTCGAACTCCCTGACAAATTCGAAGGTTAGTTTGAATTTGTCTGACTTTTGAATTTGAGGAAAATTTTGAATATACTTGAATAAAATTCAACTTTTTCAACTTTTTCGTGTAACGGAATTTTTCAAACCTTGCAAAATTATTCACACCAAGCTATAGATTTCCATGCAATATTTGTTTATTCAACCAAAAATGCATCCTAGTAACTTTGACCTTTTTGCTACTTAAAATAAAATAAAAATAAAAATAAAATAAAATAATATATTGAACGAATTTTAAACTAAAGCTACTCTAAACTACTTTTAATTTTTTCGACCTATACTAACAGAATACTTTGTGAGAAAGTCAAAGAAAGGTTCAATCAGATAGCGGTGTCAATACGCACTTTCAGTATTACACTTTCACACTTAGGAATTTTTGATTCCATTGATTGTTTGTCGTGAAATACAAACCAAGTCGATTGTCGGTATGATTTTCCCTTTAAACATTTTACACTTTGTAATATCCCTTGGCCTTTTTATTTATCAAGAAACTACCTAACGTGTCCCATACTTAGACATACTTTTATGATCAAGGCAGACATACAATGAATATAACTTTTCGGTATTGCAAATTTTCTTTAAAAGGCAAACGTCGGACACAGTATTGTGTTTACATACAACAGAGTGTATTAGTTTGTCTTAGAGTTTATTTAAAGCTAGCAAGAGAGCGGTGACAGGTCTGTACTTACGTACAACAAAGGGACTTATTTTGCTAACTTGAGTCAAAACAGAGGTTACAGGTCTGTACTTACGTACAACAAAGCGACTTGTTTTGACTCCCTCCCTTTTATAAAAAAATTATTATCTTTTCTTTTAAGATGTATTTGATGTTGCTATACATCCCCCAGAAAATTTGCATACCTCATTTAGAATCGTTGTCTGTATCTCTCTAACATAGAAATTAAGACCATTTGGTCATACATCTAAGTTAGTCACACATAAGACTTTTTCTTGAATATTTTATTAGCTTTTGAGATTACCTTTGTGTATTATGTTTACCAACACATCAAAGAAGAAAATGTATATCACTTAGAGTTTAAGGTGCATTATGTGCGTATGAGAGCTCAACACTTAGAGATTGTATCAATTGTGCTAATTTTCGTCACTTTGAACCAATGAATCTAAGACTTAACTCATTTTTCTAATATTCTCTTTTTTTTTTTGGAAATTTTAAGGTTTTTCTCTCTTTTTTTTTTTTTCATATTTTAAGATAAGCTAATAAACTAACCTACTAACTTACTATAAACGAAAATAAATTCTACTTAACTACTAAGCCACTATAAAAAGAAAGAAAATATACTAAGGTTAAGTTACTCTGTATTACGCATACCAATCAGTTGAACTAACAACTCAAAGCCTGACTTATCAAAAGCTTTAGTAAATAAATCAGCATTATTATCTTCCGTTGCCACTTTTACAAGCTTTATTAAGTTCTTTTCAGCACAATCACGTATGAAACGATGTCTTATGTCTATGTGCTTTGTTTTACTGTGTTTAACTTGATTATTAGTTATAGCAATAGTAGATTGATTATCTATTCTAATGGGAGTATGAGTGTAAGTCAAACCGTAATCCTGCAATTGTTGTTGTATCCCCAAAACCTGTGAACAACAACTACTAGCAGCTGCATATTCGGGCTCGCACGTTGACACGGCTACCGAAGTCTGTTTCTTGCATTGCCAGGATACCAGCCTCCCTCCAGGAACTGACAACCTCTAGTTGTTGACTTCCGATTCAAGCTGCAACCTCCATAGTCTGAATCCGTGAATGCTTCCAATTCCAGATCACCATCAGCATGATACCAAAGTCCCAGCTTCGGTTTCGACTTGAGGTATCTCAGAATCCGCTTCACAGCTTTCATATGCATTTATTTCAAATTGGCTTAAAACCTAGCACAAATACACACAACAAACATAATGTCAGGTCTAGAAGAAGTTTAATACATAAGTGACCTGATCATGGCCCGAAATAGAGTTGGATCCACATCAGTATCACTTTCTGTACCCGGTCCGAGATTGTGATTCACTTGAATCAAGTACTAAAGTGAGCAGTCAGCTTTGTTCCTTCCATCCCGAAGCGCTCCAGAATATCGTAGACATACTTCGTCTGATGGATAAACATACCTTCCTTCCTCTTGCAACTTGCAAACCTAGCAAGAAGTTCAGCTCTCCCACAACACTCATCTCAAACTTTGACTTCATCACCTTCTCAAAATCTTTGCACATCTGCTCGTCTGATGGCTCGAAAATGATTTCATCCACGTACACTTGTACCAAGATAAAATCTTCTCCCTTTCTCTTCACGAACAATGTACTATCAATTCTCCTTCTTTCAAAGCCATTGTCTAAAAGATGAGTTTATAGTGTCTCATACCATGCCCTTGGTGCTTGATGTAAACCATACAGAGCCTTATCAAGACGATACACCCTGTCTGGATACGTTGGATCTGTAAACCCTGTCCGTTGTTCGACATACACCATTCCTTCACCTTGCCATACAGGAATGCACTCGTTACATCCAACTGATAGACTTTAAATCCTTTGAAGGACGCAAAGGCCAGAAACAGACGAATTGCTTCGAGCCTTTCCACTGGTGCAAACACCTCATTCTAATTGATTCCCTCTTCTTGGTTGAAACCCTTTACGACAAGTCTTGCCTTGTTGCGAGTGACAATACCCCGATCGTCTCTCTTGCACTTAAAAACCCATTTGGTTCCTGTAGCAACTTCTCCTCGCGGTAGCGGCACTAACTCCCACACTTCTAGCTTTCTAAATTGTGACATTCTTCTTGCATCGCTTCAACCCAAGAACTATCTTTCAGTGCCATTTGCACATTCTTCGGCTCTACTTGGGAGGTACAACACGAATAAAGGCAAGTGTGAAAAGCCTCGGAGTCGTTAATCATCGGCAACAGCAACGTATTGTTATTCAAACTACTCCTAGTTCTCACACCAGAATGCGGATTTCCTATGATGCTTTCAACCGGATGATCCTTGTTTATCCTTGATGTTTTAATGTCATCGACCCTAAGATTATCTCCTAAGTTTGATCCTATTTCCCCTAGTGGGGGAATGACCTCAGACGGTACATTTTCTTCCTCATGATCACTGTCTTCGGAAGTAGAAATGGTAGTCTGATTCTCGTTTGTAGGCAACTCAGAATCATTCTCTGCTAGAGATCTATCTTCTGTCGTAGTAGGCTCAGAAGACGATGGAATGCCTGTCTTTGGAAACATTGACCATCGTCATTTAGATTTAATGATGATAAGTCATGCTCAATTGTACCTGCATTTCCATCCAAAGGAATGTTAAATGATTCAAACAGTTTGTCGTAATCAAATATCCATTCTGGACCAGTCTAGGGTTCATGTGTATAACTTGTTACATCAATGTTATACACAATTTCTAAAGTACCGTTTGTTTTGTTAAAAACCCTTTTGTTTGGTGAGTTAGGCATATAACCTAGGAAATACCCTTCGTCAGCCTTTTCACCAACCTTAGGTTGATGTTTTGTTTTCATTAATGTACACGGTACCCCAAACGGTTTGAAGCCAGTTTAATTTGGTGGTTTTTTATTCAGAACTTCATAACAGGTTTTGTTCAATGATTTGACAGTAAGAACCCGATTTAAAACATGACAAGCGGTATTCACTGCCTCCCCCCAAAACATGGTAGGACGCTTTGAATAGGAGAGCATGGTCCTTGCTGCCTCAATCATAGTCCTGTTCTTCCGTTCTGCCACCCAATTTTGATGTGGCTCATATGGTGCACTAAATTGATGCACTACGCCTTTAGTTAGGCAATATACACCAATTACTGTGTTTTTAAATTCCGTTCCATTTTCACTCGTGATACGTTTTACCCTCGTCCCGTAGGAGTTTTCGACTTGTTCTAAGAACCCAATCAACTTTGCAGCTGTTTCGTCCTCCGTACCTAAAAAGAAAACCCATGAAAAACGTGAGTAATCATCAGTGATAATTAAACAGTACCAACTACCACCTATACTCCTTTTGTTTATAGGTCCAAATAGGTCCATATGCAACAAATCGAAAGTGGAAGCTATTGAGTTCTGAGTCTTAGACTTATGTGACTTCTTGGGTTGTTTGTCTTTCTTGCACAGTACACATTTGTCTTCAAACTGAAAACTCTTCATCGGGACACCTTGCACCAGTCCATGTTTAGTGATGTAGTTCATTTTCCTCAGGTTCAAGTGTGTCATGCGTCTGTTCCATAAGACGGATTCAGGCTCTGAAGCTTTAGACAACAGACATATTGTTCCCATCGACGAATCGAAGATGTTCATGTCTAGCATGTACGAATCGTTCTTCCTTAGGGCTCTCATCATAATCCACTCTTCAGGAATTATGAATCCCGGCTTCAGCACTAACGCTTTAGTATCAGTAAACAAAATTGAATTCTTCTTATCACAGATCTGAGAGACACTAATGAGATTATGCGCAAGTCTATCAACGTGATATACTTGATCAAGTGTGATAGTCCCATTAGTAATCACTCCTGTTCCAGTGATATTTCCTCCCTTGTTCCCAGCAAATGATACGAATCCCTTGTTCCCTCCCTTGAAGTCTTTGAGTAGAGTTCATTCCACCGTCATGTGCCTTGAGCAGCCACTGTCGATGAACCACTTGTTGTTTACACCGGTAGTTAGCTCCTGCACATGAAAGAAAACAAATTAGTTATCACGGGGAACCCAAACCATGACTGACTTGGTAATACCTTTCTCATCCACATACGTGAACTCCTTCAAAAACCCATCTCTCCTTTCAGGTGACTTGGGTGTTTGATTGAGAACCTGTTGTGGTGCAGAGTGATTTAAATTCACTCTTGGCCTTTGGGTAGCCATTTGCTGTTGAGCCCTTGAATATTTTCTATTATATGGCAATTCAGATTGGTATCCCTGGGCTCTACCTGGTGTTTGATGTATTTGAGGAGTGTGAGACCTAACCGGAGTGTACGCTCTTCTAGGTGTTGTACTCCTATAGACTTGTTGAGGTCCTAACCTAGATTGATTAGGGACTCTATTCGGTGAATTAGTTCTAACCACGTCATTCGGTCTAACCAACACAGGTACTTGCCTAACAGCAGTCTTTGGTGTGGCATTCACAATCTTCTCAGTGTTTTGAGAACCATTTGTGCTAGTTACACATGGTGAGGGTTTATGTTGTTCAGGCTTTCCAACACTAGGTGTAGATTCTACCTTCTTAATCGTAGCATTATTTTTAGTCACCTTAGTTGATTTATCCTTATCAGATTCAGAAACAGTTTCAGCCTCATATAGTTTCTTGTCATCATCTTTCATCTTTAGATATGTCAAGACTCTCTGACGACCCTCAAACTCCTGAGTAGGTGGAATGTATCCCTCGTCGATACAGATCCACATTCGCATGTCATTAAAACGAGCGAAGTCAGCAAACCTATCCTTCCACCAGTAGTAGTCTTCCAACCTCATCAGCTTTGGTGGAGAATTTGCCTTACCAACCACTTGGTCCATTTCGAAAAACTTTTGCAAACTAGTCATTCTTTCTATACGTTTTGAATTAGAACTTAATTAATTTAATTTGAAAATATTTTTAAATCAACCCTTTCGAACTTAAGCAAGTTCGAATTTGATTAATATTAAATTCGTTTGAAATTAAATTCGAATTTCAATAAGTTTGAATTCAACAAATTTGAAATTCTGAAAAGTTCGAGGTTCCTGCCAAGTTCGAAGTTTGACAAATTCAAATGCTAGCAAATTCGACACTCAGTCAAATTCGAATGAAACCCTAAAACAAATTCGTTAGGAGCGTATTTTCTGACAAGTTCGAAATTTCAGTCAAATTCGAACAAACCCTAATACCTCCTATGTTTGAGCACCGTAAGTTCGAAAAACGGCCTAAAGTTCAATTTTTTCAAGTTTTCAGTTTAAACCAATGTTTTTAAGTGTAAAAATACTGCTTTGGACCAAAAAGGTGAACCAATGTAAACTTTTCTCCGTTATCTGGCTTGTATAACTCGAAAAAGTAACCAAAAATGTGATTTTTCCCGTCCAAAACGCCAAGAAACCGCGGATGTTGTTTATCTACACGAAGAACACCAAGAACACCCTTATGGCTCTGAAACCACTTGTAAGGTCGCCTACCTACGGATCCTATCTTGACGCGACGCCCTTCAACGAGTGTGGAATCCTTGTTAACGGTTTGACGGAAAGACCACACACACGAAACACGGAGACACACACGATGATAGACGAACACTAGAACGCCCCACACGTGATTCTCTCCAAGAACAAACACAAAATCGCCTTGCAAGTTCGAGATCGCCTCTGCCTTAAACTCTGCTCTCGTTTTGGAAAAGTTACTAATTAAAACGAATTAACCCTTAATTATAACCCCTGATTCGAACTTGCTCTGGAAAGTTCGACCAAGCCCAAGGCCCTTCGAACTTGTCCTCCATAAATTCGAACCAGTGACTTTGAACTTATCTTTTGAACTTATGTTTGAACTTATGTTTGAACTTATCTTTGAACTTATGTTTGAACTTGTTGTAAAACATCAATTACAACCAAGTTCAAACATACATACAATTATTATCAAACATATATCAAAGATATATCAAACACGTATTAATATGCAATTACGAACAAATTGACTATTACAAAATATCGTATATATTTATACTGCTATCGTCACACGGGATGCACTAACAAGTCAAAACCGAAGCTGGGACTTTGGTATCATGCTGATGGAGATCTGGAATTGGAATCTTACACGGATTCAGACTATGAAGGTTGTAGCTTGAACAGAAAGTCCACAACGGGTGGTTGTCAGTTCCTTGGAGGGAGATTAGTATCCTGGCAATGCCAGAAAAAAAACTTAGGTAGCTGTATCAACGTGTGAGGCCAAGTATGTAGCTACTGGTAGCTGTTGTTCATAGGTTCTGTGGATTCAACAACAATTGCGGGATTACGGTTTGACTTATACTTATACTCCCATTAGGATAGACATTCAGTCCACAATTGCCATTACTAATAGTCCGGTTAAGCATAGTAAGACTAAACACATAGACATAAAACATCACTTTATTCGTGACTGTGCTGAGAAAAACTTGATTAAATTGGTAAAAGTTCCAACGGAAGACAACAATGCAGATCTTTTCACAAAAGCATTTGATAGATCACACTTTGAGTTGTTAGTCCAACTTAATGGAATGTGTAATCCGTAGTAACCTGACCTCATTAGATTTCTCTTTCTTTTTAAAGTTTTAAGTTATTTGTTTATTTTATTAGTGTACTTTACTTAAAAGTGAAAAACAAAAGAAAAATGAGTGAAAACCATAAAAAATTTAAAAAAAAGTAGAATATTGGAAAATGAGAGAAGTCTTAGATTTATAGGTTCAAAATGACGACATTTAGCACAGTCTAACAAACTCTAAGTGTTAAACTTTCACACATAATGCACACTATAATCTCTAAGTGATATACATGTTCTTGTATGATATGTTGTTAGGTATAAAACATGACTGTGGAGGGGGAGAGCATGAAAGATTCAATAGCCTGTCTGATGGCCAAGTCCGGGGACTCAGAGTGCTCCACGTCAGATTCAGAGACAAACGAGGTACATTGCTTTAACGTTCATGAGTCAATAAATAATTTATCTATACAAAATGAATGTATCTTGCACACATAAATACTTGAGCTAGAAGCCATATATAATGTTGAGAATGAAAAGTGTGTCAAGGCTGGACATTTAGCCCAATCCTTAAAAGAAACATCTGACAAATATGAAAACAAGTGGATAAACAATCATGAGCTGTTAAAGAAAATTTTAATTGAAAAAGTAGATTTTGAGGATAGGAATACTTACCTTAAGAGTTATATGGATACAATCACTAAGGAAAATAACTCCTTAAAATTTGAAATGTCTTGTCTTTCAAAACGCTTAGAGTCTCTAATCATGGAAAACTTAGACAATCTGGAAATACACAAAATGATGGAAGAAGAGAGAATAGGTTTGTACTAACGACTAAAAGCCCTAGATGATGAATTTCTAAAAGGGGTCAAACTGAACAAAATATTCATCTAAATCAACCCAAAGAGACTAGGGTGCTGTTTGATTGCATAAGAGGAAAACATCTGATGTCTGATTCTCACTTCTGATTGATAAGAGGTGGTCCTAAAGTCTGATAAGAGGATCCAATAAGACTGTATGATTTGTAAATTAATAAATGTACGAACTGTTATTTTTATTAATTAAAATTAATGTTAATTTATTTTTAAATCATATCAAACTTTATATTATAAATGATAAGATGATACAATCATAACACTAGCAACAAAAAAATTATAACAAATTAAAAATAATAAGGAATATATTTTAAATAGAAATACATAATCGTTCATTATTCTAGCAAGAATCAAATCAAAAATCAAGTATATAATCAAACTATTATTCTAGCAAGAATCAAATCAATATTCTAAAAATTAAAAAAAAAAATATTCAAGTATACAATTTTGATAAGAGGAAGAATAGTGGGTTTTTATCTCTTATCAAAAAGCACAATGATAAGAGGATTTTACCTCTTATCACTTATCAGTATCAAACACGCTTATCACAGAAACCTCTTACCGAATAAGAGTTTTGGTCAATAAGAGCCCCAATAAGGGGTATCAAACACCCCTTAGGTTTTATCACTGCAAACAAGGAATTGGTTTTCAAAATCCTATGTATTTGGAAAAGGTTCAGACAGTTTTACCTATTTTTTATGATATGAGGTATATGGGTGCTGGGTTTAAGTCTTTCGTTTACCAATCATCAGAAGAAGTTTTAACCCAAGAGGATGAGAAACGAAGCGAAAATAAAGAAAGAGAAATGTCTTTTAATTATGATGAACTACATAAGAGGTATCCTTATAGAGTACCTACTCTAGAGGAGGACTTCTTGTCTGGCTATTCATCAGCTGAAATGAACGTCGAACCTGTCAAACCAATCCCTCATCTATACATTCCTACAAAAGTTCTTCAACATAAAATAAAAGTTTTAGAAAAGGAATTAACGACAGCTCAAAAGAAAGCTCTTGGTTATCAAGAAGCTCTTCTCAAGAGCGAGAAAAACTTTGTAACTCAAACTTTTGAACAAAATGTAGAATCAATCATCTACAAAGAAAAGTTTGACATGGTTTCAGAAAGTTTAATTTCTCACTTAAATGACACAAAAGTTTCTCATCCTACCGGAGTCCCTCTTGCATCATCTAAAAAAGGTAAAGCCAGGATTGAAGTTCCTTCTGTCATTTGTGAAGGTGAGTGCTCAAAATCTTCCAAAGCTGAGGTTTCAAAGAAGACTCAGAGTCAATAGAAGTATTCCAAGAAACCCAATCACCAAGGAAATTTCTCCAAGTCCAAGTCATCCAAACGTACTGACTCTTATCATTTTGTTCCTACAGATCATGTGAGAAGAGTACCAAAAACATCCATGCAAAAGTTTTCATGTTTCTTTGTGAAGAAGGTTAAAATGCCAGTTGATATTGTTTCTAGAGATAGGATGCATGTAATCTCTTAAAACAATGTTTGTAATGATGAACCGAATTCTGTTTCTTGCTTGAAGTATTCATTTGGGGATTTGTTTAATTTATGTTCAACTAGTTTTAGACGTCAAGTGCCTGAAATGAACAAATTCGTGTCTTATCCTGCAACAAGAATTCTTAGAAAATAAAAAATAGTGCATCATTGGCCACAACAAAAGTTGAGACTTGTACTTTACCAAGGCCCAAACCAAAAACAAATGTAAATCAGGTTTCAAGACATCCAAAACCAAAGGCCATTTCATCGCCTATGGTTCCAAAGCCGATTGAATCCAATCTTAAATGGATTTCAAAAGGCTCTCCATTTAGTCCATAAAAACTGCAATATGGGTTCCAAAGACTGTAAACGTGTCCCATACACCTGGAACACCTAACCCAAAAGGACTCATCCCAAGATGGGTACCCAAAGTTCTGCAATTTTAATGCAGAAGGTTCTTGGTTACTTAAGATCAAGACCCAGACTTCAATGAAATGGCTTCTAGTTATCTTAGACTAGGGCCCATTCTTCTGCTTGTTGGTTGTGCTTAAACCGAAATGTTTGGCTTCTGTTCACTCAGCTTAGGACCCGGTCTAAACTCCTCATGTTTTCTGAACAACTCAGTTCAGAACACGGTGTATTCCAGGAAACCCACTCACCAAGGAAATTTCTCCAAGTCCAAGTCATCCAAACATACTAACTCTTATCATTTTGTTCCTACAGATCATGTGAGAAGAGTACCAAAAACATCCATGCAAAAGTTTTCATGTTTCTTTGTGAAGAAGGCTAAAATGCCAGTTGATATTGTTTCTAGAGATAGGATGCATGTAATCTCTTAAAACAATGTTTGTAATGATGAACCGAATTCTGTTTCTTGTTTGAAGTATTCATTTGGGGATTTGTTTAATTTATGTTCAACTAGTTTTAGACGTCAAGTGCCTGAAATGAACAAATTCGTGTCTTATCCTGCAACAAGAATTCTTAGAAAATAAAAAATAGTGCATCATTGGCCACAACAAAAGTTGAGACTTGTACTTTACCAAGGCCCAAACCAAAAACAAATGTAAACCAGGTTTCAAGACATCCAAAACCAAAGGCCATTTCATCGCCTATGGTTCCAAAGCCGATTGAATCCAATTTTAAATGGATTTCAAAAGGCTATCCATTTAGTCCATACAAAGCTGCAATATGGGTTCCAAAGACTGTAAACGTGTCCCATACACCTGGAACACCTAACCCAAAAGGACTCATCCTAAGATGGGTACCCAAAGTTGTGAAATTTTAATGCAGAAGGTTCTTGGTTACTTCAGATCAAGACCCAGACTTCAATGAAATGGCTTCTAGTTATCTTAGAATAGGGCCCATTCTTCTGCTTGTTGGTTGTACTTAAACCGACATGTTTGTCTTCTGTTCACTCAGCTTAGGACCCGGACCCGGTCTAAACTCCTGATGTTTTCTAAACAACTCAGTTCAGAACACGGTGTATTCCAAGAAACCCACTCACCAAGGAAATTTCTCCAAGTCCAAGTCATCCAAGCATACTGACTCTTATCATTTTGTTCCTACAGATCATGTGAGAAGAGTACCAAAAACATCCATGCAAAAGTTTTCATGTTTCTTTGTGAAGAAGGCTAATATGCCAGTTGATATTGTTTCTAGAGATAGGATGCATGTAATCTCTTAAAACAATGTTTGTAATGATGAACCGAATTCTGTTTCTTGCTTGAAGTATTCATTTGGGGATATGTTTAATTTATGTTCAACTAGTTTTAGACGTCAAGTGCCTGAAATGAACAAATTCGTGTCTTATCCTGCAACAAGAATTCTTAGAAAATAAAAAATAGTGCATCATTGGCCACAACAAAAGTTGAGACTTGTACTTTACCAAGGCCCAAACCAAAAACAAATGTAAACCAGGTTTCAAGACATCCAAAACCAAAGGCCATTTCATCACCTATGGTTCCAAAGCCGATTGAATCCAATCTTAAATGGATTTCCAAAGGCTATCCATTTAGTCCATACAAAACTACAATATGGGTTCCAAAGACTGTAAACGTGTCCCATTCACCTGGAACACCTAACCCAAAAGGACTCATCCTAAGATGGGTACCCAAAGTTGTGAAATTTTAATGCAGAAGGTTCTTGGTTACTTCAGATCAAGACCCAGACTTCAATGAAATGGCTTCTAGTTATCTTAGACTAGGGCCCATTCTTCTGCCTGTTGGTTGTGCTTAAACCGACATGTTTGTCTTCTGTTCACTCAGCTTAGGACCCGGTCTAAACTCCTCATGTTTTCTGAACAACTCAGTTCAGAACACGGTGTATTCCAAGAAACCCACTCAACAAGGAAATTTCTCCAAGTCCAAGTCATCCAAACATACTGACTCTTATCATTTTGTTCCTACAGATCATGTGAGAAGAGTACCAAAAACATCCATGCAAAAGTTTTCATGTTTCTTTGTGAAGAAGGCTAAAATGCCAGTTGATATTGTTTCTAGAGATAGGATGCATGTAATCTCTTAAAAAAATGTTTGTAATGATGAACCGAATTCTATTTCTTGCTTGAAGTATTCATTTGGGGATTTGTTTAATTTATGTTCAACAAGTTATAGACGGCAAGTGCCTGAAATGAACAAATTCGTGTCTTATCCTGCAACAAGAATTCTTAGAAAATAAAAAATAGTGAATCATTGGCCACAACAAAAGTTGAGACTTGTACTTTACCAAGGCCCAAACCAAAAACAAATGTAAACCAGGTTTCAAGACATCCAAAACCAAAGGCCATTTCTTCGCCTATGGTTCCAAAGCCGATTGAATCCAATCTTAAATGGATTTCAAAACGCTCTCCATTTAGTCCATACAAAACTGCAATATGGGTTCCAAAGACTGTAAACGTGTCCCATACACCTGGAACACCTAACCCAAAAGGACTCATCCTAAGATGGGTACCCAAAGTTGTGCAATTTTAATGCAGAAGGTTCTTGGTTACTTCAGATCAAGACCCAGACTTCAATGAAATGGCTTCTAGTTATCTTAGACTAGGGCCCATTCTTCTGATTGTTGGTTGTGCTTAAACCGACATGTTTGGCTTCTGTTCACTCAGCTTAGGACCCGGTCTAAACTCCTCATGTTTTCTGAACAACTCAGTTCAGAACACGGTGTATTCCAAGAAACCCACTCACCAAGGAAATTTCTCCAACTCCAAGTCATCCAAACGTACTGACTCTTATCATTTTGTTCCTACAGATCATGTGAGAAGAGTACCAAAAACATCCATGCAAAAGTTTTCATGTTTCTTTGTGAAGAAGGCTAAAATGCCAGTTGATATTGTTTCTAGAGATAGGATGCATGTAATCTCTTAAAACAATGTTTGTAATGATGAACCGAATTCTGTTTCTTTCTTGAAGTATTCATTTGGGGATTTGTTTTATTTATGTTCAACTAGTTTTAGACGTCAAGTGCCTGAAATGAACAAATTCGTGTCTTATCCTGCAACAAGAATTCTTAGAAAATAAAAAATAGTGCATCATTGGCCACAACAAAAGTTGAGACTTGTACTTTACCAAGGCCCAAACCGAAAACAAATGTAAACCAGGTTTCAAGACATCCAAAACCAAAGGCCATTTCAACGCCTATGGTTCCAAAGCCGATTGAATCCAATCTTAAATGGATTTCAAAAGGCTCTCCATTTAGTCCATACAAAACTGCAATATGGGTTCCTAAGACTGTAAACGTGTCCCATACACCTGGAACACCTAACCCAAAAGGACTCATCCTAAGATGGGTACCCAAAGTTCTGCAATTTTAATGCAGAAGGTTCTTGGTTACTTCAGATTAAGACCCAGACTTCAATGAAATGGCTTCTAGTTATCTTAGACTAGGGCCCATTCTTCTGCTTGTTGGTTGTGCTTAAACCGACATGTTTGGCTTCTGTTCACTCAGCTTAGGACCCGGTCTAAACTCCTCATGTTTTCTGAACAACTCAGTACAGAACACAGTTTGCACGTTAATTTCCAATGGATTTATTTGATGCCTATATATTTTCATCGTCTGCTATTTTCTTCTTGGAAAATCTATATGGTATATGGATTCGGGTTGCTCAAAACACATGACTGGGAGGAGAGAGTTACTGCCTAACATTGTAGACCAGTACTGTGGGGCAGTAAAGTTCGGAAATGACAATCATGCTGTCAGAATCTAAAACTAAATAACCAAGACTAACTGATTTGAATTTATCAGAGTATAAATCAATAATCTTGCTTTGAATCAAAGTTTAATTAAGAAGTTTGCGGAATAACACTTAATTATTTTAACAAAAGCTTTCTGAACAAATAGCAAATAAACACAAGAAATAATCAAAATTGCTTGTATTGCTGACTTCAAAGATTACAATCACCTCTAATCTGTTTGATTAGACGAAGAACACAAACTGTTCTTAGGGTTTTACAACCTTAGAGGCTTATGAAAACTCAAACAAAAAGCAATACAGACTCGAGTATGCTGAAAACTCCTATACAATAGAAAGACCTATTCTCTGTATTTATATTGCTTCTTGACTTGTTTCCTTGAAGGACTATGACTTCTCTGATAGTAGATATGCTGGAATCTTCATGTAGATATCTTTTCCTGAAAATCAGCACTTTCTGTTTATGAAATTGTTGAGCAGCTTGAATCACTTGACAGCATGAACAGAGCAGCTTGAGTTGATTTACTCTGGCAGTTTGAACTTTTACAATGGCAGCTCGAGATTCTTCAACTAACAGCATGAACTTTGGATTTACATATAAACTCTACTAACAGTTTGAGAAGCCTAACTAACAGCTTGATCCTACTTAGACTATTTCCCAACAATCTCCCCCTAACTTAAATTCTTTACACAAGACTTGAAGTTCTATACAAATAAGGAAATGAATAAGTACACTGTTATTTACAAACCAAGGCTTTCAAAAACTTACAATTGTGCAAGTTTCTGATTTACAGCTTTCAAAAACTCTTTCTTCATCTCATCTCTATCACAAGATATCCTAACAGATTTTATCTGGAGTAGCATATCCTTTGGTAGATCATAGATTTCAAGATTGAAGAACATACCAGATCCATCTGAAAACTTGATTCTGTAAGTCCTTAATTTGACAAACAGATCAACTTGCTTTATATTCTTTCCCTTCTTGATGGCATCCTCTATATCTTTCCTTACAGATTCAGGGTCAACAATGGATTTCAGATCTTTGATGACTTGCTTCACTTGAGGTAGAGCTGATCTGACTTGTGTTACAGACCCAATATTGTGCATCCTGGTAAGCTCATCTCTGGTCAACTTTTGAACCATGTGCCAAAATGTGTCACACTCTTCTTCTAGACCAGATTCCCTTCTTATCACAAACTTAAATCTTAAGTCAATATTGTCCAGTGGCTTGGCATACCAGTAATTGATGAGAGGCTTTGTAAAATCATGCTGATCTAACAATTTCTCTATCTCCAGTATCTTTTGTAGTTTCTGCTCAAACAACACCTTTTTGACTTGATCCAGCTTTGCTTGTGGTAATGACTCAGATGCAGGAATGGAAGCAACAGCTTGATCAGAAGAAGCAGGGGCACTGGCAGCAGTTTGAACATGACTTGTATCGATTTGAACTGCTTCTTGAGGTGTTTGGACTTCTTGGGAGACCTTTGCTTTCTTTCTTTTGTCCATTTCTTTGTCATGAATATCCTGCAGCCTTTCTGTGCTCATGGACTGAGCCATCTTCTTTGGAATACCGGCTGCAAAGACAAAATTGATCAGAAATCTTCTATGTTCAGCCTTAGAGTGCCCTATTGGCAGCTTCCTCTTCTTTTCACCTTGTTTAACCACAAACCCCTTTAGGTAATCACCTAAGGTTTCATCATCGTCCATTGGGGGCTGGGTTTGCTGATCTAATTCTTGATCCTGTTCTTCTGCTAACTTTTTGGCAATTTCAGCATCAAAGGCAATCTGGGCCTCTCTGGAAGAAAATTTGTGCTTTGGAGACTCAATGAGAATGTCCTTGCCCTTGTCTTTTATAGCAGAGGTTGTAGCTTGGACTGTACTGATTGGAGCTTGAACACCTTCCCTTATAACAACTCCAGTTGCTTTTGAAGAAGCAGCTTGAGTTTCTAGGCTAACAGCTTGAGAAGCTGTTGGGACTGTTAGCCTAGAAGGTGGAACTGTTGAGGCTGCTTGGACTGATGCTGTTGGAGCTGCTTGGACTGATTCAGGAACCTCCTGATTCTCCCCCTTTTTGGAAGCATTGTTTTGGTCAGGAGGACCTACAACCTTTGCCCCTTGGGTTCGAATCAAACGCTCTAATTGAATGATCTTATTTCCACAGAGAGTAAACCCCTTATGGAGATAATCCATTCTCTGATTTTGAGCCACTTCTGCTTGCTTTAGGGCTATAATTTGTGCACCCTGTGCAGCAATGATGGACTTTTGGTATTCCAACATAGCTACAACAGGTTTCATCTTAGGATCCGTCAAAAGCATAAGTTGCAGACTAGCCTCAAGATCAGAAAACACCTGTGGTGCTTGTGATCTATCACTGGCATGAATACCAGAAGTAGAAACCTCTGGGCCCCTCTGTTCTTGGTTCTGGGGACTTCCAGCTTGTGTTTGCACACTTGCTGTTGCCATGGGCATGGTCTTAATGATGGTGGCACTGTCCTGTGCCTCTTGTGCAGAGACAGCAGTAGTGCCAGCCACAGAACCCATATGAACAATCTCTGGTGAGATGTTCACCTCCTGAGTGAGGATGGGAGTGTCCTCAATGTGTTCCCTTTGGATATTCTGTGTAGAAGTGTCCTCCTGCACAGGGTTATATGGCTCCTGTCTGAGGGCTGAGGAGGAAGGAGCTCCTGGTCCTCTTTTCCTTTTATATAGAAATTTTAGTGGGGCTGTTGGCTGTACAATAGGATCAGAAGGAATTTGTGTGTCATGAGGAGTGGGTTGGGGTCCTGGGGGTGAAGCAGTAATGATAGGCTGAGCCTGCTCAGGACCCTCTCCTCTGTTTCTTGGGATGATGTTCATCATTGCAGAAGGCAATGGAACATCTACACTCAAAAAATTGGCACTTTGTTTTAAATGCCTTTTAATAGAAAATAGTGAGTGCCTATGGGAAATATGTATCCTCTTATGTATATGAGAAGTGGTGCAGGTGTGTGCAATTATTTCTGCCAAAAATCTAGGATACATTAAAAACTTCTCATTCTTTAGGGAATAATGCCTTAACATCCCCTGAAAAATCATGTTTGAAAAATTGAACCGTTGGCCCGTTGAAAAGCACACTAAGGCAGTGGCAATATTAGAAGAGAATTCTGACCAACCAGTTCTTTTGGGGCTCATACACTGCTGAATGATGTGCACAAGATATTTCCATTTAGGATAAAAATGTGCTTTCAAGAAAGTAAATGAATCAGCAGGACCCCTATATCCAATATTGTAAAGACCAGTATGTAAAGCGTTAAGGGTTGACTCTGTTATACCTGTGGCATCTTAAAGATGCAATTGGTGCCGAATGGATTCCTCAGTGATGGTGATGGGAGTGCCATCAATTTTGGATAGTATAGAAGGAATTCCATTGATGGTTTGGACGGAGGCACGGTTCCAGAACTGTTCGATATGTGATATGTATATGGTGGGATTGATATTGAGGGCATGGTTGATATGGGAGTGTCTTAGGAAATCCATCATATCATGGAACGGCTGAAGTTCAGAGTGCTTTAGAGAATATGGTAGGCAGTTGTGTTCTTTGACAAACTCCATTGAAGATTGAACGGAGGTTTTAGGGTTGCAAAGAAGAATGTGTGAATCGTTCAGAGAGAAAAGAAAGGCCGTGGAAGGAAACTTTGTAACTGGTAGTTACAACTGAACGAAACTGGGACCTTTAAAGGTTTTGAAAAAGGTGCGCACACACATTTAAGAAATTACCTAAATACCCTGGACACTTTGACAGATCAAGTGAATAACTAACAGTCCGAGAAAATGAACTAGCAGCTTGAGAAAATACTCAAGCTGTTAGTTGAAACTTATGCATCTTTTAATGAAACAGTGACTCCCCCTTAAATAACCATACGAATTAGATAATAATGAAAACAAATTAATCCATGTTTACCATACCAATATTTGATACCAGGAAAGTGAACCTTCCTACATCAAAAGGTTTTGTAAATAGATCAGCTAACTGATCATCAGTATGTATTTTGGTAACTTGGATTAATTTCTTCTCATTACAATCCCTTATGAAGTGAAATCTGATGTCTATATGCTTGGTTTTTGGGAATTTCACTGGGTTTTGCACAATGCTGATTGCACTTGAATTGTCAATGTAAATAGGAGTGGATAAGAAGTTCATACCATAGTCTCTCAGTTGATTTTGAATCCACATTACCTGGGAGCAGCAGCTTGCAGCTGCTACATATTCTGCTTCAGTGGATGAGGTGGAAACAGTTGTCTGCTTTTTGCATTGCCAAGAGACCAGTCTTGCTCCTAAGTATTGAGATCCACCAGTTGTGGATTTTCTGTTAATGTTGCATCCACCATAGTCACTGTCAGAGTAGGCTGTTAGTTCAAGAGGAGAATCTTTAGGATACCATAGGCCTAAATGTGGTTGGCCTTTGAGATATCTAAAGATTCTCTTAACAGCAACCAAATGTGAATCCTTTGGAGAGCATTGGAACCTAGCACACACACAGCCAGCAAACATTTTATCGGGTCTAGAAGATGTTAGATACATAAGTGATCCTATAAGAGATCTGTATAAATGAATGTCCACATCTATGCCATCTTTGTCTGGATGGAGCTGCTTGTGAGGATCCATTGGAGTGCTTGCAACCTTTGTGTCTTGATACCCAAACTTTTCCAGTATGTCTTTCACATACATTGATTGACTTATGAAAAGACCAGTGGGCTTCTGCTTGACTTGCAATCCCAGAAAGAACGTGAGTTCTCCCATTGAACTCATTTGGAACTTTTTGTGCATTAAAGCTTCAAACTCTTTGCACAGACAATCATTTGTTGAGCCAAAGATGATGTCATCAACATAGATTTGGACAAGCAGAATCTCAGCTTTGATGGACTTAGTGAAAAGAGTTTTGTCTAGAGTGCCTCTCTTGAACCCATTCTGTAGAAGGTATGATGACAGAGTGTCATACCATGCTCTTAGAGCTTGATGGAGACCATAGAGAGCCTCGTCTAACTTGTAGACCCTATCTAGATACTTTTAGTCCTCAAAACAAGGAGGTTGACACACATAGATCTCCTCTTCAATTGTCCCATATAGAAAGGCAGACTTCACATCCATTTGATACACTTTAAAACCTTTGAAGCTTGCATAGGCCAAAAATAATCTGATGGCTTCAATTCTTGCCACTGGGGCAAATACATCATCATAATCTATGCCTTCTTCTTGAGTGTACCCTTGTGCTACTAGTCTTGCTTTATTCTTGATGACTACCCCTCTCTCATCTTTCTTGTTTCTGAACACCCATCTTGTACCAATTGCTCTCTTTCCTTTAGGAAGATCCACCAGAGTCCATACATTCTGAATCTTGAACTGTAGAAGCTCTTCTTACATTGCCTCAATCCAGGATGAATCTTTTAATGCTTCTGATGCCTTTTTAGGTTCTAGTTGAGACATGAAACAGGCATGATCAAAAGTAGCTAGACTGAATTCAGGAACTGCTTGTTCAGCAGCAGCAGTCTCATTGTGAACCATTTTCCTTGGTTGTACAGGAGTGCTTGGATCGCCCAGTATTTGATTGAGAGGATGATACATGTGAACTCTGAGTGTAGGTTCTCTCTCTGTCTGAAAGGAGGATCCAAGATTTGTATCATCTCCATCAGGACCAGTGGATGGTTCAGCTTCTGGAAAAGCTTGACTAGAATCTGGGACTGTTCCCCTTTGTGTTGGAGCTGTTCTCTCTGAACTTGGGAGTGGCACTTCAGTGTCTGGATTTGTATGATGTTCAGCATTCAGAACCCATGGAGGGTCACATGACAGAAGTGGTATAGTGATGTATTCATCCCAATTGGTTTGGTCTGCAGCAGTTTGAAACTTTGTGCCAACAGCTTGAGAATTTGTATTGGCAGCCTGAGAGTTTGTGTTGACAGCTTCAAACCAGTTTGCATCAGTTTCTGCAGTATACTCAACAAAGCTAAGAGAATTGGTTAGTGAATCTAAATCAAACAACCAATCAGGACCAGTGCCTTTGACATTTGCAGTATTTTCATTAAATTCAACATTGGCACTTTCTTCAATGGTTTTAGACACACTGTTATATACTCTATAGGCTTTGCTTTGACTTGAGTATCCTACAAAAAATCCTTCTTCAGCCTTACTTTCAAACTTCCCTAAGTGAGTCTTAGTGTGAAGAATAGTAAATGGACATCCAAAAGGCTTGAAGAAAGCTATTAGGGGACTTCTGTTATGGAATAACTCATAAGGAGTTTTCCCTTGTGATTGAACAACCTGAACCCTATTCAGAACATAACAGGCTGTATTAACAGCTTCTGCCCAGAAAGTCATTGGCAGGTTTGAATCAGATAACATTGTTCTAGCAGCCTCTATTAATGTTCTGTTCTTTCTTTCAGCTACACCATTTTGCTGTGGTGTTCTTGGTGCACTGTATTGTCAGCTACACTATTTTCAAATTCCATTGCAAAAGATTAAAAATTTAAAAGAAAGTTTTCGACTTTGAAAAACAAAGAACGACCTGTGGCTCTGATACCACTTGTCAGGATCTAAAACTAAATAACCAATACTAACTGATTTGAATTTATCAAAGTATAAATCAATAATCTTGCTTTGAATCAAAGTTTAATTAAGAAGTTTGCGGAATAACACTTAATTATTTTAACAAAAGCTTTCAGAACAAATAGCAAATAAACACAAGAAATAATCAAAATTGCTTGTATTGCTGACTTCAAAGATTACAATCACCTCTAATCTGTTTGATTAGACGAAAAACACAAACTGTTCTTAGGGTTTTACAACCTTAGAGGCTTATGAAAACTCAAACAAAAAGCAATACAGACTCGAGTATGCAGAAAACTCCTATACAACAGAAAGACCTATTCTCTGTATTTATATTGCTTCTTGACTTGTTTCCTTGAAGGACTATGACTTCTCTGATAGTAGATATGCTGGAATTTTCGTGTAGATATCTTTTCCTGAAAATCAGCACTTTCTGTTTATGAAACTGTTGAGCAGCTTGAATCACTTGACAGCATGAACAGAGCAGCTTGAGTTGATTTACTCTGGCAGCTTGAACTTTTACACTGGCAGCTCGAGATTCTTCAACTAACAGCATGAACTTTGGATTTACATGCTGTAGAAGATATGATGACAAAGTGTCATACCATGCTCTGGGGGCTTGATGGAGACCATAGAGAGCCTTGTCTAGCTTCTACCCCCTGTCTGGATACTTGTAGTCTTCAAAACCAGGAGGTTGACACACATATACCTCCTCTTCAATTGTCCCATACAGAAAAGCAGACTTTACATCCATTTGATATACTTTAAATCCTTTGAAGCTTGCATAGGCCAAAAATAGTCTGATGGCTTCAATTCTTGCTACTGGAGCAAACACATCAACATAATCTATGCCTTCTTCTTGAGTGTACCCTTGTGCTACTAGTCTTGCTTTGTTCTTGATGACTATCCCTCTCTCATCTTTCTTGTTTCTAAACACCCATCTTGTACCAATTGCTCTCTTACCTATAGGAAGATCCACCAGAGTCCATACATTCTGAATTTTGAACTGTAGAAGTTCTTCTTGCATAGCTTCAATCCAGGATGAATCTTTTAATGCTTCTGATGCCTTTTTAGGTTCTAGTTGAGACATGAAACAGGCATTCTCAAAGGCAGCTAGGCTGAATTCAGGAACTGTTTGTTCAGCAGCATCAGTCTCATTTGCACCATTTTCCTTGTTTGTACAGGAGTGCTTGGATCACCCAGTATTTGATTTAGAGGATGATACTTGTGAACCCTTAGTGTAGGCTCTCTCTCAGTCTGAAAAGAGGATCCAAGATTTGTATCATCTCCATCAGGACCAAGAAAAGGATGAGCTTCAGAAACAGCTTGACTTGAATCTGGGACTGTGTCCCTTTGTGTTGGAGCTGTTCTCTCAGGACTTGGGAGTGGCACTTCAGTATCTTGATTTGTATCATGTTGAGCATTCAGGACCCCTGGAGGATCACAAGACAGAAGTGGTAGAGTGGTGTAATCATCCCAACTTGGTGAATCTGCAGCAGTCTGAAACTTTGTGCCAACAGCTTGAGAAATTGTATTGGCAGCATGAGAATTTGTGTTAGCAGCTTGAACCCTGTATTCATCAGCTTCTGCAGTATACTCAACAAAGCTCAGAGAATTTGTTAGTGAATCTAAATCAAACAACCAATCAGGACCAGTGCCTTTGATATTAGCAGTATTTTCATTAAATTCAACATTGGCACTTTCTTCAATGGTTTTAGACACACTGTTATATACTCTATAGGCTTTGCTTTGAATTGAGTATCCTACAAAGAATACTTCTTCAGCCTTACTTTCAAACTTCCCTAAGTGAGTCTTAGTGTGAAGGATAGTACATGGGCATCCAAAAGGCTTGAAGAAAGCTATTAGGGGACTTCTGTTATGGAATAACTCATAGGGAGTTTTCCCTTGTGATTGAACAACTTGAACCCTATTTAGAACATAACAGGCTGTATTAACAGCTTCTGCCCAGAAAGTCATTGGCAGATTTGAATCAGCTAACATTGTTCTTGCAGCCTCAATTAATGTTCTGTTCTTTCTTTCAGCTACACCATTTTGCTGTGGTGTTCTTGGTGCACTATATTGTCTAGCAATGCCTTTGGACTCACATAAACTGTTTAGAATGTGATTTTTAAATTCAGTTCCATTGTCTGATCTTATCACCTTAACTTTGGAATTGGATTGGTTTTCTATCTTAAGGATAAAAGACTTAACTAGTTCAGCAGTTTCATCTTTGGACCTAAGAAACTAAACCCAAGTAAATCTGGTGAAATCATCAACAAAAACTAAACAGTAAGCCCTTTTATTCAAACTCAAAACAGATGTTGGACCAAATAGATCCATATGAAGCAGCTGAAGAACAGATGAGATTGAATTTACTTCTTTGGCCTTATGAGAAGTTTTGTGTTGCTTACCTTTAAGGCATGCTACACAATGATCATCACAAATGAACTCCTTTTGTGGTAAGCCTCTTACCAGATTCTTTTTAACTAAAGCATTCATGGACTTGAAGTTCATATGACACATCCTTCTATGCCAAAGAGCAGACTCATTGGATGATGCTTTGGATATCAAACAGCTTAAAGTATTTGATTTATTTAAAAGATCTGTGTCCAGACAGTAGACATTGTCCTTTCATGGTGTTCTTAGTAAAACAAGATTTTCAGGAACTTTGAAATCTTTTGAAAGAACAATGCACTCAGAATCTGTGAACAGAACAGTGTTTTGTTTGTCACAGATTTGAGAGACACTTAATAAATTGTACTTAAGCTGTTCAACATACAAAACATCATGGAATGTCATGTTGCCTGCATTAACAGTACCTTTACCTGTAACCTTACCTCCTTTTGAGTTGCCACCAAATGCAACAAAACCTCCATCAAAACCTTTGAAATTTGACAGGCACTCAGAGTTGCCTGTCATGTGCCTAGAGCATCCACTGTCCAAATGCCATCTTGTTCTGTCAGGAGACATGTGGTTGCCCTGCACAAATAACAGATTAGTCAGTAGTGGAGTAAACCCAAACCAAATTGGTTTTGGGTTGGCCTTGTACATTGACATAACTAAATACTGTTTTTGACTTCTTATATTTAGTGAGATCTACTGATGGAGTCGTTGGAGAGTATTTCGTGATTATATGAGGTATCCAACTATTTTGATCATCTTTTCTTCTAACAGTCTCAGATGATTCACTAGCAGTTCCAGATTGATGCTCAGCAGCTTGAGCTGTGTTTGTAGTGCTAACAGCTTCAGTTTTTGCACTAACAACATCAGATTTTGACTTAGCAGTCTGATCTTTTGCATTAGCAGTTTGAGCTGAAGATTTGTCCTTGACACACCATATTTGATTAAAACTTGATTTAGGCTTTGCCAAAACTTGTTTTTGATGTGTGGACTGTTTTTTATTAACTTTTGAAAACCTGTGATCAACTGTTTTCTTTGGAACTGATGTGGAAGGTTTCACCTTTGAGTGCTTTGCCTGAATAGGATTTGATTTTGTGTGATTCACAGTCTGTTTTGCAACAGCTGGTTTGTAAAAACAATCCTTGGCTAAGTGATTCTTCCTTCCACAGTGAAAACACCTTTTGACAGTTTGAATTGGAGAACTAGACTTTTCTGTCAATTTCTGGTTCTTGTTTCTCTGATTTCCTCTTACCTGCTGTTGTTTAGGAAACTTTTGAACACCATGCTTTTGGCATGTGCAGACAGAAACAGTTTTACCTCTTTTATTTCCTTTTGATGAAGATGCAGTGTTACAGTTAGAATGTACAGAAACTTGTGGAGTAGCATTGCATACACTCATCTTCTCTTTTCCTTTCTTACTGGGAACTTGGATATCTATGGGTGCACTCATTGTGTCACAGTCTTTATTTTGAATCTTATCTTCCTTTGATTCAAGACTGTTATCAAGGATAGGATCTACAATAGTCATAGACTCGTCTAGTGGTTCATTGACAAGTCTATCAGCAACCTCACTCATTGGATGAATATACTTGTTGTTGTATGGAGGTGGAGTAGCTCTGTATCCTATTCCTTCTTTGGGATTAACCTGGGATTTTACTCTATCTTTAAATTGGACTTCCATCAGGTGTTCCAGCTTTTGATTTGCTAGCTTAAAGTTTCCTAGATCTATGTTAACAGATTCTAGTTTCTTATTAGCCTCTAACACCTTTTGTTCAGTCTCTTCTACCTTTTTATTCAGAGATTCTATTTTCTTATTTAGCTCCTTTTTCTCCCACTCATGATAGGTTCTATCATATCCCATTTGAATCTCATTATCCTTATAATCATTGATCTGTTTTTCCAGATCTTCTATGGCTTGCATGTATTCATATCTCCTTTCTTCCATCTTAGCTAAAGTTTTGCACATGCTCTCATTATGATCTCTGTACTTTTTAACCATGTTTTTGCATGATTGAGAGCAGAGTTTAGAATTTACCTCAGATGGTAGTTCAGTGGAGGAGACATTTGATGTTTCTGCCATTAGAGCTTGATTTTGAAATTCTTCCTCTGTCTGATCACTCCAGTCAAACACATTGTCTTCTTGAGAGACAAGTGCTGTTGATGATGATGTTTGAATGGGCTGTGAAGTCCTTGATGGCTGTTGACCTTGAGATCTACATTCTCTGGCAAAGTGACCAAGCTTATGGCATTTATAGCATTCCACTTTTGATTTATCAAAAGCTGGTTTGCCTTCTGTTTTGGCTTGAAAGTTTTTAAGAAATCTTTTGGCCCTCATGGTCAGCATTGCATGTTGCCACTTTAAATCCATCTCTTCAAGATCATCTGGATGAATTTGTTCCCAGTCTTCAACATTTAGAGCAAATAATCCATCATTGGCAACAAAAGCCTCATAGTGAGTTTCAGCAGAGTTGCCATCACCACCTGAAAAAGAATCACAGTTATTAGATTTTTCAGAAGACAGAAGAGCAGTATTGTGATTATAAGAAAAGGATTTCTTTTTAGCATCAATCTCAGTCTCAAACACTCTTAAACTGTTATACAGATCATCCAATTCTATATCATCAAGAGTGTCTTTTGTTCTCCATTGTGCAGCATAGACTGTCCATTCTTCTCCAAGAGATCTGAGAAACTTTCTGTTGACTTCATCTTGATCCAGATTGACTTTTGCACTTTCCAGTTCACTTATCAGTTTGTTGAACCTGTCAAAAATTTGAGTAAGGTTTTCATTCTTTCCACCAGAAAAGTTCTCATACTGCTGTTTCAAGAGATCCTTTTGATTTCTCTTGGTACTGGCATTACCAGAAAACCTCTTCTCTAAGGCATTCCAAAGAGAATGAGCAGTATAAAACTTTTTGAACTGATGTTGATAAGCATTAGGAATGGCAATTTGTAAAAGTGTAAGTGCTTTCACTTCATTCATTCTAGCCTTCCTTTCAAGTTCAGTTTTTGGAGGAGTTTTGACTGGTTTTCCCTCATCATCAAGTTCTGGATCAACTACAGGAGGAAATTCAACAGCTTCCCATATGGCATAATCAATGAATTGAATCTAAAACTGAATTACCAAGACTAACCGATTTAAATTTATCAGAGTATAAATCAATAATCTTGCTTTGAATCAAAGTTTAATCAAGAAGTTTGCGGAATAACACTTAATTATTTTAACAAAAACTTTCAGAATCAATAATTAATAAACACACAAGAAGTAATCAAGACTGTTTGTATTGCTTAATTCAATGATTACAATCACCTCTAATCTGTTTGTTAGACGAAGAACACAAACTGTTCTTAGGGTTTTACAACCTTAGAGGCTTATGAAAACTCTATCAATAAAGCAATTACAGACTCAAAATATGCAGAAAACTCCTATACAATAGAAAGACCTATTCTATGTATTTATATTGCTTCTTGATATGTTTCCTTGACGAATAATGACTTCTCTGATAGTAGATATGCTGGAATCTTCATGTAGATATCTTTTCCTGAAAATCAGCACTTTCTGTTTATGAAACTATTGAGCAGCTTGAATCACTTGACAGCATGAACAAAACAGCTTGAGTTGATTTGCTCTGGCAGCTTGAACTTTTACACTGGCAGCTCGAGTTTCTTCAACTAGCAGCATGAACTTTGGATTTACATATAAAATCTACTAACAGTCTGAGAAGTCTAACTAACAGTTTGAACCTACTTAAACTATTTCCCAACATAAATACATTCATCCAATGAGTGAAGTTGGTGATAGGCTTGTCAATGAACCATTAAATGAGTCTATGACCACTGTAGATCCTGTTCTTGAAATCAGTCCTGAATCTAAAGAAGATCTCATTAAAAATGAAGATTGTGATTGCAAACAAGCTGAGAAAGGACACAAAACAATGAGTGTACCTATAGCAGCCCCAAACCCCAGTAAGAAAGGAAAAGAAAAGATGAGTGTATGCCATGCTACTCCCCAGGTTTCTGTACCTTCTAACTGTAACACTGCATCTTCCTCAAAAGGGAATAAAAGAGGTAAAAATGTTCCAATCTGCACATGCCAACAGCATGGTGTCCAAAAGTTTCCCAAACAACAGCAAGTCAGGGGAAATCAAAGGAACAAGAATCAGTTATGGTCTGATAAAACTGGTTCTCAAATCAAAACAGTCAAAAAATATTTCCATTGTGGCAGGAAAAACCATTTGGCCAGACATTGCTTGTACAAACCATCTATTGCAAAACAGATTGTGGTTCAGAAACAGGCATTTGTTTAAAACACAAAAAATCTTAAGGTCAAACTAGCTGTTGCACCAATTCCAAAGAAAATAGTTGATCATCGGTTCTCCAAAGTAAATAAGATACAATCCACACACCAAAAACAAGGTTTAGCTAAACCAGAATTAAATTTTAAACAGATATGGTGTGTTAAAGGTAAAAACTCAGGTGAAACTGTTGATACAAATGATGAAACTGCCAAGTCTGAAGTTGAGACTGCTAGTGCAAATTCTCAAGCTGCTAGCACTACAAACTCAGTTCAGACTGCTAGGCTCAAAATTGGGACTGATAATGGATCATCTGAGACTGTTATTGAAAAGGATGGAAAAAACACCTGTATACCTCATGTAATAACTAAATACTCTCCACAGAATCCATCAGTGGATCTCACTAAGTATAAGAAGTCAAAGACAGTGTTTAGTTATGTCAATGCACAAGGACAACCCAAAACCAACTTGGTTTGGGTTTACTCCACTACTAACAAAGCTTTTATTTGTGCAGGGAAACCACAGGTCATAACATAAAACAAGATGGCATTTGGACAGTGGATGCTCTAGGCACATGACAGGCAATTCTGAATGCGTGTCAAATTTCAAAGGCTTTGAAGGAGGTTTTGTTGCATTTGGAGGAAATTCCAAGGGAGGTAAGGTGACAGGTAAGGGTACTGTAAAAGCAGGCAATATGCTTTTTAATGATGTTTTGTATGTTCAACAACTAAAGTACAATTTATTAAGTGTGTCTCAAATCTGTGGTAAACAAAATATTGTTGTCTTCACAGATTCTGAGTGCATTGTTCTTTCAAAGGATTTTAAAATACCTGAAAATCTTGTTTTATTTAGAACACCAAGAAAGGACAATGTCTACTGTTTGGACACAGACCTTTTATCCAAATCAAGTACTTTAAGTTGTTTGATATCCAAAGCATCATCAAATGTGTCTGCTCTTTTGCACAGAAAAATGTGTCACATGAACTTCAAATCTATGAATGTGCTGGTCAAAAAGAATTTGGTAAGAGGTTTACCACAAAAGGAGTTCATTTGTGATGATCATTGTGTAGCATGTCTTAAAGGCAAGCAACACAAATCTTCTCATAAGACCAAAGAAGTAAATTCAATCTCATCTGCTCTTCATCTTATTCATATGGATCTCTTTGGTCCAACATCTGTTTTGAGTTTGAATAAATGGGCTTACTGTTTAGTCATTGTTGATGATTTCACCAGATTCACATGGGTATATTTTCTTAGGACTAAAGATGAAACTGCTGAGCTAGTGAAATCTTTTATTCTTAAGATTGAAAACCAATCCAACTTAAAAGTTAAGGTGATTAGATCAGACAATGGAACTGAGTTTGAAAACCATATCCTAAACAGTTTCTGTGAGTCTAAAGGCATTGCTAGGCAATATAATGCACCAAGAACACCACAGCAAAATGGTGTAGCTGAAAGAAAGAACAGAACTTTAATTGGGGCTGCTAGAACCATGCTAGCTGATTCCAAACTGCCAATGACTTTTTGGGCAGAAGCAGTCAATACAGCTTGTTATGTTCTGAATAGGGTTCAGGTTGTTCAATCACAAGGGAAAACTCCATATGAGTTATTCCACCATAGAGTCCCCTTGATAGCCTTTCTTAAGTCTTTTGGCTGTTCGTGTACCATTCTTCACACTAAGACTCACTTAGGAAAGTATGAAAGCAAGGCTAAAGAAGGTTTCTTTGTAGGATACTCCACACAAAGCAAAGTCTATAGAGTATATAACAGTGTGTCTAAAACCATTGAAGAAAGTGCCAATGTTGAATTTAATGAAAACACTGCAAATGTCAAAGGCACTGGTCCTGATTGGTTGTTTCATTTAGATTCACTAACTAATTCTCTGAGCTTTGTTTAGTATAATGCAGAAACTGGTGAAAACAGGGTTGAAGCTACCAACACAAATTCTCATGCTGGTAGCACAAATGATCAAGCTGTTGGTACAAAGATTCAGACTGTTGCAGATTCTGATCAATGGGATGAGTATACGGTCATACCACTACTATCTTGTGACCCACCAGGGGTACTGGATGAACAACATGATTCAAATCCAAGCAATGAAGTGCCAATCCCAAATCCTGAGAGAACAGCTCCATCACAAAGGGAAACAGTCCCAGATTCAAGTCAAGCTGTTCCTGAAGCTGACCCATCAAGTGGTTCTGATGGAGATGATACAAATCTAGGCACTTCCTTTCAGACAGACAGAGAGCCAACACTTAGAGTGCACAAGTACCATCCTCTCAATCAGATACTGGGTGACCCACGCACTCCTTTGCAGACAAGGACAATGGTTCACAAAGAGACTACTGATGCTGAACCAGCATTGCCAGAATTCAGTCTAGCCACCTTTGAACATGCCTGTTTCATGTCACAGTTAGAACCCAAAAAGGCATCAGAGGCATTGAAAGATCCATCTTGGATTAAGGCAATGCAGGAAGAACTACTACAATTCATGATTCAGAATGTACGGACTCTAGTTGATCTTCCTAAAGGCAAGAGAGCAATTGGTACACGTTGGGTTTTCAGAAACAAGAAGGATGAGAGGGGGATAGTCAACAAGAATAAAGCAAGATTAGTAGCACAAGGATACACTCAAGAAGAAGGAATAGATTATGATGATGTCTTTGCTCCAGTGGCAAGAATTGAAGCCATCAGACTTTTCCTAGCCTATGCAAGCTTCAAAGGATTTAAAGTGTATCAAATGGATGTGAAGTCTGCTTTCCTGTATGGCACAATTGAAGAAGAGGTCTATGTGTGTCAACCTCCTGGATTTGAGGACTACAAGTATCCAGACAGAGTCTACAAATTGGACAAATCCCTCTATGGACTTTACCAAGCCCCTAGAGCATGGTATGACACTTTGTCATCATACCTTCTGCAGAATGGATTCAAGAGAGGTACACTGGACAAAACCTTTTTCACAAAGTCCATCAAATCTGAGATTCTGCTTGTTCAGATCTACGTTGATGATATTATCTATGGGTCTACCAATGACAGCCTATGCAAAGAGTTTGAGGCATTAATGCACAAAAAGTTTCAAATGAGTTCTATGGGGGAACTCACATTCTTTCTAGGATTGCAGGTTAAGCAGAAGCCTACAGGGCTTCGTATAAGTCAATCAAAGTATGTGAAAGACATACTGGAAAAGTTCGGTTACAAAGATACCAAAGTTGCAACTACTCCAATGGACACTCACAAGCAGCTTGATGCAGACAAAGATGGAATAGATGTGGATATTCATCTATACAGATCCTTGATAGGATGACTTATGTATCTAACATCTTCTAGACCTGATATAATGTTTGCTGTTTGTGTTTGTGCCAGGTTTCAATGTGCTCGAAAGGACTCACATCTGTTTGCTGTTAAAAGAATCTTTAGATATCTCAAAGGCCAACCACATTTGGGCCTCTGGTATCCTAAAGACTCTCCTCTTGAACTAACAGCCTACTCTGACAATGATTATGGAGGCTGCAACATTGACAGAAAGTCCACAATTGGTGGATATCAATATATAGGAGCAAGATTGGTCTCTTAGCAGTGTAAAAAGCAAACAACTGTCTCCACCTTATCTACTGAAGCAGAATATGTAGCAGCTGCAAGCTGTTGCTCTCAAGTGATGTGGATTCAGAATCAACTGAGAGAATATGGTATGAGTTTCCTATCCACTCCTATTTATATTGACAACTCAAGTGCAATAAGCATTGTGCAAAATCCAGTGAAATTTCCCAAAACCAAGCATATAGACATCAGATTTCATTTTATAAGGGACTGTAATTAAAAGAAATTAATCCAAGTTACCAAAATTCATACTGATGATCAGTTAGCTGATCTATTTACAAAACCATTTGATGTGGGAAGATTCACTTTCCTAGTATCAAATATTGGTATGGTTATTATGGATTAATTTTTTTTTCATCATTCTTTCTTATTTTATGAAAAATATATCTATTTCATATGTATGTCTAAGCGAGAGCCACTGTTTCATTTAAATATGCCTACTTTTCAACTAACAGCTTGAGTCTTTTCTCAACCTGCTAGTTCATTTTCTCGGACTGCTAGTTGTTTCACTTGATCTGTCAAAGTGTGCAGGGTATTTTGGTAACTTTCACAAGTGTTTGCGCGGGTTTAGATATTTTCGAAACATTTAAAAGGTCCCAGTTTCGTTCAGTTATAACTACCAGTTGCAAAATATCTTCCACGACCTTCTTTTCTCTCTGAGCGATTCCCACACACATCTTTGAAACTCTAAATCACCGATTCATTGTCAATGGAGTTTGTCAAAGAGCATAACTGTCTTCCCTACTCTCTCAAACACGCTGACCTTCAACCATTCCACGGTATGAAGGACTTCCTTCGAAGTTCTCATATTCGTCATGCTCTTACCATAAACCCTACAATATACATATCCCATATAGAGCAATATTGGAAACACGCCTCTGTTCAAACCATCAACGGAGTCACTTCTTTGACGTCCAAGATTGATGGAACCACTGTCACCATCACTGACGATCTCATACGCCAACACTTGCATCTTCAAGAAGCCGCATGTATAACCGATTTCCCACTTACTGCCTTACATTAAGGCCTGTTTGCTATAGGGTATAGGGGCCCTACTGATTCATATACTTTCTTTAAAACTCATTTTTCCCCTAAGTGGAAATATCTTGTTCATATTATACAACAATGCATAAGCCCTAAAAGAACTGGTTGGTCAGAATTTTCCTCAAACATAGCCACTACATTGGTGTGCTTATCTACAAGCCAACAGTTCAATATTTCTAATATGATTTTTCAAGGTATGCTAATGCATCATACACTAAAAGATGGGAAATTTTTGATATATCCTAGATTTTTGGCTGAAATTATTGCAAGAACTTACAGTAATTTCAATGTACATAAAAGGATTCATGTTCTCATAGGCACTCTTTACCTACAATAAAACGTCTTTTAAAAACAAGTGCCAATATTTTGTCTGTTGATGTCCCATTGCCCTCTGCAATGTTGTGTATCAATACACTAAACAGAGGAGAGGGTCCTGAGCAGGCTCAGCCTAACATCACTGCTTCATCCCCAGGACCCCAACCCACTCCTCATGATACAAATAATCCCTCTGATCTTTCTGGAAATCCCTCATCCCCACTTATATTATACAAAAGAAAAAGAGGTTCAGGAGCTCCTTCCTCCTCAGCCCAATTCCAACAGCCAAATATCCCTGTGCAGGAGGACACTCCTGCACAGAATATCCAAAGGGCACTCACTGAGACTCTCCCACCCTCAATTTGGAGGTGGACATCTCAACAGAAGATGTCCATATGGGTACTGTGGCTGACACTACTGTTGTTTCTGCACAAGAGTCACAGGATAGTGTCAACATAAGTAAGACCACACCCATGGCAACAGAGGGTATGCAAGCACCTTCTAGAAGTCCCTAGAACCAAGAAAAGAGAGGTCCAGAAGCTTCAACTTCTTGAATTCCTGCCAGTGATAGATCACAAGCACGACACACTTTTGCTGATCTTGAGGCTAGTCTGCAACTTATGCTTTTGACGGATCCTCAGCTGAAACCTGTTGTAGCGATGTTGGAGTACCATCAGTCCATTATCGCTGTGCAGGGGGCACAAATCATTTCACTTCGACAGACAGAAGCTGCTCAGAATCAGAGAATGGATTATCTTCATAAGGGTTTCACTCTTTGTGGAAATAAGATCATTCAATTGGAGAAGATGATTCGAACCCAAATGGCAACGGTTGTAGGTCCTCCTGACCAAACCGATGCATCCAAAAAGGGGGAGAATCAGGAGATCCCTAAATCAGTCCAAGCAGCTCCAGCTCCTACTCCAACAGTCCAAGATTCTAGGCTAACAGGCCCAACATCTACTCAAGCTGTTAGCCTAGAAACTCAAGCTGCTCCCACAAGAACAACAGGAGTTGTTATCAGAGAAGGCAGTCAAGCTCCCATCACTACAGTCCAAGCTACAACCTCTGCAACTAAGGATAAGGGCAAGGGCATTCTCATAGAATCTCCAGAGCACAATTTTTCATCCAGAGAAGCCCAAGTTGCTCATGATGCTGAATTTGCTAGAAAGTTATCAGAAGAACAAGATGCTATTCTGGACCAGCAAACCCATGCCCCAATACAAGATGATGAATCTTAGGTGATTACCTAAGAGGGTTTGTGGTCAAACAGAATGAGAGAAAAAGGAAAATGCCAACAAGGCATTCAAAGGCTGAGCACAAAAAGTTTTTGATCAATGTTGCCTTTTCAGTTGGAATTCCAAAGAAGATGGCTCAGTCCATGAATACAGAGAGGCTGCAAGACATTCTTGACAAAGGAATGGAAAAAGGAAAGTCAGCTAAAATCTCCCATGAAGTCCAAAGTCAACAGAAATCAAGTCAAGCTGGTGCAAGTAATTCAGAACCTCATGTTCAAGCTGTTGCTTCAAATCCTCAATCAGAAGAAATCACTCAAGCAAAGCTTGATCAGGTAAAGAGGGTGCTGTTTGAACATCAGCTTCAGAAAGTGATGGAAATTGAGAACTCCTTAGACCAGCATGACTTCACAAAACCTCTTATTACTTACTGGTATGCTAAGCCAATGGAAAACATTGACTTAAGATATAATTTTGTAGTAAAAAGAGAATCTAGTCCTGAGGAAGAATATAAGAGCTTAATGCATATTGTTCAAGGGATGACCAGAGATGAGCTTACCAAAATGCATCATGTTGGATCTGTGACTCAAGTCAGATCCTCACTTCCAAAGGTTAAGCAGGCTATAAAAGACATAAAGAGCATTTTTTATCCTGAGTCAATAAGGAAAGATATATAAGATGCCAAGGAGATGAAGATTGCACTAGTTGACCTGTATGTCAAGTGAAAGACATACAGACTCAAATTTGCAAATGGATCTTGTATGTACTTCAATTTTGAATTTTATGATCTTCCAAAGGCACTGTTAGTACAGATGATATCAGTGAGAATATATTGTGATAGAGAAGATCTGAATAGAGAATTTTTGAAAGCTGTTAAACAGAAACTTTCACAAATTGTAAGTTTTTGGATGCCTTAGTTTGTAGATAATAGTTTTACTTTGTTTTATTTCCTTATTTGTATAGAAATTAAAGTCTTGTCTAAAGAATTTAAGTTAGGGGGACATTGTTAGGAAATAATCTAAAGTATGTCAAGCTGTTGGTTAGATTTCTCAGACTGTTAGTAGATTTTCTGTGTAAGTACAAAGTTCAAGCTGCTAGTTGAAAAAGTTCGAGCTGCTAGTTAAAAAGTTCAAGCTGCCAGTGTTAAGGATCAAGCTGCTCAACAGATAGACTTCAAGCTGCTAAATAGCTCAATAAACAGAAAGTGCTGATATTCAGGAAAGGATATATTTTGAAGATTCAAGCATATCTACTATCAGAGAAATCAGTTTTGTAAAGGAAACAAATCAGAAAGCAATATATATACATAGAATAGGTTTTTCTATTGTAAGTCTGCACGTACAAGTTTATTCAATTGTAATTGTCTTTCTGATTAAGTTTTCATAAGCATCTAAGGTTGTAAAACCCTAAGAACAGTTTGTGTTCTTCGTCTAATCAAACAGATTAGAGGTGATTGTAATCATTGAGTTTGGCAATACAAATGATATTTGATTATTGATTATGTTTATGTGTTTATTTGTTTTGAATGTTTTCTTAAAACAGTTAAGTGTTATTCCGCAAACTTCTTAATTGGACTTTGATTCAATACAAGGTTATTGGTTTATACTCTGATTAATTCAAACCAGTTAATATTAGGTAGTGATTTTGATCTTGACATAAAAGTAGAAGATTTTTACTATCCGGTCGACTTCCTAGTTGTAAGGTCTACCAATGCAAGATCTATCTAGACGCGGATCCGTTAACGAGTGCGGAATCCTCGTTGACGGTTAGACGGACAACTCTCAACCAACGGAAACACGGAGACTATTAGACGCTGAACGAACGACACACGAACGATCCTACGTACTAATTCTCTCCGAAACGGGACTCACCTAGCTGATAAACTCGAGATCGCCTCTTGCTTAATTCCTCACGAATTCTGCCAAAGGTCTCAAATCATTCGAGTCTATCCCTAATTATAGACCCTGATTCGAGTCTGTTGTGGGCCAACCTCGAATCTGGCCTAAGGCCCATTCGAATCTGTCCATCTGACAGATTCGAATCTAGCCCATTCGAATCTAAGGATACATTCGAATCTATCACAGATTCGAATGTCTTCCTTAACCAATTCGAATCTAGCCAATACACTTAACCACTTAAGTGATGAAACTTATGTTTTAACTTATGCTTGAGTTAATCTTTGACCTTTATGTTTGAACTTCTTGTAATATGTTACATCAAGTTCAAACACACAATCAATAACAGACAAACACATATAAAACATATATATCAAAATACTGGTTAATACTCAGAATATTACCTAAACCATAATGCAGATCGATTAGACTGCTATCGTCACACAGGGTGTACCAACAGACTCCCCCTTGACGATAGCTTCTAATTATTTACATTACATCAAATTTAAGTACTAGAGCTATATATATTACTACCAGCATATAACCCAGCATCTATACAAACCTTAACTACCTTTTGGAACTTCCTGGCTTCAGATCTCCATGGTTCAGTAAAGAATATAGGCTGATCATGAAGCTTCTTCAGGTCGTCCTTTGATAGGTTTATCAAGTGCAATGGATCATATACCTTCAAAATTACCTGCTCGTCTTGATCTTCCATGATAGCTTCAGCAGTGTCAATCTCTAGGTACCACCACTTCATGTTGCTCAAAACGTTCTGTGGCATTGGCTTCATTGGCACTTTCTTTAGACACCTCACAGGTTTGTATTCCATCCTGGCCCATGGCCTACCTGTATGAGGATCTATTCTCGACCCATCCTCGACCCTCTTTCCGGTCGTTGGCTTGAGTCGCTCAAATTTGCCTGAACGACCTTCTTTCCTTATAATTCTTTCAATTACGTTTGCGTAGGGATCATCTCCAATATTGATCAGCTCCTTCCAGGCTAACTCTTTAACTTCAATCTTGGGCAATGAATTAAAAGCTTTCAGTGTCCGCCTCAAGTATTGAAGGCCATCTCTTCTCTTCAAAATAAACAGCTGCAGTTCTCTGTCAAAGAACCAGCTAATAATCCCTCCAGCAAAATTTCCAGCACCTGGATTTCTCATCTTCTTCTTCATCTTCAGCTGATCTTTCTTTTCTTCCTTCTTGAACCAAAGATTTAACAGATCAGCTCTAGATGGCTCGTTCTCAGCCTCTTCAAGGTCTTTATCTTCAGCTGAGGCTACCTTGATGTAATCAATATCAATCACATTATGATCTTGGCTTTCATACAGTTCAGTGATTGGTTGTGAATTGATTATTACTTCATTAACGTGATCATCTTCATCATCTAGCACTTCATCATCCGATCTCCAGTCAGCGACGTCATCTGGAATGAACTCACCTTCTTTTAATTCTTCAATATCATCTTCAAAATCAAATTCCATGAGCTCTTCTTCAATATCTTTCAGTTCATCGATCATGTCGCTATCTAAAGTCTTTGAAGAACCTGCTTCTCCTCCTGCTCCTCCCTTTCCTCCTTCTGTACTAGGCTCCCCCTGAACTTGTGTAACTTGAGCTGCAGAAAAATCTACAGACTCAATCTCTTTGTTCGCACCGGGATCATCGCCTTCATTATCATCATCTTCTCCCTGTACTTCCTGATCTTTACAACTCGTCTCCCCCTGAGTTTTTAGATTTTTCATAAGTTGCTCTAGGAGGGATCGCATTGCTCGGATTTCAGACGATTGATCAGCGACAAATGATTTAATCTCCGTGTTTTCGTCTCTAACACTTTCAACAATCGTTCTCAGTTCTGCATTCTCCTTATCAAGATTAGAGTTATGCTCTTGGAGTTCACCGACTGCTTTTGTGAGAGTTATTATTTGAATGTTCTGAAAGTCGACACGGCTCTTGAGTTGCATGATTCGTTGATTTTCGGTATAGGCTTCTGATGTAGAAGGGATGGACTGAATGGGAGCAGGATTGAATGGTTGGGGAATGTAGGGTTCAGGTTGCTGAGGTGGCGGTGATGGTGGAGCTGTATCTTGGGGTTGGGTCTGGGTTTGAGGCGGAGGTTGTGCATCGGACTGTGATGAAGTCCCCTGCATAAACCTGTGACGTTTGGCCCGTTGCCTTGTCACCAACTGAGGAGTCTCTTCGTCTTCAAAATCTGACTCCTCCAATTCCCTGGCCTCTCGCCTCCTCGAACCACCTTCATTAATAATCAATCGTGAACCATAGGTTCCAATTTGAATACGAGGATCTGTAGACACTGATTCTGGAGCTTCAACTTCGATTTCCTCCATTTCTTCTGATTCTGTAGCAGATGATGACTCATCATTGCCAGTCTGCTCTGGCACATATTCGTCAACATCTCTGAAGACATCTTCTTCTCCCTCTGGAGGCTCAAGTAATTCACCCACTAACTCTGCAGCTATATCTTCATTTGCATGTGGACCTGCCTCCCAAATTTCATTTAACGTTTGGCACAATTGATCAGTTTCATTTGGGACAATTGACGGCCCGGCTTCCTGCACTTCTGGTTGCTGACTCGTAGAAGGCCTAGACTCCTGAGTCTGACTCGCAGTAGCTCTTTGTCTTCGCCTTGGATCACGGGGACGAGCACGAGGCTGTTGTTGTAGTGGACGTTGCTGTTGTTGCTGTGGTTGGACATCAACTACCCCTGCCCAGTTGGCATTACTCGGGGCTTGAAATTCCCTATCCAGAATTGCACCAAATAGTGGACGCGCCACTGGAACCGCTAACCTTCCTCGATGTGAGGAACAGTCAGAATAGATGCGCTTATCCATAATATTGACGCTCAATGCATCATCTGTTTGTGGCAAATTAGGCAAGAAGTGCCTTATCAACATCATTACAAACCTAGGATACAGTAGGAATCTTTCTCTCTCAGGAGCAGTAATTTGATGGATGAATTCCGAGAAAAACAGCTGTGAGAAGCTGAACTTCTTATTGTACACCATGGCAATCACCCCAGATTGTATCTTGGATACAATGTAATCAAACCATGAACACGTGGACCAAAAATCGCCACTGCCCTATCAACCCGCTTTTCATGTAAGATGATTTTGTAACGTCCAAACTATAGCCCATTTGCAAAAATGCTGCTTGCCTAATACTTAGTGGAAAGTCTATAGGCCCGTCTTCTTGTTCTTGTGAACCCAACTGTAGTACTTGACGCAAAATATCCGCTGAGAAAACCAGAGGTTGACCAGCAATTCTGGTTCTTAAAACTGTCGGGGTGACAGTACAGTCCACCTGTAAATGATCGTAGAATTGACGCACATATGAAATCACGATCGGAATATTGTGATATAATGCATAGCTGATCCTGGACTCTGCTAGAAAATCTAAAACTTCTCGAAAACCCTGCGCTTCAGGGATGTTATGAGCTGGATTAAGTACCATATTATGCTTAGGAACGAAAGCACGAAGCGCCATATCTGCACAATACATAAAACTGTTAGAGTCATTAAAAATCAATAAACTTGTTCAAATTCAAATTTGCTTTATTTTGTACTTTTTCAAATACAAAATCTAGCACAATTAAATTTCCACAAGTTTAATAAAATTTAAATTCAACAAAGTAAATAAAGTACAGATTCGAAGGGAACAGACTCGAAGTGTCCATTTTCGAATCTAATGGACAGATTCGAGGAGTCCCTATTCGAGTCTAATGGACAGATTCGAATATCATGGTCATCTCGAATCTAATGATAGATTCGAGACACCCATGAACAGATTCGAAAGTGCATGAACAGACTCGAAGGGCCGTCGGCTATTGTTTCAACCAAAACCCAAGATTTTAACCATTTTGAACTTGGTAAATCACATACATTAGTTCAATTAGGTTCTAATCATTGATTTATGTCTTTAATTTGATCTTTTACAGGTCCAAACTTAGTTATTTAGCAAAAACTCTATTTTGACCTATAAAACTTCAAAATGTGATGTTTTAAGCCCAAAATTGTGTATAAAACTACCAAAATCTTGTACAATCCGGTTGATTATACCAAGATATGAGTGTAGAATCGAACACAAAAGCTTTAGACTCGATGAAATGTCGTTTATATGAAATACGATAGACTCGAGAACAGATTCGAGTTCGCTGATATAGATTCGAGAGTATAGATTCGACAACAGTAAAGTAATAAATGACTTCACTATTGACCTATATATACTACCTACCTTCGAGTCTATGTGTAGTTTCGAGTCTACTGACAGATTCGAAATACTTCACTTCGAGTCTGTCTTAGATTCGAAATTACCAACACTTAGAAAAATTTCGGAAATTTTGAAATAACTTCAACTTTTCCAACTTTTTTCTATGGTAATGTGTAACCAGATAAACTATGCCAACTCTTTTACCCTAAGCAACAGATATTTCACGCAATGTTTATTTTATCCAACTTCGAATGCAACCTCAGTAACTTTTGACCTTTTACCTAAGTAAAAATTAAACTAATCCTAAATAGGATAATAAAATAAAATAAAATAAAATTGACTAAGGTAAAAATAAAATAAAATAAAATAAAATTTTGACTCAAAATGTTAATCTAGACTTAAGTTATAAAAATAAATTTACAAGCTAAGCTAAATACCAAACAACATATTTTTGATGAGTATAGTCTAAGAAAGGTTCAATCAGATAGCGATGTCAGATACTAACTTTCAGTACTTAAACTTTCACACTTAGGAATTTTTGATTCCTTTGATTGTTTGTCGTGACATACCCACTTAGCCGATTGTTGGTATTTTACCCTGTTAAACATTCTACATTTCGGAATATCCCTTGGCCTTTTTATTTATCAGGAAATTATCTTACGTGACTCAGACATAGACATACTTTTATGATCAAGGCACACAGACAAAAAATTCTAACTTGTTGGTATTTGCAAACTTTCTTTAAAAGACAAACATCGGACACAGGTCTGTATTCTCATACAACAAAGTGTCTTAGTTCGACTTAAGGTTTATTTTTAAAGTTAGCAGATAGCGGTGACAGGTCTGTACTGACGTACAACAAAGCGACATGTCTGCTAACCCGAATCTAAACAGAGACAACAGGTCTGTACTTACGTACAACAGAGTTGCATGTTTTCGACTCTCAGTTTTTCATGATATTTCTATTCTTTCCATTTTCAGATGTATTTGATGTTGCCATACATCCCCAGAAAGTTTGCATACCTCATTTAGACTTAACGTTTGTATGTCTTGTACATAAAAATTAAGACCGATTGGTCATACATCTAGATTAGTGACACGCTTGACTTTTTCTAGAATATTTTATTAGCCTTGAGATTCCCTATATGTAGTATGCCTACCAACACATCAAACTAAATAAAGTATAACACTTAGGATTTAGTTGCATTATGTGTGAAGGCCTAAATACTTAGAGTCTGTAACAACGGTGCTAATTTTCGTCACTTTGAACCTATGTATCTAAGACTTAACTCCTTTTCTGATATTCTCTTTTTTTTGTATTTTTGTAATTTTCTCTCTTTTTTCTTTTGTTTTTCATAGCAAAAAGCAGTAAACTAAGCTAACCTACTAATCTTAGAAACTTACTAAAAATAGAAACTTTCCTAAATTAGAAACTTTCCTAAATTAGCAGACTACTGAAAAAAAATATAACAACTATAAAAGGAAATAAAATACTACTGAGGTCAATTTACTCTGGGTTGCGCATTCCATTTAGTTGAATTAAATACTCAAACCGTGACTTATCAAACGCTTTGGTAAATAAATCTGCATTATTATCTTCTGTTGCCACCTTTACCAGTTTGATTACAAGGTTCTTTTTCAGCACAATCACGAATAAAATGATGTCTTTAGTCTATGTGCTTTGTTTTACTGTGTTTAACTGGATTATTAGTTATACAATTGTAGATTGATTGCTTCCTAATTGGAGTTTAGTATAGAAGCCAAACCGTAATCCGCAATGTTGTTGTAATCCAGAACCTGTGAACAGCAACTACAGCAGCAACATAATCTCGGCCTCGCACGTTGAACACGGCTACATGATGTTTGTTCTTGCAGTTGCCAGGACACCAATCTCCCTCCTAGGAACTGACAACTCAGTTCGTTGATTTGCGCGTCAAGCTGCATCCTCCGTAGTCAGAATCCGTGAACGCCTCCAACTCTAGATCTCCTTCCGCGTGATACCAAAGTCCCAGCTTCGGTTTCGACTTGAGGTATCGTAGAATCCGCTTCACAGCTTTCATGTGCATTTCCTTCGGATTAGCTTGAAACCTAGCACAAATACACACAGCAAACATGATGTCAGGTCTTGAAGCAGTTAAATACATAAGTGATCCAATCATGGCCCGATAATAAAAGTTCGGGGATCACCTCGGAATCATTTCAGTATCCGGCCCGAGCTGTGGATTCACTTGAATCGGCGTGCTGAAATGGGCAGTCATACCTTAGTTTCCTTCCATCCCAAACCGTTCTCAAATATGTCAATTATGACGATACTTGGTCTGATGGATAAACATCCCTTCCTTCTTTTGGTCAACTTGTAACCCTAAAAAGAAATTCAACTCCCCCATAGCACTCATCTCGAATTTAGACTTCATAACCTTCTCGAAATCTTTGCACATCTGTTCGTCTGATGATCCAAAAATGATATCATCGACGTACACTTGTACCAAGATAACGTGATCTCCCTTTCTTTTCACAAATAGAGTACTATCTATCCTACCCCTCTCAAAGCCATTTTCTAAAAGATGGTTGGATAGAGTCTCATACCAAGCCCTAGGTGCCTGATGTAATCCATAAAGAGCCTTATCTAACCGATATACTCTATCAGGATATTTAGGATCTGTAAACCCGGGCGGTTGTTCTACATACCAACCAACTCCTTCATTTTCCCATATAAGGAGCACTCTTAACCATCTAGTTCTGATATAAACCTTAAGAGCCTTTGAAGGAGGCAAATCGCGTAAGAAACAACCAATGGTCTTCCAGCCTTGCTACTGGTGCAAAAACTTCGTTGTATATCGAATTCTCCGTCCTGCTATGGTTTAACCACCCTTTTACAACTAGATCTCGCCTTGTTGCGCGTGCTATACCCCGATCGTCCTCTCTTTTGCACTTAAAAACCCATTTTGTTCCTATTGCAATCTCCCCTCGAGGTATCGGAACTAACTCCCACACTTCTAGTTTCCTAAATTGTGAAAGTTCTTCCTGCATCGCTTCAACCCAAGAGTTGTCCTTAAGTGCCATTTGCACATTTTTGGGCTCTACTTGCGATATGAAACACGAATATAGACATGTGTGATATGCCTCGGAGTCGTTTATCATCGACAACAACACAGTGTTGTTATTTACACTACTCCTAGTCCTCACACCCTCGTTAGGATTTCCTATGATGTTATCTATTGGATGGTTCTTGTTAATCCTAGAGGTCTCTATTTCGTCTACCCTTAGATTATCTCCTAAGTTGGATCCTATTTCACCTAAAGGGGGAACAGGCTCAGCTTCCACATTTTCTTCCTCACGGACGTTTTCCTCAGAGGCAGAACTTGATGCTTGAGTCTGATTCTCAGTGTTAGGTTCTTCTTGATTAGCAACTTCTGGAGAACTATCTACAGTCGCAGTAGGCTCGGACGTAGATTCGAACGTGGTCCTTGGAAAAATATGGCCATCGTCATTTAGGTGCAACGTCGCCATGTCTTTTTCGATTGTACCTGCAGTATCATCCAAAGGAATGTTAAATGACTCAAATAACTTATCATAGTCAAATATCCATTCCGGACCAGTTTGGGGTTCATGTGTATAACTTGTGACTTCAATATTATACACAATCTCCACAGTACCACTCCTTTTGTTAAAAACCCGTTTGTTTGGTGAGTTTGGCACATAACCTAGGAAGTATCCTTCGTCAGCCTTTTCACCAAACTTCGGTTGATGTTTTGTCCTTAAAAGTGTACATGGTACTCCAAACGGTTCGAATCCAGTTAAGTTAGGTGGCCGTTTATTCAAAATTTCATAACATGTTTTGTTCAATGATTTGACTGTAAGGACTCTATGTAAAATATGGCACGCGGTATTCACTGCCTCCCCCCAAAACATGGTAGGTAGCTTTGAATCCGAAAGCATAGTCCTTGCAGCCTCAATCAATGTTCTGTTTTTACGTTCGGCCACCCCATTCTGTTGTGGTTCATATGGTGCACTGAATTGATGCACGATGCCCTTTGATAGGCAATATACACCAATTACAGAGTTTTTAAATTCAGTCCCATTATCACTACGAATATGTTTAACCCTTGTTCCGTAGGAATTCTCCACTTGTTCTAAGAACCCGATGATCTTTGTATCCTTCTCGTCCTTCTTACCTAAAAAGAAAACCCAAGAAAACCGTGAGTAATCGTCAGTGATAACTAAGCAAAACCAACTACCTCCTATACTCCTTTTGTTGATAGGGCCGAAAAGGTCCATATGCAACAAATCTAATGTCGAGGTTATGGAGTTCAGCTTCTTGGACTTGTGTGTCTTTTTATGTTGCTTGCCCTTCATGCACGGTAGACACTTGTCTTCAAACTGAAAGCTCTTCAGAGGCACACCTTGCACCAAACCATTCTTCGTTATGTAGTTCATTTTCCTCAGGTGCAAGTGAGCCATGCGTCTGTGCCACAAAACCGATTCCGTCTCCGAAGCTTTTGATAGTAAGCAGATCGGACCCATCGAATTATCTGGCTTGTTCATATCGAGCATGTACAAGTCATTCTTCCTTGAAGCCCGCATCAATATCCAATCTTCAGGTATCTTGAATCCCGGCTTTAGCACTAACGCCTCAGTGTCAGTAAATAACACCGAGTTCTTCTTATCACAGATTTGAGATACACTAATGAGATTATGAACCAGTTTATCAACGTGATAAACTTGATCCAATGTAATCGTCCCATTAGTGACTTCTCCAGTTCCAGTGATATTTCCTCCTTTGTTGCCCGCGAATGATACGAATCCCCTATTACCCCCCTTGAAGTCTGTGAGAAGACTTCTTTCCCCCGACATGTGCCTGGAGCAACCACTGTCGACGAACCACTTGTTGTTTGGACCGATAGTTATCTCCTGCACATGAAAGAAAATAGGTTAGTTATCACGGGGAACCCATGCCATGACTGACTTGGTAATACCATTCTCGTCCACATACGTGAACTCTTTCAAGTACCCATCTCGCCTTTCAGGTGACTTGGGCCTTTGAACTGAATTCTGTTGTGGTGCCGAGTGATTTAGATTCACTCTTTGCCTTTGAGTAGGCATTTGTTGTGGTGCTCTAGAATAAGTCTTATTATAATGCATTTCAGACTGTGATCCCTGAGCTTTTACCGGAACATATTGTCTAACAGGAGTATGTGACCTAACTGGAGTGTGTGACCTGCTAGGTGTGGTGCTCCTATAGACTTGTTGTGGTGCTGACCTAGATTGATTAATGACACGATTCGGTGAATTTGTCCTAACCACTTCTTTTGGTCCAACCTTAACTGGTGTTTGTTTCACAACAGGTTTTGGTGCGGCCTGCACAGTTTTCTCGGTACTCTGAGAACTACTCGTGCTCGCCACACTAGGTGAGGGCTTAACAGGTGTTGGGTTCACTGTCTTAGGGGTAACATCTGCTTTCCTATTTGGACAGTGAGAAGCAACATGCCCTTTCTCGTGACATCTAAAGCAAGACATCTTATCCATGGACTTTTTGGTTGGTCCCTTAGATCTAGGTGTCTCACTAGTGTCTACTTCCTTTGGTACATCTACAGTGTCTGTCTCTTCGACCTGGTCAGCCCATGAAATTTTCTGTTTTCCTGCAGGTGTTTCACTGGAGGAAGACACAAATTTCACTTTCTTGACCTTGACAGTAGAGTCATCCACCTTAGGTGTATTTTCAACTTTAGGCTCAGGTGTAGGTTCAGGTAGGTCCTCTAAAACTACTGACTTGTCAGTTTTCTCCTGAGGCTGAGGCACATAGTTTGCATTGAAAGGTGGAGGAATTTCGTGAAAACCTAGACCTACAGGCTTCTTAGACTGTCTTTGGGCATCTAAGACTTTTCCTAGGTTTAGGCTCGAATTCCTAAACTTTTCCAGCTTGCTATTTGCCTCTGCTACCTTAACCTTGGTCTCGGCTAGCTCTATGTCCTTGTCTTTCAGACTTTTGGTCAAGGCTTCTACGTGCTCATACATAAGTTCTATCCTAACACACTGCTCACTCAGTTTGTCTTTTAGAACTATTACATCTTGAGCATCAGCCTTTAGCTTTTCTTTTAAATCTTGTTTTATATCATTTAGGCTAGCGTTCTCAATTTTTAAGTTTTCATTTTGAGCAGCTATGGTCTTATGTGAGTCTAAGACTAGATTTAACCTATCGTTAGAACTAACACATAAAGCACATAATTCATGAAATAGAGAATAAGAAAGACTAACCTTAGAGTTATCAGATTCCACGTTGGCCATCTGAGCAGCAAACTCCAGCACGGTCTGATCATTCGCTTTCTCTACCCACATCGGACTGTTTTCCCTTGTGGTCTGCTCATCTTCATCACAACCATTCTCCGTAACTTCAGCCATGAAAGCTCTAGCATTGGACTCAGGATGTGAACTCCAGTCATAGGTACCATCTAGCTGTCTGTCAGAAGTGACATTGGATATTAGACCCGCTAGATTGGCTTGACCAGATGAAGAACTCGGAAGATATCTTTGTTGGGACTGATTTTGGAACTGTCCCTGATGCTGACTCTGCCCCTGGTATGTCTCTACCTTCGGTCTTTGACACTCCCTGGCGAAGTGTCCTAGTCCTTGACAGTTATAGCATTTCACCTTGGACTTATCAAATCCTATCCCCTTGTTATTCATCTGCAGATTTCTTCCAGTTCTCTTAATGAATCTTTTAACCCTCTGGGTTACCATGGCCAGTTGCCATTTCAGATCCATTTCCTCTAAGTCATCAGGGTCGACCTGATCGTAATCTTCATCCCAAAGAGCCGGATCATTGATCTTCCCTTGAACACAATTTCCATAAGCGGCCACAAACGAAGCAAGTAGATTCAAATGCTCTTCCGCGGACTTTGCGCTCATCGGCATCTTCGAATAGCTCTGACTGGTCGATGCCTGTTGGACTTGAGGTTGCGGTTCTTCCGATCTTCCTAACCCTAAGAACGCGCGATTCAATGAGTCTTCGGACTCTGGTGGTGATGACGTTTCTCCGGTGAAAAACGCTGTAGCACTCTTCTGATCAGCTGTCACTGATGATTTAGATGTCTTTCCAAAATACATTGCCGGATTTTGGACTTGCTCATAATCAGTCTCAGCCTTTATCATTTCGAAGTGATATGCCCTCAACGTTCCCACGATGTCATCCAGTGATTGAGCATAGTATTTATCTTCATTCAGCTTAATCATTGCCACGTACATAGCCCATTTGGCTGGTAGGGCATCAAGAAGCTTGTTGTTCTTGTCACTGTCCGAGTACTCAATGCCATGACTTTCAAGCTCTGTTATCAGATGATAGAATCGTGTGATAATATCATCCAACTGTTCATCCTTAAGAGCCTTGAAAATCGCAAACTGTTGGGTCAACAGCTCTGTACGCTTTCTACGTACCCGTGGATTACCCTCACACCTTTTCTGGAGAGACTCCCAAAGTTCTTTCGAAGTCCTTTGAGTCCGAAATGTGTGCAAGATATCTTGAGGTAAAGCCATACGGATAATTGAGAAAGCCTTGTTTTCAGCTTCAAATAGTTTCTTGTCATCCTCTTTCATCATCTGATATGACAAGACCTTTTGACGGCCTTCAACTTCCGATACTGGTGGAATGTACCCTTCATCTATGCACACCCACATGCGCATATCGTTGAATCGTACAAAATCCGTAAATCTGTCCTTCCACCAGTAGTAATCCTCAACTTTCATCAGCTTAGGTGGTGCATTGGCCTTCCCAACTTCGTGATCCATCTCAAGGAATTTCTGAAGATTTGACATCTTTTCTGAAACAAATTGAATTTAGACTTAATTAATTTAATTCGAAACTAATGTGGATTAACTCTTTCAAATCTAGATAGATTCGAATGTAATTAGATTCCAATTTATTTGGTATTAAATTCGATTAAGTATTTTAATTCAATTAGATTCGAAATTATGTCAGATTCGAACAATTCCTTAGATTCGAAGATATGTCAGATTCGAAGGATTCCTTAGACTCGAAGACCCTTAGAATCGAAGGCACAACAGAATCGAAATTCAGCAGAATCGAAGCACAGACTCGAAACAGTAACAAACTCGAAACAAACTCGAAACAATATAGACTCGAGATCCAATTCGAATGTAGTAACAGATTCGAAACACCACAGACTCGAAACTGACTGAAATTGACTCGAAAGGAGCGTATTTTGGTTAGACTCGAGACTAAAGTGAAACCCTAATTACCCCTATAGATTCGAGCGCCGCAAACTCGAAAAACGGCTAACACTTTGATTTTTTGACGTTTTGCAGATTAAATCACTATTTTTCAAATGAAAAATAATGATTTCGATCAAAAACGTGAAAAACAACAAAGTGTTTCCCGAATATGAATTTGCTAAGCTCAAAAACACGTTTTTGAGAGAAAAACCGTCCAACTAGCGTCAAGAAACCTAGAATGTATCTGATGAACACGAAGAACACCACGAACACTCCGCAGGCTCTGATACCACTTGTAAGGTCTACCAATGCAAGGTCTACCAACGACACACGAACGATCCTACGTACTAATTCTCTCCGAAACGGGACTCACCTAGCTGATAAACTCGAGATCGCCTCTTGCTTAATTCCTCACGAATTCTGCCAAAGGTCTCAAATCATTCGAGTCTATCCCTAATTATAGACCCTGATTCGAGTCTGTTGTGGGCCAACCTCGAATCTGGCCTAAGGCCCATTCGAATCTGTCCATCTGACAGATTCGAATCTAGCCCATTCGAATCTAAGGATACATTCGAATCTATCACAGATTCGAATGTCTTCCTTAACCAATTCGAATCTAGCCAATACACTTAACCACTTAAGTGATGAAACTAATGTTTTAACTTATGCTTGAGTTAATCTTTGACCTTTATGTTTGAACTTCTTGTAATATGTTACATCAAGTTCAAACACACAATCAATAACAGACAAACACATATAAAACATATATATCAAAATACTGGTTAATACTCAGAATATTACCTAAACCATAATGCAGATCGATTAGACTGCTATCGTCACACAGGGTGTACCAACACTAGTCTTAGATACCGTGAGTTCTTTTGGAGAAAATCAGCCAGCCATTATCTTAAGTAGACCGTTCTTAGCCACTATTAATGCTCAAATCAATTGTAGAACAGGGGCTATAGATATTGCATTTGGTAATCGCAAGTTGCGATTAAATGCGTTCAATGCTTCCACTGTTGCTTCAATCAAATCAGAATGATACATGATAGATGTGGTGGATGAGCTTAAGCAGCATAGTTCACTAATCAATGCCAAGGATACCACTAAATTATTCCTTTTCTGAGCACGACACTAATATAATGAACAGTAAGAAATGCAATGAATTGGACCGTGGACCCATAAGACTGAAAAACTACTAACTGCTTTGTCTCAAGCTGTAAGGCTTTCAATAGAACAACCACCTGGTCCAGAATTAAAAGCGTTGCCTGTGCATTTGAAATATGCATTCTTAGGTCAGAATGACGATCTATCAGTCATTATTTCATAAAATCTGACCGAGGCACAAGAAAAAGCTCTACTGCAATTATTAGTGAACTACAAAGAGGCAGTATGTTGGACTGAGAATGTTGTTGCCAACCACCTACCTAGGCTCCCATTTCTCCCATTAGATTTAACTGATCACCTACCCTGCTTTCCATTAGACACAGGTTAAAGTTATGGACCACCAATAATATGCTAGTCTCTAAACTTATCAGATTTGAAGATACCAAATCTAGTTAGGCTAGTATAGGAGCAATACGTCTGGCTGAAGAAGTAAAACTTAACGCTTCCTGGGAGGCAACCTAGAGAACTTTATGGGTGTGTTTCTGGAAACCCTCACGAGACAAAACTCGCCAATTCGGGATACCGATGGGTTTAACGGCTTGTTGCAAATGCTAAATGCAATCATGATTCCCTACGAAAAGGCGTATTAGTTTTAATTATTTTTTGTTTTAGTTAAAGGTTAGTGTCACGGCTAAGTCAGGGAGGATTTCCAACCCAACTTTAGTTGTATCTAGATTTAAGTTTAGTTTAATTTATTTTCATTTATCATAAATAAGCAAAGAATTTTATTAGGAATGTGATTGTGTTCATTGTCTGCTCATTATAAGTGAGTTTATGTGATGAGGATGTCACAATGGTCTAAGTTGGGGAGGGTAGGATCTATGAATTGTTTAATATGATCTAACAAGCCCCCACACCAAAAAAAATTTATTAGACTATAATTTGACCACCTGGGCAGAGAGCTACGACATATCATGAACATCAGATCTGGACACATTGGAAAGGTGGTTGGATTTTCAGGCTGGTAACTTCTTAAATAATATCTTTGGTCCTCTTCCTCCTTGCTAGTAATCAGGTACCATCCTTCCTTGCTCTTCACGTTTATCAAATTTAGTTTTGCTTGTTTGGGTTAGAATTTTTATATTTTTCATTTCAGTAGTTGAGTGTGTTTGATTGGAATTGTCGAGTCCTTTTAATTGTGGATGCTTAGTGTCAATGCAGTCTTTCTAATTTCCCTAATGTTTCTTGTTTGCCGATCAAGCCGTGGAAAATGATGATACATAGAAAAATTGTACCCAGAATTTGTTAATGTTAGAAAGAAATTCTGGAATTATGTTGAGAGTCGTGATAATAATTAATATTTTAGTGTCAGTTGAGTTCAAGTAAGTTAAGATATATTTGTGCTTAATTGAATATATTGTGTGAAATGATTTTTGAAAACTCGTGCAATAAGAGGGAGAGCTTAATCATGTTTGTAGCCTCAAAAGATTCGGGTGTAGCCTAGTTGGTTTGGGAAATTAAGTCTTACAGGGTACCATTCATGCCTAATCCCCTAAAACCATCAGGTTTGGGAGTAATTGACCCAATTCCTGCTACGTGGACCAACTAGAAAAGCTATGGTAAAAACTCGAGTTAAAAAGAAAATAAATATAAGCTTGACAATTAAAAGTAATATCTTATCGTATACATGCATAGAGGGAAAAGATGGTCAGAAGGCCCACATGTTTTAAGCTTGTAACCTGGAGCTAAAATAGTAAATTCCAAAAGTGAGATACATTATAATTAATTAGAGAAAATGTGTTTTAACTAAAAAAGTTCTTTAGCTTACAAAATTTTAATGCATTATTGCGAAGGCTGACTTTACCTAGATTTATTTGAACACACTACTAATACATTCGGTACATAGTTAGTTCTGATTCTAAGGCTTGCTCGAGGACGATCAAGAGTTAAGTTGGGGAGGTTTGATAAGACTGTATTATTGTGTGTTTTCAGTAGTTTTAAAGGCTCATATATGCACATATACTTCGTAACTGTCATTGTTTTTACCTCATATTTGTGTTTCAGGGTCCGGAATTCATTTCAAGGCACCACGAGAAAATTCAACGCGAACCGAGCAAGTCGGGGGGCAGGGGGCGCAGGCCTACGCCTACCCAACGCTTGTGCTGCGTAAAAACCCTAGAAAACATCCAACGTAGCCCAGACCGTACCCCGGGCACAGACCTGCGCCTGGCCTGCGCTGGGTCGACGCAAAAACGCGTTTTTCAGCCCAGGAAACCCTAAAACGACTCGTCTATAAATAGAGGTCGATGGCACCCTTTGAGAGAGTCCCGAAAGTGTCAAAAGAGTTGGCGAAGCCCTGCCGGAGTGGATTTACGATATAAGTACGAAGACGTTGATTCGCAAGCTAGAAGATGACTCAGATCTACATTATTGAAGAGCATATGATGAGCGGCTAATCCCTTTAGCTGTTTGCGGAGGATCTACGACTAAGTTTACTTTACTTTGATTTCTTATGTTTTGTTGTATTAGTATTAATTGAGATGTTCTATGTGTATGCAAATGATAAGCATTCGACTTTGATTATGATTGTATGTTTGGATTGGTAATATAAATATAGTTTATAGTGGTATTATTATTTGTGCCGAGTCCATTAGCTTAGGGATTAAGACAAGTAATGAATATTGCATACGCTATGCCGAGATTTATTGGTTAAAACATGTTTGAGTAATTTACTCGTGCAATTAAATATGTATATGTGATTGTTGCATGAACTTTGAGTGAGTAGTACTAATGTCGTGGTGATTCCGTGAATGGTTATTCTTCTCTTGATTGTGGATCTACGTTAGCTATTTTGCCATTAATTTTAGTCACAAAGTAATAGTAAGTCATTGACCTAAACAAATCATTCATACCAACCGATTCACAATTTAAAGTGCTTTCAATAAAACTCACAAAGATAACTGCTTAACCCTAATTACAATCACACTCCCTGCGGATTTGACCCTTACTTCTCTGAGCTAAATAGTGGAAATAAGGATTATTTTTGCGGGTCACAATGACTGCACGTCATGAGGCCCCATGTGACTCCTCTATTCGGAGCCATCATAGATCCGAAATTTGTGGCCCCAGATGCTGAAGACTGGAAGGTGGATGCATCACGACTGCAAGCACCGACTCAGCAAGGACCGGTTGCTCAGAGAGCTCCCCCTCCACAAACAACGATAGCGGCAGTGGAGGCGTCAGCATTGGAACCTCGGGCTGACCCGATACATCAGACGTTGTAGGATATTTTTGCGCAAGGCGAGGCAGCTCAGGAAAACATCATTGAGGAGCTAGTTAATGGTATTCTGGAACCGCCTGGGCTAATGAATGACATCTTTGAAGATATTTAGAACTACCAGCGAAAGCAAGCAAAAGGGGATGTAGAGTATACTTCAAACTCAGATTCGGATAATGAAGCAGCCTTAAGCAAAGCTGCCAATCCATCAACAACGTTTGAAACACATGGCACTCGGTTGGTTGTATGCCGTCAGAAGGTTCATCGTCCTGCTTTTACTCTTCGAGATGAAGATGAAGGAGACGAAGATTTTGTTTTAGAAGAAGAGACATTGGTGACAAGGCAACAAAAAGGCAATTGCCAACGCCTAGCTCAAGAATAACCATCAACTTCAACTGAAGCTCCATCAACATCTACGGCCGCTCCATCAACTTATACTGCCGTTCCTTCATCATCCACAGTTACCGCTTCGACTTCATCACCATCCACTTCATCAGACGCCCAAGGCCTAACAGAATTGAAAGTTAAGGTCGATCTCCAGACATTCCAAATTCTCCAACTCTCCAGGGCAGTCTCCGAGCTTCAACAGCACAACACACAGTTAGATCAGCAGAACGCCTTTCTACAAAAACACTGACTACCAAGCAATCTCAGATTGAAACTCTTTAGACCCTAATGGAGCAAATCTAGGAAGATTGTCCAGCTCAGGGGAGAGTTGAAAGGGAGATGAATTAAGGTAGAGTAGGAGAGACGATGAAGGAGGTGACCCCTGTGTTCAACAGAAGGACAGTGAGCTAGCAGATCTTCCACAACAGACTACTCAACAAGCTAATGTTCAGGGGGAGCCTGGATCATCAGCGTTAGGAGCTGATAAAGGCAAGGCTCCCGAAAGCGTCCAAAATGAAATTATTGGAGCCTTGGCTGGATTGGAAGATGAGGACGTAAATTTTGATTTTGAAGACGACTTAGATCAGGAAGACCTCGAGGAAAGTGAATTCATTCCTGAAGATGTTCCAGATTGGAAATCAGATGATGAAATAGTGATAGACGAAGAAGATGAGGCCAATGAAATAGTAATACAGAAGCAGTCGGTTACAGAAGAGTATATGATTGAAGATCAGGGTCCGATTGACATAGAAGTGCTTAGATTAGCTCCACATGACGACTCTGATACTGAGAGACCGGACAAGGATAAGAAAAAGGATTTGGCTATAAGGGGAAAGATGAAGATGCCAAGTTCAGAGAAATTGTCAGGTTGTATACTTAGCTGGTTCTTTGATAGAGAACTGCAGATTTTCATTCTGAAGAGAAAGGACGGGCTATAGTATCTCCGAAGAAGGCATAGGGACTTCAACTCTCAAGCAAAATTTGAAGTAAATGCCTTAGCCTGGAAAGAAATGATAACCATCGGAGATAATCCCTACGCTGAAGTTATTCCTAAAATCATTTGTAGGGAAGGTCGTTCTAGGAAGTTTGAAACACTAAAGCCAAGGACTTGAAAGTGAGTTATGGATGAGACTAGGATAGATCCATTGCCCGGTAGACCTTGGATGAAGATGTACTACAAGCCAGTCAAATGTCTGAAGAAAAGTTCCATTAAAGCAGATGCCACAGGATGTTTTGAGTAATATGAAGTGGTGGTATGTCAACAATGAGACAGCTGAGGCGGTAATGGAAGATCAAGATGAGAAAGTAATTTTGAAGGTGTATGATCCCTTGCATCTAATAAACCTATCTCCGGATGACCTGCAGAAGCTTCAAGATCAACCAATTTTCTATCATGAAGGCTGGAAATCTGAAGGCATGATATATCATAGAGTTGTGAAGGTTTGTGTTGAGCAGGGACTCCATGCAGGTAGTAATTTAAATAAGCCTAGTTCTGTAGATCGTTGAATATCTTACTAGAAGCTATCGTCAAGGAGGATTCTGTTGGTACACCTTGTGTGACGATAGCAGTCTAGTTATGTAATAGATAGTCAAATGTAATAGATGTGGCTTTATGAATACAAGTCATATGTGCTAGTTCATGATTGTGTATCATATCTACATTTGCATGATAGGTTCTAGACTGTGATGTTAAGTTCTAGACTATGCAAATAAGTTCTAAGGCTAAGCCATGAAGTTAACCCACCCCAGACGAACTTAGTGGAGCAAAGTTCGTAGGGTGTTTGGCTTGAGCATAATTAAGTTTGTGGGCTTGGGCCTAAACGAACACAACTAGTTTAATTAGAGCTTAATCAGTTTTATTTGATAATCTTTGAGAATTACGAATTTCAGAGCTCGTATAGTGCATGTACAATCTAGAAAGGTTTTCAGGGAGTGTTCTTGGAGCAATACACCGTGTGGGCTCGTTTCTTACATCAGTTATCATCATGTTTGGCTCCGTGTTCCGTGCGTGATCGATCCGTTAAGCATCTAACGAGAATTCCGCACTCGTTGGACGGCGTCGCATCAACATCAGATCCGTAGACGTGGTGACCTTACACATAGGTTAGATTATTGCGATCCAAGAATGAGACAGCTCAAGAAATGATAGACTTCATCAAGAGTGTCGAAACCCAACAGCAGCTGTCTGTACAATTAATCCGATCTGACAACGACACAGAATTCAAGTACTCTATAGTTGAGAGCTTCCTTCGATCCAAAGGTATTAACCATCAGTTTTCAACTGCTAGAACACCTCTAAAGAATGGAATCGTTGAGAGACGTAACCGTACCCTCGTGGAAGCCGCTCGTACAATGCTGACCTACTCAAAGCTACCTCCGTTCTTGTGGGTCAAAGCCATGTCTACAGCCTGCTACACGCAAAATCGCACCATAATCAATAAGCGCTTCAATTAAACTCCTTACCAAAATCTTTTTTTTTTGAATAAATTTCCTTATATCAAGTACTTACGAGTGTTTGGTTGCTGGTGCTATGTGCTAAACACCAAAGAAAAACTCGGGAAGTTCAACGAGAAGGCGGATGAAGGGATCTTCATTGGATACTCATACAATTCGAAGGCATATCGCGGATTCAACAGTCGCACCAGGACAGTCAATGAGAGTGTACATGTCACATTTAATGAAATGGTTGAACTGGCTCCTGAAGTTGACCAATCAGGACCACACATTACACAAGTGCCTGGAGACTCATCTCAATCTTCTTCTTTTTCTTCTTCTGACTTAGTTAACTTATTTGATCCTTTTTATGTTGAAGTTTTTGGTTCTAGTACTAATCCTTCTTTTGTTTCTTCTTCAGTAGTTAACACATCCTCCAACGATTTAACAATTCAACCAACAGCATCCGATCCACCAGTTATTACATCAATCAATACACCTTCCACGTTATCACCTCCACCTTCCACTTCATCCATAGACACACCTCCAGTTGAATATACTTTTGTAATGCCCTCACACATAGTTCCAAACGTTATCCCTCTAGAAGATCAAGCCGAACCTGAACCTGAACCAGTGGTACCTTCATTCGAATCCATCGACCATAACTCTTCATCCATCCCCACACTCACCACTGAGATTTCATCACGTTCACCCCTTCCACACTAGACGAAATGGACCCGGAGTTACCCAACTGAACAAATCATTGACGATATCTCTACCGGGGTCAATACTCAAAGGGCATCTGCTAATGATTGTATCTTTGCATCATTCCTTAGCATGATAGGGCACAATTCTGTGGATGAAGCTTTGAAAGACCCAGACTGGATTGTAGCAATGCAAGAAGAACTCAACCAGTTCGAACATCCCAGAGTATGGCGGTTATTTCCTAAACCAAAGGACCGAACCATAATCAGAACAAATTGGATCTTTAAGAATAAACGAGATGAAAACGGCATCGTGGTATGAAATAAAGCAAGACTAGTCACTAAAGGCTACCGACAGCAAGAAAGAATAGATTATGATGAGACCTTCGCTCCAGTTGCACGGATTGAAGCGAATAGAATCTTCTTGGCGTACGTGGCACACAAAGACTTCAAGGTGTAACAAATGGACGTCAAGACAGCCTTCCTGAATGATGTACTCAACGAATAAATGTACGTTGAACAAGCACAAGGATTTATTGATGCACATAAACCAGACCATGTGTATGTGTTAGATAAAGCCCTCTATGGTTTGAAACAAGCACCTCGAGCATGGTATGTTAGTCTTTCAATCTTTCTTATCTTTGCTGGTTTCACCAAGGTGTGGTGGACACAACATTATTCACAAAAAGGGAAGGCCAGCACATAATGTAAGTTCAAATATATGTTGATGACTTTGTATTTGGATCTACTAAACATCATTTTTGTAAGGACTTCTCATCCCTAATGGAGTCCAAGTTTGAGATGAGTATGATGGGGGAAAGGAATTTTCTCCTCGGATTACAAGTCAAACAACTTGAAAATGGGATATTTGTGAACTAGTAAAAATATACTCTTGATATTCTCAAGAAGAATAAGTTAGACTCTTGCACGAGTATCGCAACTCCCATGGCTTCAAACTGTAAGTTAGACACTGATTCTACTGGAAAAAGTGTCGACGATACAACTTACAGAAGGATGATGGGTTCTATACTCTATCTTACGACTAATAGACCAGATATAATGTTCTCAACATGTCTTTGTCCTTGTTTTCGGGCCGACCCAAAAGAATCACACCTAAGTGTGGTAACACGCAATTTCCGTTATCTTAAGGGTACACCCAATCTTGGTCTATGATATCCAAAGGGAACCAATTTTGATCTTACCGTGGTTTCAGATGCTGATTTTGTAGGTTGTAGAGTCGATAGGAAAACCACTTCAGGCGGAATACAATTTTTTGGTGACAGACCGGTGAGTTGGTCTTCCAAAAAGCAGAACTGTGTCTCCACATCCACATCAGAGGCTTAGTATGTAGCATCTACAATTGTTCCTCTAGTGCTGTGGATGAGAACACGGTTATGTGATTATGGATTTTCACACACCAACATCCCAAGATACTGTGATTCTAGAAGTGCAATTTCCATCTCTTGCAATCCCGTACAACACTCACGAACTAAAGACATAGACATCAGGTTTCATTTCATTATAGATCACGTAGAAAAAGGAATAATTTAATTATAGTTTGTAGGCACTGAATTTCAACATGCTGATATTTTTACTAAGGCTTTAGAAGAACCTTGTTTTCAGTTCTTAGTATCTGAAATCAGCATGTTGAATCCACCTTCAAGTTAAATTCCAGATATTTTCTAAATATATCTATTTCAAATATATAAGTGTTTGAAATTCCTTTTTTAGAAAATATCTGTTATTTAAATTAAAAGGTTGTGTATTTTTTGAATGATTAATGATCCTGAAAGTTGCTATGTGAATTGTTCAAAGTTGAGTGGGACGCTGATTATATCCAGGTTCGTCAGTATACAAAAGGGTAAAAATGTTCTAGGGATTAGATCTAAAATGATAATTGTTTAATTGAGGGTGAGTAAAATCAGGTGTTTAGTGTACTTTAATGTAGTTTTTATTTTCTCGTATTTTATTCTTAGGTAAATTCTACTTTTTAGGTAATCTCTCTGAAAACACAAAAAGTTTTTATGTTTTATCTAGTATGTTTGCTTGTCTTAAATTATCAAAAACTCAAAAAGATTTTATTTTATGTCTTAGTTAAATTTTTTGTTTAGAAGAAAAACTCAAAAATATTTTTTGTTCTTATTTCATTTTTTGGTTAAATCTTGGTCAGTAGGTAAATTAAAATTTTGTACAGTTTAGTTAACTTGATTATGCATCATTACTAAAAAGAAAACACAAAAAGATGTTTTATTCGGCTCCTTTTCTCTTTATCTTATTTTCTTTTTATTTAAATTCAAATTAATTTAGCCCAAGTTGTTAGTGCAATTGGTTTGTCTTTGGCCCAAAATGAGAACATACGCGCGGATTCTTTCCAGAACCCACCCGACCCGCCTATTTAAATAGGCGGGACTTGTTTCTTCTTCATTACGCAACCCTTCCTCTTCTTCTTCTCTCTCCCGTCGACTCTCTCACCGCCATTAACACCGATTCAAGCTCTCCGACTTGCAATTTCCACCAACTTCTTCACTTTTTCTTGCATTTTTTTACTCATCAACCAACCAGGTAACATCTCTCTTACTTTATTTTACATTCTAACTTCACTTCATGGTTTTTAGATTTTCAAATTTTTTAAGGGTTTTAGACACTGATTTATGCTTTTTTAGGTTAGTAAATCGATTCATTCTAAGTTAGTGTAGTAGAATAAATTTTTCCTTATCACTTTTAGCATTAGGATCTGCATTTTCATGCATTTTTATGACATTCTTTAACTGTTCACGTTTGCATGTGTATGAACACATTAACTGCTGATTTGCCTAAGTACCGAACTCGGATCTACCCGATATTCGGATCCATCCGAAATTCGGGTGACTCACAGGCTAAATTTAGATTAATGTATCACTTCATGGACAGATCCGAAATTTGGATTACATGACAACACTTAGAAAACTTATAAATATACTATATGGTTCACCCGAAATTCGGTTGGCTCCATATAATATCATTTATACTCTTTATTCAACAAAGTATACGTCTCGGACAACCCGAAATTCGAGTCCATTCGAATTTCGGTTCTCATCTGAAATCTGTAAATTCATTTTTATGCCTAAGTGTTCAAATAGTTCCCACCAACCGAATTTCGGATCCATCCGAATTTCAGTTCCCCCAACCCATCTTTTTAATTTCATACTTAGTTTTAATTTCATGCATCATTACATCCGAATTTCTATCGCACCCGAAATTCAGATCATTTCACCCGAATTTCCTTTGCACCCGAAATTCGGTTCTTCATTCATCCAAAAATCGCTTCACCCATTTTTTTCATTTCACTAAAATCAAAAATAAAATAAATATTCCATGTCCTTTGCACCATTGGTTGTAGTTAAAATAAGTGTTTGAGTGAACACGTCTATTCTAACACTGGTCGCTCAAAGATCGACTTTGGATTTTATTCAGTAGAAATTACATTCTATTGATAAAACTCCCGATGCTTTAAACAGAATAGACGAGTTCAAATTCACACTTACTTAAGACTTGATATCAATGTTTCATTTCTATTCGAGTCTGATAAAGTAACAGTGTCGCATTTTTTTACAGGACGTATGGATCAACAGCTAACGCTCACCATTACCCATCCCCCCATCCCAAACAACAACACCCAATTGCCAGAGGAAACCCTTCTCCCATCAGCCCAATTCACCGAGTTTGACCCTCACAACTGGCAGCTTGATCTCTCCATTCCCCGCTGTTGGTACACCCTGTGTGACGATAGCAGTCTAAGTGATCCAACATTGTGTTTTAGCAAGTGTTTGATATATATGTTTATATATGTTTGATATTTATTATTGTTTGTATGTTTGAACTTAATGTAACGTTTTACAAGAAGTTCAAACATGAAGATCAAAGATAAAATCAATCATAAGGTAAAAACATAAGTTTCAATACTTAGTCAATTATGTGAAAAGGTAAATTCGAAATCTCTAAGGACTAGGATTCGAATCTGATCAGATTCGAATGAGTCACTTAGACAGATTCGAATGTGACCACTTAGGCAGATTCGAGAATGTCAGATGGGACAACTCGAATGGGCCTTGGGCCGGATTTGAGTTTGGCCCATGACAGACTCGAATTAGCCTCTATAATTAGGGATAGACTCGAAATATTATCAGACTTTTTGCAGAATTCGAGAGTGATTAAGCATTAAGCGATTTCGAGTTTATCATCAGTGTTAGTGTTGTTTCGAAGAGAATCAGTTCGTAGGTTCGTGCTTGTGTAGTTCGTGCAGCGTCTGATAGTCTCCGTGTTCCTGGTGAGTGTTGTTACCGTCTACCCGTTAACGAGGATTCCGCACTCGTTGACGGTTCCGCGTCTAGATAGATCTGTGTTAGGTAGACCTTACACCCGCCATGAAACCGAGGATATCACCTTTGATTCCTCAAAGGCCACCCCACATTCTATGCCTTATCCACCATCATCTCAGTTCCTATCATACATCTTCAACAATTCTGGCATCACCTTACCTTCGTTAATGAGGCGGAACCTCATTTTACAACCATCATAGACTCTGTCCCAATCAAGGTCACCGTGCAAGCCATCCGCCACATTCTACGCCTTCCCGCTGAAAATTTCTCAATAAACAAATACGCCTTTGCACCTATCCCATCACTAGCCCAAATCCTACAAGAGATACTAACTATTGGGTATGATGGTAACCTTTCCAAGCCATCGGAATTCAGGACCAAGCGACTCCAGTCTCACTGGAGGGTCTTCTTCGATGTGATCAACAAGTGCTCTACCCTAAAGCACTTAGGCCATGATTCGGCCTCATTTGAAGTACTTGCTATGTTTGCCGTTTTCGTACATGACAGACACTTCGACTATGCGACATACATATTTGAGGAGCTAAAGAGAGCAGTTCTGGACAGAGGAAGCAAAAGAGATTAAAAGTTCATCCCATTTCAATGGTCCCTTCAGTTGTTCATACAATATACCATGGACAACAACGATAATATCTATGAGCGTCTAGAAGCTTATGTGTACAAGATAGTCGCACTTCAACGAGTAAAAATTCCGACCGACACTGTCAATGTCCCGGTCATGGAAATTCCTCTTTCACTGTTATATCTAGCAAACCAAACTGAAGAAAGGGTAAGGGACTATTTCCGGGTCGTGTATCCGGATGAGGCTCAGTCAGAACCGACTGAGCCTACGCAATCTGAAAGTGAGGCGTACATGAGTGAGGATGAGGGAGTTTAGGCCGCAATTCAAAACATATTGGGTTCTGGGGAATGGGAGGTCTCTATAGGCAGGGAGGGAGATGTAGGTGAGCAGGCAGAGACGGTAGATTATAAAAGAACCGTCTTTGACCAACTGAGGGCAGAGAGAACAATATCTGATGGAGCCCAAAGCCCTATAAACGGGACGCACTAACAAAAGGGCACTAGTTTAGTGGCCGAACAAACCCTCATCGTCCACTCAGGGTCTCCTCAAAGGGATCCGGCGCGGGGACATTGCATATATTCCATCACCCTCTCATTTGGAGAGCGGTGATGTAGAAACAGGTCACACGCTGCCCCCCTTGACCAACCCTCCTTTGACCACAACTCACACCCCACCCCAAATCACAATGCACGACGCCTTCATGGAGTCCCCTCATGACAAATCTGCCTCCATGGCGACTCCAACTACTTCCGGATCTACACACCCATAATGGGATGTAGAGAGGATGGATGGAAGCCCTGAAGTTGATACAAAAACACCGTCAACTTCAGGCCATCCCGAGATTTCTCTCGAGATGCTAACGACAACTCTACGTGTTGCCGGATTTATTTCCCGGGCTGACTCGGACGCCCTTATGGTAGCTTCCGAGGAGCAACGTACTACCTTTTTCTCATTTCTGAAGGGTAAGGGTATTGCAACTCAGGAGTTGCCACCAGGAAACCCATCAGTTCAACAATCCTTAGCAGTCCAACAGCAAACCGCCGTCCTCTCCGATCAGGTTGAAAGCCTAAGAAGACTCGTTCTTCTAGTACGAAATAAATTGAATAACTGAATAGTTCTCCTAGAGTCGGCAGTGATTGAGCTGCAATGTAGACCTCAGGCTGAATCCCAAAAACGAAAACATTATGATCAGGATGACTCTGATCATCCTGAGGGGGAGAAACTCCCCAGGATTCAGTCTAAGGGAGAGATGCAAGTCGTAGGGGGAGTGGCAGCAGAACAAGTTAGGGAAAGAGGATCAAGGGCAACTGGCCATGGTAGTATATGAGTCTCCATCAGATAAGGTTGAGATCATATTAATGTCTAACTCAGACTCTAATATCGATCAGGTCTATCCTTTGATAACACCAATGTCAGAGCCAGAGTCACCTCAAAAGTCTTCATTTTCATTTGACTTCTTTAGTTCTCTTACCCATGAACCCCAAGAAGAAATTCTATAATCAATAAAAGCTCCCACCCCTACTCCTATAGAAACCTCATAAGTCCAAGAAATCCCCCAAGTCCAACTCATCCCACAACGTCAGGAAATCAACCAAATCAAACCCATCCCATAAGTCCAAACCCAACCTGTCGAGTCCTCAGGCCCAACGACCGTATACTGTTTTCAATCGTGACAGAAATGATCTGGAGTGGGTAAATTGGTTTTCGAAGGGCAACGTTCAAACATTGGCAGCAGAAGAAAAAGAAACTCTTAGACGTGACCATCGGGGTTGGTCTTACAAACTGCTTGAAGTACCGCCTGCTGAGTTAGAGGAACCTCCGGTACAGGGGTTGAAGGATTTCTTGATGAACTTACCAGCTAAAAAAATTTAACGCCCATATCTTGGAGAGAGGTTTAAAACGGTGTTCCGAAAGAAGACAGGCTCATATAGTGGACTCTTATTGATGGTTCTCAGTGATGCATCAAGGGCCGAACAATCCGAATGCAATCAAATGATCCTGAGAGATAAAAGACTACACCTAATTATCGTCTAAATTAAAAATCAAAAAGATCAACTCCATCCATATGTATAAACAGGCCCGTTGGTTCACGCCCTCATTCAAAGTCCTTAGAGAAGACAGGTAAATTCAACATATCACAAGAGTGACCTGGATTTTGCAAACATTAATGACGTTGAGACCCTCCATAAAAAACTGGAGAATAGAACCAAAGGGCGTCTAACTCATGTCATTGCCATTGCAGCGTTAACAAGAAGCATGAATCGTCGATCAATCATCACGTGCTTAAGGGACATCCTAATAGCAATCGAGAGCTTTATGGAAAAGATGGGTCTTAATGCTCTAGAACAAGACATTTTTGCCATTGACCACCATCTAATGTACAATGTTCTAATAGGAGGCTTGCAAGGAGTTATCTTTTTGAACAACAAAGGACACAAACGGTTCATGCGCATTGTGGAATTGCCTTGTTATTCTAACGGTACACTTCGATTGGTTAGAGTCGAGCTCAACAAGCGACTGCAAGAAAATGATGCTCAATAAATTTCAGAGCTTAAACGAAGACTGAAAGAGATTTAATACATCTCAGCGCCATAGAACTGATCAATGACGGGTTGCACATCAGGCAAGTGAGTAGAAGATTCGACGTTATCGTTGGCGTTAGAAAAAGTGCAGAACATGCCTTTAATCCTCCGCAATGATCTAAAAGGAGGAGATTGTTAGAATTTAAATTTCGATCATGTGGAATTTTATTTTGTAATACTTAGTTTGTTTTATTTCCATGTGTTTTATTTCAATTGAAATTAATTTTAATGCATTTAGAAGTTGAGGGGAGTAATTTGTAATTACCCCAAAGTTGATTTAATTATATACACATTCAAGGAAATACGGTTGCCGCCTTCCTTCATCTCATTATCTCTCAATATTCATATTCATTAATCGAGTGATTTCATTCTTTTTGCGTTGAATATTGTGTGGTTATTGATATTATGTGCTGATTATACTACTGGGACGATCTTACATCACTGCAAAAGTTGAAACTGAAGAAAAATTATCATTATAACCAAAAAATTCAGTATAAAAAGGATCAAATAAATTTATTAAATCAGAAGAAGAAAAGAAGTAGGTTGAGAAGAGTCTCTACGAATTAGAATAATGCGAGGTCCTGAATCGTCAACTTCCACAACCATTTCATCGAACGTGATGTTCTCACTCTCATTGATTGATATGGTGCGAGTGATGTACACGCGATATGCCTTTGAATTGGATGACAATCCAATAAATATCGCTCCGTCCGGTTTCTCTAAAAATTTCCGAGGTTGTCCTTTTCGTTATGCACATAGCACCTGTAACTAAAACCTCGTAAGTATTTGATATACGGAACCTTATTTAAGTAGAGTTGATAAGGAGTTTTGTTATATTGCTTATGAATGATTGAGCAGTTTTGCGTGTTGCAAGCTGTGGACACGGCTTCAGCTCACAAGAATGGTGGTAGCTTCGAGTAGTGTAGCATGGTGCAAGCAGCCTCCACAAGGCTACAGTTTTGTCTTACAATGATACCATTCTGTTAAGGTGTTCATTCATCTGAGAATTGAGAGTGGATGCCTTTGGATCGCAGGATACTTTCTACTACCGAGGTCTTGAATTTTGTCTTATCGGATTGATTCCATTGATAGCTGCTGTTGGGTCTGAACACCCTTGATGAAATCAATGATTTCTTGAGCTGTCTCACACTTGGATCACAAGAACTTAACCCAGGTATATCATGAATAGTCTTCAACGATAACCAACACATACTGCTTCCCATTTATACTTTGAGTTTGCATAGGACCACATAAATCCATATGTAGTAGCTCCAAAACTCTCTTCATCGATAGTACGAGCTTTGGATTGAGAGAGGATCTCTTCATCTTTCCTTTCTCATATGCTCGACACAGATGATCTTTTTCATACGGAGTTCTAGAAGTCCCTTAACAAGATGTTTTGACGCCAAACTTGTCCATATTTTCAAAATTCAAGTGAGATAGTCTTTTATGCCTTAACCATGAGTCCTTTGAAGAGGATTTAGTAATAGGCAAATACGATGTTTTACCGTTGGCTTGACTACATCGATGGTGTAGACGCTTGAGTTTCGAGAACCAGTTAGGATATCATTTTCGTCTCCGCTCTTAACAATGCAACTTTTAGCCCTAAACGTTACTTCTGATCATTTGTCATATAGTTTCCCTATGCTAAAAAGATTATGTGATAACCCTTCAACAAAGTCAATGTCTTGATGACCATATTGTATAGAACTAAGTCACCGTTTCCATTTATCTGAGCGTTATTTATATTTTTAAACCTAACCGTTCCATAGTTTTGTTCTACTATGTTGGACGACAACTCTTTTCTCCCAGTCATGTGCTTGGAGCAACCCGAATCCATATACCAAATGGATTTTTCCTGTGATATGAATTATGTTAAGCTTATGACTTGTTTAGATCAAATATCAGGCAGTTGAAACTAATCCTTGATGATAAATTTATAGCGACATGGAAACCGTGTTCTGATCCGAATTGTTCAGAAAACATGTTGAGTTAAGAACGGGTTCTGAACAGTGTGCACAGGAGCCAAACATATCTGTTTTTGTACGAAGTTGCACATAAACCGTTTCAAGAAAGGATGGGTCCTAGCGGAGTTAACTAGAAGCCATCTTTTTGAGGTGCGAGTCTTGATCTGTAGTAACAAAGAACCATCTGCATTAAATCACACGACTTTGGCTACCCATTTTAGGATGGGTCCATTTTTTTTACGAGTTCCAGATGCATATAACAAATTCACAGTTTTAGGAACCCGTATTGTAGTTTTGTGTGGTCCAGATGCAGAACCTTTTGGAACCCATTTGTATTAGGATCTAATTGGCTTTGAAACCTTAGGCGGTGAAGTTACCATTGGTTTGGGTGTTTTTGAAATGTGTTTTGTATTTGCCTTTGGTGCAACCATAGGCAAAATACATGGTTCAATTTTCGATGAAGCCAATGATGCACTGTTCTTATATTTCTTTCTACAAGTTTGTTTTTCTGAAAATGACACATTCATTCATTTCAAGTACTTGACGTCTAAACCGAGTAGGACATATAGTAAACATTTCAGCAACTGAATTTTTTTAAACACGATTTCAAATTCGTTATAGTATATTCATTGTTTACTGAGATTACATTCTCCCTATCACTAGAAACAAACACACTTGGCATTACAACCTTCTTCACAAAAAAAACTTGAAAAGTCTTGCATTGTCATTTTGGGAACCCTTCTTAAATGATCTGTAGGTACGAAACAAGGAGAGTCAATACGTTTGGAAGGCTTGAAAGTGGAGAGATTTCCTTGGTGTGTGGGTTTCTTTGAAGACTTTGATTTACTCTTAGTCTTCTTGGAAAACTCAATATTTGAAGATTTAGAGCACTTACCTTTGGAATAGTTTGAAGTGGCTTCAATTTTCGTTTGTAGGAGGAGAGTTTTTTGAATCTTGAAAGTGAGAACTAAACCTTTCTAAAACTGTGTTAAACCATTCTTTGTAAATGGTTAATTTACACTATGTTAAAAAATTTGTTATTCCAATTTTTCCTCGCTTGTGAGAAGAGCTCCTTGATAGGAAAAGGCTTTCTCATGAGCTTTCATTAATTCCTTTTCTAAAACTTTGATTTTATGTCGAAGAACAGTTGTAGGAATATAAGGAGGAGGTATTGGTTTAACTAATTTGGCTTCCATTTCGGTTGCTGAATAGCTAAAGAAGAAATCATCCTCAAGACTGGCTACTCTGTAAGGATAACTTTCATTTAACTTTTCATACGTGAAAGAAATTTGCCTATTTTCTTTTTGATTTCTCGTCTCCTCCTCTTGGGTCAGAACTTCTTCTAATGAGTTATGAAAGAAGGCTTGATACCCGCGTCCTATATATCTTCTATCAAATAACATTGGAAAAACCAATTTAGCCTTTTTCTGAAACATAGGAGTTTAAAATCTTATCCCTTCTTTGGAATGATAAAACGTAGTTTCTTTTTGTTGATTTAAATGAATAGTTTGTGCAGTCTTACGCCGTTTTAAGAATTCATCATCAAGGGTTTTGATTCGTGCGTACAAACATATTCTTTCTTTTTCAATCATTTTAAACTTTCTCTCGTTTTCTAAGTATTCCACGTTTTAAGACCCTAATCATTTTGTAAGAACAAATAGTTATGACTTCAAAGAACTCTTTTCCTAAGTAATTGTATCAATACAATTCTTAAGTGAAGTGTTGTTATCCTCAACCATTACTTTTTTCATGTAAAAAGGTTTTGACCGGACCATGCTCGTTTAACCAATTCTTTTCAAATGTGTCACATGTTTCTTTTAACGACTGAACCAATTGTTTCGCTTTGACAAACTTTTATCTTTCAGCATTATATTTTGCTTCTAACTCAAGCATTTGTGTGTCACATTTACATTCATGCTTTACAAATTTTGCATTTAAAGTCCGATGAAAGTAAAGGGAATGTACCTCATTTGCCTCATAGTGTGATGTGGAGCATTCTGAATCCCTGGATTTGTCCATCATACAGGCTGTAGGTTCTTCATTGTTTTCCCCCTTTACAGACTTGTCTGATCGATTATCAGAGGGAGTATATTGAAACTCAATCAAAGTCAAACACACATGTGCCGCCTATTCCTTGCTTTCGAATATTCAGATTGGGAAAGTTTGCAAAGATACAAAACCCTAAGACAAAAGTTGGTTTTATTCCTAGGACTACTTTGAGCGGTTTATAAAACATACCCCTCAACTTTGTAACTAAAAGGAAAGATTACATAACAAAGAAAGACAAATACATGAAAATAAATTCAACACAAAATATTACTAGATAAATCCACATGATTGAAATTATAAAATCTAACAAATTTCCGAAGTTGTACCATCACTTCGTGCTTAAATTTAACATGAATGGAATGGAAAAGTATATCTCGTATCTTCATGCTATGTGAAGACTGCGGAGAAGAACGTTGGTTCTAAGCCGAAAACTTATAAAGTCTTAATGGCCAAGGCTGAAAAGGTCAAGAAAGGAAAATTTAAGCTCAAGATGCTTAGTCTAAGGCAAAGCTGAAGTTAAAGAAACCTAAGGCCTAGAAAGGCATGAAGTGCTTTCATTGTGTTGAAACCAATCATTGGAGGCGTAATTGTAATAGATACCTAGACGAGCTGAAAGCTAAGAAGACCGACTCGGACGGTGCTTCAGGTATTTATACGATTGAACTGTTCTAATCTCACTTTGACAAATAGATATTAAATACTGGCTATGACACTCACATTTTTTGTAATCTGCACGGGTTAAAAAGATAAGGAAACTTGAATGAGGGTAAATGAGCTTGCGCATCGAAAATGCAGCAAGGATTATTGCATAGGATGTGGGGACTAATGAATAACATCTACCCGCAGGAAGGATAATAGAAATAGAAAATTGTTTCTACGTTCCTAGCATGACTAGATCTATTTTTTCTTTTTATGGTTTGCAATATTATGGATTTAAAATTTACCATTGAGTTTAATAAAATTTCAAGTTCCAAAGGCAATGTATTTTATTTTGATGCTTGTTCTCGCAATGGTATTTTTGAAATAAATCTTGATCAAAAGCAAACGAACCGTTCAATCTATAATGTAAATTCCACCGATCTAAGTGTGACTTAAATCAAACATATCTCTGGCATTGTCGTCTAGCACATATAAACTAGAATCGCATTGCCAAACTCCAACTGGCAGGAGTTTTTGGAACATCTGACTACGATGACTAAGGCTCCGTTCTCCGGAGCCTAGAGGAGGTTATAAATATTTCATTACATTTACTGATGAAATTAGTAGATATGGTTACATCTATTTGATAAGATATAAATATGATGCTTCTGAAAAATTCAATGAATTTCAGAATAAATTACAGAATCAGCTTGGCAAGAAAGTAACAGCTATATGATTTGATCGTGTTGGCAAATATTTGAGCCAAGACTTCAATGACCATCTAAGAATGATATATTCAATATAAACAATCACAATTAAGATCTAAACTGTTGGAAATTCGTATCGTTTTTCGTAAAAACAAAAATATTAATCATATTAACGCACAGCGGAAGCTTTTTAAAATCACGAATTCCGTACACGGATCATCAAGTAAAACATAAGATAAGTAAATATGAAAGCATTAAAATCCGTACCTTTGTATTCGATGACAAGAACACACGAATGAGATGCTCTCGGTATCCACCGGTGATGACACGATCGAGCGGCGCCAGGTATGCAATCAAACACACGAAGAACGGGAAAACCAAAACCCTAAGGTTTTTTTTTCTTTGCTCTGCGGCCGAACACACTAACACCACACACACTCATTGTGTGTTCGTGTGTGTCTTGTGAAAACATCTCACATTTTAGTGAGAGTATATATCTATATATATACTTGAAAGTGGTTTCACTTTTTTATTTTATGCGGCCGCTATACATATATATATTAATTATATATGAGTTTTAATTTAATTAAACTCTAATATAATAATATCATATATATATCTTGATAATTATCTTTATTATTTAAACCTTATATAATTATCTCTATAATTATATATCCATTAAATAATATTTATCTTTTATATATTATATAATAATATATAAATGACTAGATAATTATTTATAACTATCTCTATTTATTTGTTTATAATTATCCATCCAATTATCTAATAATAGATGATAATTCTAATTCAAATAAATCAATCTTTTATTTAATATCCAATAATAAATAAAAGACTAGATAACTATTTATTTAATTATCATCCAATGACAATTAAATCACTTACAATATCTTATATTGTACTTTTAGTCCCCCGTACTTTGAGATATAATTAATCACACATTAATTTAATCTCAATGATCATTTCGTGTCATAAACAATATCCAATATCATTTATTCAATAGTTTAATTGCATCTGCTCAGTTGTGCTCATCGGTGTGACCCTCAAGTGTTTTATGAAATCAGCCATGATGCAGTAGTAATGTCATCTTTACACACAATATACTAACATACTCCCACTTGTGTAAGACGACATACTGTCCTGCAGCATGCGCCTAAAGGAGGTCATGGCTAGACACTTTAGGCAACCAAGGTCATAAAAACTCTGACTCCCATTCGGGCATTCTTGTTGAAACAGCCTTCCAAAAAGAAACTTAGGTTATATCCCATGCATCGCGATATTTCAATGTGAAAGCTAGGCATGGATTAGATCAACCGCAGCAAACACGATTATGTTTCTCGACTCCCTGATCTCATACTAAACTGAAACAGACAGATTAGAACACATCAGTTCTGTCCGAGCATGGCCATGCATTTCTGTCAGTATCGATCGTCGAGGGGCCCAGAAATATCTCTTCTTAGTTAAAAGAAGGTGCAAATCCCATCTTGACTATCTAGGCCTTCAGCACGACTCCCATTGCAACCAGCCTCGAACCGTTATGATCACCCAGTTACGGATGACGTTAGGTTAGGCCAAATGTACAGCAGCACCCGCACTAAAGTACGTAGACATCTCAGGTACTAAGGATTACCTTTTTGAGACGACTCATGACGATGATCCACAAAGTGGTCTCAATCGGTGGGTCAATCCAATATTTGTTCGCAACAAATACCTGTGAATTTGGTCCAACCATTGCTATATTCATCACCCATGAATGTCAACCAAAAACCACAGTAGCCTTTTAATTCTCGTTGTGGTTCCCACGACAACAAGCAGCTATGGAATAGTTTTAGAATAACTTCAAATTTATTCTTGGATTTCTAAAACATGCAAAATAGAACGTTATTAAAGATATCAAGTTGATCTCATTTATCTCAATAAACACAACATGACTTCCATCAATTTAATGCTACTGTTCCTCTATCAAATGTAACGGTAACACGATCTATCGAAAAATTAATTTCAGACATGATCATAGTGGGAGTGTTCTCTAGTTAACTGACATAACTTCCATTACCGTTTATCTTTGAAAAATTACACTAGTTCTTTATTACAACTTCTTGTAATATTATTCAGATCCAATCTGAATCTCCATACAAATTTATATCCATTATCTTTAGAGGAACTGGTAAATCACTCGTAAAGACACCAGGATTAAAATTTAGGAGCTCTAGCAATTCAGATTAATTGCTACTAGTGATACGTTTAGATGTTTAGTCTTAAATATGACAGTATGCGGTATATCTATATCTTAACAAGATATCTTTAATAACATTGTGTTCAAAATTTGTGATATGTATCCATAACCACCAGAACCTGGTTATCTACAATATTTCGTTGTGGTATTCCGTCAAGCTTGCCGACGAGTGTTTAAACAAGTCAAAAGCTACTACTTGACTAACCATCACACAAGTTGTATACATTTCACATGTAATTTTATAAAATGCGATTACTTCTTGTCTAAACAATTCTGACTTCTCAAGTCTAATTATTTCTGACAAGTGAAGTGAATTAACCTCCATGTAACTCCTTTACATTTAATTCTGCATTTTATTAGTTTCATCTATATAATCACAGGTGACTATCCAACTCATATAATCTCTTGAACTAACTTTCAAGAATTAACAAGTTCAATGAAACTGCATTTGAACACTTGAAAATTTTACACAACAACATGGTAACCCCTTTTATCTGAATATGACTACTAGCTTGTCCAATCTCCATTGACAAGTTACTATTCAAGCTCCACTTGAATCAATAGTCTATAATCATGGTTTAGTAATCTTAAACAGTAGGAATTTCAAGCAACAAATTTTTAACTCCAAAAATTCTTTATTTATCCCAAAAATACTTGCAAGAACTTCAATCAATTGTATACTACACCATGATAAACTATTGATGACATGAAAATAGTGTCCAGCAGAGTATTCTCTAAGATGTCTCTATGCTCCCACTGAATCTGTCATCTCTGTTCACTTCATTTTAGTCATTGCAGACATTATGCATGAAACTTTGTTCAATTGGGTATCACATATCCAAGAACAATAAAAGTGACTGATTCAGATACACGAAGTCTCAATGCGGTCAACCTTGACCGTTTCCAAGTACTTGGGACAATTCCTTTCCCAGTGCCCAGTTTCATAGCACTCAAAGAATTTGTCATCCTTTGACTTCTCTGGTTCTAGGTTTTAGCTACTTGTTAGCTTTAACCTCCGGCTTGGAAACTTACTTTCCCTTCCGTCTCTTTCCCTATCTTCTCTCCTTAATCACTCCCTTAGCAGTCTATAGCATCCGATGTAGCCCACTGATCATCTTCTCCGTGCATATTGTAACAAATTACAAATTGCAAAAATTCCTTCAATAAGGAATTGAGAATTAGATTTGTGGTCATGTCTAGTGTCACGGGTAACCCAAGTCTGCTAAGATGATCCAGATAACCTTTCATCTTCAGCGCATGGGATCTAACAGTTGTTCCTTCTGCCATTCTGCAGGAGCTCAGAGCCCTTGTCGTATATCTTTCTCAGTCCGAGCCTGAGTCTGGAACATATCATTTAGCTGGTGATGCATCTGTCAAGCTGAGACATCCATAAGGCTAGTCCGCAGCTCAGATGTCATGGTCGCTAGCATTAGACAGGCAACATTGACTGAATCCTCAGAGTGCTTCTTGTGGAGATTTCTCTCCTCAATTGTAGCAGTCTCTGCAGGAGTAGGTTCCAGTGTCCTTTCCAGAATATACGACTTTCACCCTGTACTCAGAACATTTGTCAGATTTTACTCCCAGTTCAGGAAGTTGCCTCTTTTGAGTTCTCCATATCCCGAATGGACCTCAAAGTAGCAACATGTGCTTTTGGGGAGGATTTTCAAGTGGGAAAGGATATTGACGTTATCATTGTTGTTGTTACTGTTATTGTCATTGTTATTATTAAACCGCTTCCACCTCTGTCTTTTTCAACCATCTTAAACAATTTTTCAAAAATTAGTATTTGATTAACCATTAATAAATCAATAACCCAAAATTTAGAAAATGATTTATTAATCCTAAGAACCATTTTACTTATTTATGCACCCAACGGAGGCTGAACCTACATGAATAAGCTACTCAGGCAGGCAACTTATTACCAATTAAAACCCCTTTGCAACTCTTAGATCTTATGAGATTTTCAATTTCTCAAATTGATCATGTTTAATCTCATCCACACCTTGGGCAACAGTCTTACTGAGGAACCACCACTGACACACACCATATAACAACTGCAAGTCACTGGCCCAAGTCTCACTTAGGATCCGCAGTGCTTACCTCAAAGCTCTCCGAGTTTGCGGCGTAAGCACCCAACGAAGGCTGAACCTACTTACGACGACCGGTCACCGTGAGTGCCACTATATGGACGGTGTGTTGTGTCAGATTTTTAATTTGGGTTTATAACCAATCTCTTACCAAGAACTAGTGGCTAGTCAGGTTAGTCAGCGGGCAGGATCCTTTCGGTTCTAAACCTTTCGGAAATTCCACAGTCCGAGCAAGACTGTCCTAGACACCACCTATTCTGGTAAACAATCCAGTTAATGTACCAGTTTTAAGAATTTCAACTCTTTGATCATATGACATTTTAAAAATAAATCTCCTTTTATTTGAAAAACTAATTTCATAAAAATGTCATATCTAACACCTGACAAAATAATTAAAGTTTCCAATTTAAACTTCCATTTAAATACTTTAATTTTTCATCAAAAATGATTGTAGTTTTAATTTCTTTTATTTATCTACTTTGTCACCACAACCACGCAGATATAAATAAAGCATAAAGAAATAAAACATACAATCACATGGTGACATAGCCTTGCCGAAAACTAAACTGGTTTCCGAGAGCCATACGGACAAACCAACTAGGTCAAAACCTAAGGGACAAAATCAACACACAAGGCAAGAAGGTTGAACTCTTTCAGCTCCCACTAGCCTTAGCATCCGATGATGTCTCCGAGCGTCCTTGATGGATGACCTTCTTCTTGATGGACATCTTCGGCAAGATTTTTACATAGTTTTAATCTAAATACATTTGCCTATTTTCTAACCTATTACAGATTACACATAAAACCGGGATTCCATTGGCACGCAGGCCTTCCCAAAAATAACCAATAATAAAAATAGCAAACATCACGATTAAATAAACAACCATCACAAACAAGGGGTCTCAAGGCTCGGCTATGTCACAAACATAAATAAAGCAGTAAAGCTTGTAAATAATCCAGAATTCATTTTCATCTTGACATGAAAATAATTCCAAAACCAACTAATCCACCATTAATTGAAGTAAATATGTCCAATATCGTTCTTAAATTAAACACGGTTCGTAAACTCGAAATTCAGGAACACTTTTCAAAAATAGAAACTTTTTCCCGAAAATTTAAATTCAATTCCATATTTGCATTATCTTTGGATTCAAAACTATATTTTTCTTAAAATATTCATTTAACAATTCAAACACCTTTGATATTTAAACTTACTATTTTAAGAAACTTTTTATTAAACAACCTTTAATAAATATAGTTATCATTTTCAAATAATATTGATAAATAATTTAAACTTGCTTCAAATAATTATCAATTAACTATTATTCAATTGAAACACTTTTCAAAATAAACAATGTCAATTTTCTAAATAAACAATTTACGATAAATATGTCTTTTAAAAAATATGATCATTTTTAAATAACACCAAGAACTTTTCTTTATGGTTTCAAACGATTTCTACCAAAACCGTTAATGTCGAGATCAAATCTCAAAACATTAAACCATGACCGAGCATGAGACTCAAAGTCACGATTTCATCAATTTGAAAATAGAATCCTAAATTAAACTCCCTTTAATTTAATAATGCATTTTATGGAACTAAATATTAAATGCATAAATAAAATCTAGTTTATAAATTAAAATTACCATTGATTTTAATTTCAACATTAAAACTTAACTTTTAATTAAAACCGATTTAATTTAAACGACGAATTACCGGAAAACGGAAATGAACCAACTTAGTTAACCGACTCATACTCGGATAATACTCGAATAATTATTGATTTTCTCCAAGCCAAATCAAAACCTTAAACATTATAATTATTGATTTCGACCGTTTAAACAATTTTAATTATTAAAAATCGAAACTTTAAGATCGTTGGACATAAATACTCGAATAATACTATCATTATGTTACTTGAGATGGCTCTGATACCACTGTTGGAAATTCGTATCGTTTTTCGTAAAAACAAAAATATTAATCATATTAACGCACAACGGAAGCTTTTTAAAATCACGAATTCCGTACACGGATCATCAAGTAAAACATAAGATAAGTAAATATGAAAGCATTAAAATCCGTACCTTTGTATTCGATGACAAGAACACACGAATGAGATGCTCTCGGTATCCACCGGTGATGACACGATCGAGCGGCGCCAGGTATGCAATCAAACACACGAAGAACGGGAAAACCAAAACCCTAAGATTTTTTTTTCTTTGCTTTGCGGCCGAACACACTAACACCACACACACACACTCATTGTGTGTTCGAGTGTGTCTTGTGAAAACATCTCACATTTTAGTGAGAGTATATATCTATATATATACTTGAAAGTGGTTTCACTTTTTTATTTTATGCGGCCGCTATACATATATATATTAATTATATATGAGTTTTAAATTAATTAAACTCTAATATAATAATATAATATATATATCTTGATAACTATCTTTATTATTTAAACCTTATATAATTATCTCTATAATTATATATCCATTAAATAATATTTATCTTTTATATATTATCTAATAATATATAAATGACTAGATAATTATTTATAACTATCTCTATTTATTTGTTTATAATTATCCATCCAATTATCTAATAATAGATGATAATTCTAATTCAAATAAATCAATCTTTTATTTAATATCCAATAATAAATAAAAGACTAGATAACTATTTATTTAATTATCATCCAATGACAATTAAATCACTTACAATATCTTATATTGTACTTTTAGTCCCCCGTACTTTGAGATATAATTAATCACACATTAATTTATTCTCAATGATCATTTCGTGTCATAAACAATATCCAATATCATTTATTCAATAGTTTAATTGTATCTGCTCAGTTGTGCTCATCGGTGTGACCCTCAAGTGTTTTATGAAATCAGCCATGATGCAGTAGTAATGTCATCTTTACACACAATATACTAACATAAACAATTAACAACAAGATTGGAACAACATTAACCGAATGATCTAATTTCTACTGTAAGAGAATTACGATACGAGTTCTTGAATGCACAATTCCCTACGTTGACCTAGTCGTACAAATCAGAATGTTCCGTGCAAATTCTGTACTGCTACAGTGCATGTACATGTACTTATATACAAACATAACTATTGTGAAATTACAAAATAGACCCTAGATTTATTACATTCATAAACAAAGATAATTCCCAACAATCTCCCCCTTTTATGAATGATAATCAATCTTTAATCTTTAAGTCCCAACTTCATCTAAGACCTTCTGATGCTCTTTCTGGTTACTCAGTCTTGACATAACCTTCGAAATAAATTCTACCATCATTTTTCCATCTCCTGAACTTATGCCTACTTTCTTAGATTGACGCTTTGCGTCATAAGCAAGCTTTCCTTTCAGCCCCATCATTAGTTTCTGAAGAGTACCATCACAATACTTATTTAGTTCAATCATGCACACGACTCTCTTCTTTTGATCCTTTTTGTTGGAAATAACCACTAGATGCTTGGCAAGAACAATAAACAACTTGGTGTGCATGAAGTGAAATAAAGCTTTAAGTGCAAATTGGCAATACAACTATCCATTGCTCACTCCTTACATTTTGAATCCACTGTGTTTTATTCTGCAGGAAATGAGCGTAATTAACAAGATTCGGTATGTTAGGCTCGATCACTCTAAACAGCTTCCAAAATGATCATGGAGAATGTCTTTTGCAAAAATTCTTTTTCCCCAAGTAGTCTTCCAAAAACGGAAGCCTATTTCTCTTTTGGATAAACTCTGCATTCTGCTTTTCAGATAGCATCAGCGTCTTAACTTTCTTTTTCCTAATCTCATCTTTATTCAATAAACTCAGCATATCATTTATCTCTTTCTGTACTTCTTCTTGTACTGCATATCTCAAATGATGTTGTCATTCTGATTCATCTGCCACAATGTAACTCTTGAAAAACATATCCATTAAGTCCACTTCATTCAATTCTTTGACCGATTCCGGCACCACATCACTAATCGGAAACGGATCATATTCTTCTTTAACTGTAACCGTAACCGCAGGTTTTGTCAACCCTTTGTGTAGGTATTCCATCTCTTAATATATCTTCAACCAACTCCTGATCATTAACTATCTTTTCAGCTCTCAGAGTCACATCAGATAATTCAAATACTTCTTCCTCAATCAAATCAAATTCTTTTTCAACTTCTTCAATCCTAAACACTTCTTTTTTTACTTCATTATCTGAATCATCACACTCTTCAAAATTGTAAATTCTAGGTTTTAAACTCAAAGGAACAAGAACATCTTTATAAAGAGTCAATTGCAACTTACACTTAGCATCAACCAGTTTTTTAGTTGATCCTCCTGCTTCAGCAGTATCTACACCTCCATTTACCTTTTCTTTATAAATAACCATTTGTAGCTCTGTGTCTCCAAGCTTCCTTATCTTCTCCTCCTAATGAGGAGCATCATCGGAGTCTTCATCGTCATGATCCTCATGTTTTCATTTCGATCCCTGGAGATTGAGACTTATAGGTTTGCTCAATGAATGATAATCTTTCAAATAAGGAGCCTAGACACTAACAATAGTGTTTTCTAACCCCAAAATTCTTTCCTTCATTTCATCAAACTGCTCAACCCAGTAGTCACGCAACTCATTGTTTGAAATTTGTGTTTCTGCTTCATCTGCAACTTCTGCTGTAGCTTTGAATGTTGGACATCTGATTCATCATCTCAACATATTGATTTGTCATTTAACTTGTAACTCCAGCAATTGCTTCATTTAAACTTGATTTAGTGACAAAGGGTAATGTGCTAACTCCTAGGTCACAAAGATTTCCAGTTGTCACAACGGTTGAACTTGTAAAAAGCACTTCCATGTTGCCTGCTGTCAGAATTGGCATTTGGGTGACTATGGCAGGGGTTCCAACTACTTCAAGTAAAGGAGCAACACATTATTCTGACACTATAATTGATTTGATAGGGACAGGAAGTCCTTTTGTACTTACTTCATCAAATGAAGTTGACTCGAGTGTCCCACTTTGTATTTGTTGTACGAATGGTGCTTGAAGGAACGTACACTGGGGCAGTTGTGTACTAATTTAAATATCCATGGAATCTCCTTGTTGGGAAGGAGATGAGTGGCTGGTGGGGTGTGTAATTGCCAGTGGGATACTGGCTGCCTCAATGTCAACTCTCACAGGAGAGCTAACAGCAGTTGTGGCTTCCTGACTTTATAGGTTAGGGGCCTCCCTCACACTAACACTCGCCATATCATCAACTTCTTTTTCTGGTAAACGCTCAGGTTGAGATATAGCAATTATTTCTCCAGCACCATCCATATCATCAATATTGACATCATCACCATCATCCTCTTCTTCATTCCCACCTTCTGGTATGTTTGATAATGTTCGTTCTGAATTAGAATCATTTTCACCACCCTGCTTACTTCTTCAGCAGCACCCTCACTCTCAATAACGTTCCCTGTACGTAAACCCCTTGCTGACGTATCTCATCTCCTATATCTCCCTGGGTAGGATGTAAGGTCACCTACCTACGGATCTGATCTTGACATGCCACATTCCAACGAGTGCGGAATCCTCGTTAGGGGTTTAACGGATTGATTACACGCACGTAAACCCAGAGACGAACACAATGATAGACGTTGCGATGAACGACCCCACATGTGTATTTCTCTGAAACGACTCTCAGAAATCTCTCAAGTTCGTACGTGCACTATACGAGCTCTTAACGATAATCTCTGCAAAAGTCTGTAATTGTAACTGATTAACTCTTAATTAATGGGGTAAAATTCGATCCTAGCTCAGACAAGTTCGTATAGGCCCAAGCCCACGAAGTTGTCCACTACATGTTCGAAGAAACCCTAAATTTCTGACAAGTTCAAATTTGACAAGTTCGTTTCTGACAACTTCGAATCTGACAAATTCGATTCTGACAAGTTCGAACCTCAGCTAAATTCAAATGAAGCGCTTAAATTAACTTCGAGAGGAACGTATTCTAACAAGTTCGAATGAACCCTAATACCCCCTTAAGTTCGAGCGCCGCAAATTCGAGAAACGACCAAAAATTCGATTTTTCAAGATTTCAGATTAATCAGTTTTTTTATTACTAAAAACACTAATTTCAACTGAAAAACTTGAACTTATGGGAATTTTTCCCCTTTACCTTGCTTGTAGAACTCAGGAAAACTATGAAAACGTGATTTTTCTGGAAAGAACGAGAAACCAATAATGTTTTGTATGAACACGACGAACACTCTTAATTGCTCTGATACGACTTGTAAGGTCATCTACCTTCGGATCTGATCTTGACGCGAGACCTTCTAACGAGTGCGGAATCCTCGTTAGGGGTTTAACAGATCGATCACACACACGGAAACCCGGAGACGAACACAAGGATAGATGTTGCGACGAATGACCCGACACGTGTATTTCTCCGAAATGACTCTCTGAAATCTCTCAAGTTCGTACGTGCACTATATGAGCTCTGAACGATAATCTCTTCATAAGTCTGTAATTCTAACTGATTAAATCTCAATTATAGGGGTTAAATTCAAACTTAGCTCAGACAAGTTCGTATAGGCCCAAGCCCACGAACTTGTCCACTACATGTTCGAACTTAGCTCCACTAAGTTCAAACCCTAGCCATTGAACTTATTCTTGTACTTTTCTTTGAACTTGTTCTTGAACTTATGTTTGAACTTATCATTGAAATTATGTTTGAACTTATCATTGAAATTATGTTTGAACTTATCTTTGAACTTATTTTTGAACTTAAGTAAACATCAATCACAAACAAGATCAAACATATATATTAACTTGTAATTACAATGCCTGAACTATTACAAAAGACTATCTATACTTAGACTGCTATCGTGACACAGGATGCACTAACATAGGAAAACTTGGTTCTTGAGTTTCCATAGGAGCATGGTCTATCCTGTATAACCTCACACACTCAGCATTTGCATCAGCATATTTGAACAAAGACTCAGGAATCGGCATGATGTTTGCATTCGGATCATCCTAAACTCTGTGCAAGCTCATCATCATGTAATCTGGGCACTTCTGAGAGTGTGACCGCTTTAGTATTTTTTTTCATTGGCCCGAAGTATCCCTCTTATCAGTGTCTGAATGAAACGTTGTAGGGGCACAAACGTTTTTGCTGGATTGGTAGTCTTAGCTAGAACTACTTTTTAAGGTCCTCCCAAATGCATTGACGAAAATCATAGTGTTTGTTTTATGCCACACCATGAAACAGACGTAAGCAATGCATGCTTCCTCTATCAATGCTAGTATGCTTTGAGGTTATACATCTGTTCAGTTTGTCGAACAATGTACACCATTCTTCCTTAAGACCTTTTTCGGTGATACATTGAGCTCTTGGTCAGTGGTTTGGAGAAACCAAGGCTTATGAGGTCATGGCAAAGTTGTTCGGCTGAAACAACTTCAAAATCAGCAAGATCTAGAAAATTGATAGTATCGATGCCTCTCGGTAGAAACAGATTATGCCGCAGTCTTGCGAGGGTGATTTTCGATATGAACTGGTCAATGGTGACCTTAAAATGATGATTACCTACATCAGGCACAAATTTAATTGTGTGCCAAAACTGATGTAAATATATCTGAGGAATGGAGGGTTTGTATTTTAAAAGGTAACCGAGACGGTGACCTTTCAGAGTTTCTACAATCACCGGGTGGCTTACTTTAATCATATTTGGATCAAACCGGTGATTGTTATCAAGTTGGGTTAGGCAATGTTTAGGTTTGATGAGTTTGGTTTCGGGTATCGGGGATGATGGTGATGGTGATGGTTTGGTTATTGAGGTTGTTGGGAAATATTCTAAGTAGTTCAAGCTGTTAGTTAGATTTCTCAAACTGTTAGTAGATTTTCTATGTAAGTACAAAGTTGATGCTGTTAGTAGGAGAAGCTCGAGCTGCTAGTGTAAAAGTTCAAGTTGCCAGAGTAAATTCATTCAAAGCTGCTCTGTTCAAGCTGCTCAGTGATTCAAGCTGCTCAACAGTTTCATAAACAGAAAGTGCTGATATTCAGGAAGAGATATTTACACGAAGATTCCAGCATATCTACTATCAGAGAAGTCAGAGTCCTTCAAGGAAACAAATCAGAAAGCATTATAAATACATAGAATAAGTTTTTCTATTGCATCAAGTTTCTGCACGTTCAAGTTTGTAATTGCTTTTTGTTTAAGTTTTCATAAGCCTCTAAGGTTGTAAAACCCTAAGAACAATTTGTGTTCTTCGTCTAATCAAACAGATTAGAGGTGATTGTAGTCATTGAGTTCAGCAATACAAGCAACTTTGTCTATTCAATTATATTTATTTGTTATTGATTCTGAAAGTATTTCTTAAAACAACTAAGTGTTATTCCGCAAACTTCTTAATTGGACTTTGATTCAATACAAGATTATTGGTTTATACTCTGATCAATTCAAACCAGTTAATCTTAGGTAGTAACATTTAGAACCTGACAAGTGGTATCAAAGCTACAGGTCATTCTTTGTTTTCAAAGTCAAAAGCTTTCTTTTAACATTTTTTTTAATGTTTCTGCAATGGAATATGATAATAGCAGTAGTGCATCTGGGCAAGGACTCAAAGTGCCTATGTTCTAGCCCACTGAGTTTGAGATGTGGAAACTCAGGATTCAACAGCATATTCAATTCACTGATTATGCCATATGGGAAGCTGTTGAATTTCCTCCTGCAGTTGATCCTGAACTTGATGTTGAAGGCAAACCCATCAAAACTCCTCCAAAAACTGAACTTGAAAGAAAGGCTAATGAAGTGAAAGCTCTTACACTTCTACAAATAGTCATTCCTAATGCTTATCAACATCAGTTTAAAAAGTTTTATACTGCTCATTCTCCTTGGATTGCTTTAGAGAAAAGATTTGCTGGGAATGCCAGTACCAAGAGAAATCAAAAGGATCTTTTGAAACAGCAGTATGAGAACTTTTCTGGTGGCAAGAATGAAAACCTTACTCAAATCTTTGACAGGTTCAACAAACTGATAAGTGAATTGGAGAGTGCAAAAGTCAGCCTGGATAAAGATGAAGTCAACAGAAAATTCCTTAGATCTCTTGGTGAAGAGTGGACAATCTATGCTGCTCAATGGAGAACAAAAGACACTCTTGATGAAATAGAGCTGGATGATCTGTACAATAGTCTGAGAGTGTTTGAGACTGAGATTGACACTAAAAAGATATGTTTTTCTTATAATCACAACGCTGCTCTTCTGTCATCTGAAAAATCTAATTGCAGTGATTCCTTTTCAGGTGGTGATGGTAACTCTACTGAAGCTCCCTATGAAGCTTTTGTTGAAAATGATGGACTGTTTGCTCTAAATGATGACGATCTAGAACAGATTCATCCAGATGACCTAGAAGAGATGGATCTGAAATGGCAACATGCAATGCTGACCATGAGGGCCAAAAGGTTTCTGAAAAGAACTGGCAGATCCAACTTTCAAGCCAAAGCAAAAGGCAAACCAGCTTTTGATAAGTCAAAAGTTGAGTGTTTTAAATGTCACAAGCTTGGGCACTTTGCCAGAGAATGCAGATCTCAAGGTCAACAGCCATCAAGACCTCAGCAGACTAATCAGGCTTCATCATCACAAGCACTTGTCTCTCAAGAAGACAATCTGTTTGACTGGAGTGATCAGACAGAGGAAGAGTTTCATAATCAAGCTCTAATGGCAGAAACATCAAATGTCACCTCCGCTGAACTACCATATGAGGTAAATTCTAAACTCTGCTCTCAAACATGCAAAAATATGGTTAAAAAATACAGACATCATAATGAGAGCATTTGTAAAACTCTAGATAAGATGGAAGAAAGGAGATATGAATACATGCAGGCCATAGAAGATCTTGAAAAACAGATCAACGACTATAAGGATAATGAGATTCAAATGGGACATGATAGAACATATCATGAGTGGGAGAAAAAGGAGCTGAATAAGAAAATAGAATCCCTAAATAAAAAATTAGATGAGACTGAACAAAAGGTGTTAGAGGCTAATAAGAAACTAGAATCTGTCAATACAGATCTAGGAAACTTCAAATTGGCAAATCAAAAGCTGGAACACCTAATGGAAGTGCAATTTAAAGATAGGGTAAAATCTCAGCTCAATCCTAAAGAAGGTATAGGATACAGAGCCACTCCACCTCCATACAACAACAAATACATTCATACAATGAGTGAAGTTGCTGATAGGCTTGTTAATGAACCATTACATGAGTGTATGACCACTGTAGATCCTATCCTTGAAAAGAGTCATGAATCTAAAGAAGATCTGATTCAAAATAGAGACTGTGAGTGCACAGCAGTTGAGAACGAACACAAAACAATGAGTGCACCTATAGAAATCCAAATCCCCAATAAGAAAGGAAAGGAGAAGATGAGTGTATGCAATGCTGCTCCACAGGTTTCTGTCCTTTCTAACTGTAACACTGCATCTTCATCAAAGAATAATAAAAAGGGTAAAAATGTTCCAATCTGCACATGCCAAAAGCATGGTGTCCAAAAGTTTTCCAAACAACAGTAGGTAAGGGGAAATCAATGGTACAAGAACCAGATATTATCCAATAAAACTGGTTCTCCATTCCAAACAGTCAAAAAAATGCTTCCATTGTGGCAGGAAAAATCACTTGGCCAGGGATTGCTTTTATAAACCATCTGTTGCAAAACAGACTGTGATTCATAAAAAGACAAACTCTCAAAATTCAAAAAATTCAAAGGCCAAACCTCCTACTGCAGCAGTTCCAAAGAAAACAGTTGATCACAGGTTCTCAAAAGTAAATAAGAAACAGCCCACACACCAAAAACAAGTTTTAGCTAAACCAAAATTAAATTTTAAACAAATATGGTGTGTTAAAGGTAAAAACTCAGGTGAACCCATTGAAATTGGCAAGCCTAAAGTTGAGACTGCTAGTGCAAATTCTGAGGCTGTTAGCACTACAGACTCAGTTCAGACTGCTAGGCTCAAAATTGGGACTGGTAATGGATCATCTGAGACTGGTATTTAAAAGGATGGACAAAACACCTGGATACCTCATGTGATAACTAAGTACTCTCCACAAAATCCATCAGTGGATCTCACTAAGTATAAGAAATCAAAGACAGTGTTTAATTACGTTAATGCACAAGGACAACCCAAAACAAACTTGGTTTGGGTTTACTCAACTACTAACTAAGCTTTTATTTGTGCAGGGCAACCACAGGTCACCACATAAAACAAGATGGCATTTGGACAGTGGATGCTCTAGACACATGACAGGCAATTCTGAGTGCTTGTCAAATTTCAAAGGCTTTGATGGAGGGTTTGTTGCATTTGGAAGAAACTCCAAAGGAGGTAAAGTTATAGGTAAAGGTACGGTTATTGCAGGCAACATGATTTTCAATGATGTTTTGTATGTTGAACAACTTAAGTATAACTTATTAAGTGTGTCTCAAATCTGTGACAAACATAATATTGTTCTGTTTACAGATTCTGAGTGCATTGTCCTTTCAAAAGATTTTACAATTCCTGAAAATCTTGTTTTACTAAGAACACCGAGGAAGGACAATGTATACTGTTTGGACATAGAACTTTTATCCAAATCAAGAACTTTAAGCTGTTTGATATCCAAAGCATCATCCAATGACTCTGCTCTCTTGGCACAGAAGGATGTGTCACATGAACTTCAAATCCATGAATGTTTTTGTCAAAAAGAACTTGGTAAGAGGTTTACCACAAAAGGAGTTCATATGTAATGATAATTGTGTAGCATGTCTTAAAGGCAAGCAACACAAAACTTGTCGTAAGGCCAAAGAAGTAAATTCAATCTCATCTGCTCTTCAGATGATTCATATTGATCTATTTGGTCCAACATCTGTTTTGAGTTTGAATAAAAGGGCTTACTGTTTAGTCATTATTGATGATTTCACCAGATTTACTTGGGTTTACTTTCTTAGGTGTAAAGATGAAACTGCTGAGCTGGTGAAGTCATTTATTCTTAAGATAGAAAACCATTCCAACTCAAAAGTTAAGGTGATAAGATCACACAATGGAACTGAGTTTAAAAACCATATCCTGAACAGTTTTTGTGAGTCCAAAGGTATTGCTAGGCAATATAGTGCACCAAGAACACCACAGCAAAATGGTGTAGCTGGAAGAAAGAACAGAACATTAATTGAGACTGCTACAACCATGCTAGCTGATTCAAAACTGCCAATGACCTTTTGGGCAGAAGCAGTTAATACAGCCTGTTATGTTCTAAATAGGGTTCAGGTTGTTCAATCACAAGGGAAAACTCCTTATGAGTTATTCCATAATAGATTACCCTTAATAGCCTTTTTCAAGTCTTTTGGCTGTCCATGTATCATTCTTCACACTAAGACTCACTTAGGAAAGTTTGAAAGCAAGGCTGAAGAAGGTTTCTTTGTAGGATACTCAAATCAAAGCAAAGCCTATGTAGTATATAACAGTGTGTCTAAAACCATTGAAGAAAGTGCCAATGTTGAATTTAATGAAAATACCGCAAATGTCAAAGGCACTGGTCCTGATTGGTTGTTTGATTTAGATTCACTAACAAATTCTCAGAGCTTTGTTGAGCATACTGCAGAATCTGATGAACACAGGATTGAAGCTGTTAATGCAAATTCTCATGCTGGTAGCACAAATGATCAAGCTGTTGGCACAAAGGTTCAAACTGCTGCAGATTCAAATAAATGGGTTGAGTATACAGTTATACCACTTCTGTCTTGTGACCCTCCAGGGGTTCGAAATGCTCAACATGATTCAAATCCAGACAATGAAGTGCAACACCCAAGTCCTGAGAGAAAAGTTCCAACACAAAGGGAAACAGTCCCAGATTCAAGTCAAGCTGTTCCAGAAGCTGAACCATCAACTGGTCCTGATGGAGATGATACAAATCTTGGATCCTCTTTCCAGACAGATAGAGAGCCTACACTCAGGGTTCACAAGTATCATCCTCTCAACCAAATAATGGGAGATCCACGTACACCTGTGCAAACAAGGACAATGGTTCACAAGGAGACTGATGTTGTTGAACCAGCAGTTCCTGAATTTAGTCTAGCTGCATTTGAACATGCCTGTTTCATGTCACAGCTAGAACCTAAAAAGGCATCAGAAGTTTTGAAAGATTCATCTTCGATTGAGGCAATGCAGGAAGAGCTTCTACAATTCAAGATTCAGAATGTATGGACACTTGTTGATCTTCCTAAAGGTAAGAGAGCCATTGGTACAAGATGGGTGTTCAGAAACAAGAAGGATGAGAGAGGGATAGTGATCAAGAACAAAGCAAGACTAGTAGCACAATGATACACCCAGGAGGAAGGAATAGACTATGATGATGTCTTTGCTCCAGTGGCAAGAATTGAAGCCATCAGACTGTTCCTAGCTTATGCAAGCTTGAAAGGGTTCAAAGTATATCAAATGGATGTGAAGTCTGCTTTTTAGTATGGCACAATTGAAGAAGAGGTTTATGTGTGTCAACCTCCTGGATTTGAGGACTACAAGTATCCAAACAGAGTCTACAAAGTAGACAAGGCCCTCTATGGACTCCACCAAGCCCCTAGAGCATGGTATGACACTTTGTCATCATACCTTCTACAGAATGGATTCAACAGAGGTACTCTGGACAAAACATTATTCACAAAGTCCATCAAATCTGAGATTCTGCTTGTACAGATATACGTTGATGATATTATCTTTGGGTCAACAAATGACAGTCTGTGCAAAGAATTTGAGGCTTTGAAGCTCAAAAAGTTTCAAATGAGTTCAATGGGAGATCTCACCTTCTTTCTAGGATTGCAGGTCAAGCAGAAGCCCACAGGACTCTTCATAAGCCAATCAAAGTATCTTAAAGACATACTGGAAAAATGTTTGGGTACAAAGATACCAAAGTTGCAAGTACTCCAATGGATCCTCACAAGCAGCTTCATACGGACAAAGATGGAATAGATGTGGACATTCATCTATACAGATCTCTTATAGGATCTCTTATGTATCTAACATCTTCTAGACCTGATATCATGTTTGCTGTTTGTGTTTGTGCCAGGTTTCAATGTTCTCCAAAGGACTCCCATCTGGTTGCTGTCAAGAGAATCTTTAGATATCTCAAAGGCCAACCACACATAGGCCTTTGGTATCCTAAAGACTCTTCTCTTGAATTAACAGCCTATTCTGACAGTGATTATGGAGGATGCAACATTGACTGAAAATCCACAACTGGTGGATGTCAATATTTGGGAGCAAGATTGGTCTCTTGGCAGTGCAAAAAGCAAACAACTGTCTCCACTTCATCTACTGAAGCAGAATATGTAGCAGCTGGAAGTTGCTGCTCCCAAGTAATGTGGATTCAAAATCAACTGAGAGACTATGGTATTTGTTTCCTATCCACTCCCATTTACATTGACAACTCAAGTGCAATTAGCATTGTACAAAATCCAGTGAAATTTCCCAAAACCAAGCATATAGACATTAGATTTCATTTTATAAGGGACTGTAATGAGAAGAAATTAATCTAAGTTACCAAAATTCATACTGATGATCAGTTAGCTGATCTATTTACAAAACCATTTTATGTAGTAAGATTCACCTTACTAGTATCAAATATTGGCATGGTTAATATGGATTAATTTGTTTTTCTTTATTCTCTCTTATTCCATGAAAATTATACATATGCTTGAAAAAGGGGGGGTCACTCTTTCATTAGCAGTTGCTTAATTTTCTACTAACAGCTTGAGTATTTTCTTTCATTTTCTCGGACTGTTAGTTGTTTCACTTGATCTGTCAAAGTGTGCAGGGTAATCTGGTAATTTCCATAAGTGTGTGTGCGGGTTTAGATATTTTCAAAACCTTTAAAGGTTCTAGTTTCGTTCTATTGTAACTACCAGTTGCAAAATATCTTCCACAACCTTTCTTCGATTCTCTGAGCAATTCCCACGCACATCACTGAAGCCCTAATTCATCGATCATCAATGGAGTTTGTCAAAGAACACAACTGCCTACCCTACTCTCTCAAACACGCTGATCTTGAACCATTCCATGACATGATGGACTTCCTTTGAAGTTCCCATATCCATCATGCCCTAAATATCAATCCCACCATCTACATCTCTCATATTGAACAGTTCGGGAAACATGCCTCCCTCAAAACCGTTAATGGAGTCACATCTTTGACATCCAAAATTGATGGCAACACTGTTTCTATCACTGAGGAGATCATACGCCAACACTTGCATCTTCAAGATGCCTCAGGTATAACAGACCTATCCCTTACTGCCTTACATAATGGTCTTCATGCTATTGGATATAGGGGACCTGCTGAATCTTATACTTTCTTTAAATCAAAATTTGCCCCTAAGTGGAAGTATCTTGTACATATTATTCAGCAATGTATAAGCCCAAAAAGAACTAGTTGGTAAGAATTTTCATCAAATATAGCCACTGCCTTAGTGTGTTTATCTACGGGCCAACAGTTCAATTTTTCTAATATGATCTTTCAGGGTATGCTAAGGCATCATGGCCTAAAACATGGGAAATTTTTTATGTATCCTAGATTTTTGGCTGAAATTATTGCAAGAACTTGCAGTAATTTCAATATACATAAAAGGATTCATGTTTACCATTGGCACTCTTTACCTTCAATAAAACGTCTTCTAAAACCAAGTGCCAATGTTTTGTCTGTGGATGTCCCATTGCCTTCTGCAATGTTGGGCATCATTCCAAGAAATAGAGGAGAGGGTCCTGAGCAGGCTCAGCCTAACATTACTTCTTCACCCCCAGGAGCCCAACCACTCCTCATGATACTCAGATGCCTTCTGTTCCTATTGTTAAACCCACATCCCCACTCATATTATATAAAAGAAAAAGATGTTCAGGAGCTCCTTCCTCCTCAGCCCTCTTACAAGAGCCAAATATCCCTGTACAGGAGGACACTTCTACACAGAATATCCAACGGGCACCCACTGAGGTCTCTCCCAACCTCAATTTCAAGGTGGACATCTCAATAGAGATTGTCCATATGGGTTCTGTGGCTGACACTACTGTTGCATCTGCACAAGAGGCACATGACAGGGTCAACATCCATAAGACCACACCCATGGCAACAGAAGGTTTGCTAGCACCATCTGGAAGTCCCCAATACCAAGAACAGAGGGGCCCAGAGGTTTCTACTTCTGGTATTCCTGCCAATGATAGATCACAAGCACCACTTTCGTTTGCTGATTTTGAGGCTAGTCAGCAACTTATGCTATTGACGGATCCTTAGCTGCAACCTGTTGTAGCAATGTTGGAATACTATCAGTCCATCATTGCTGCCCAGGGGGCACAAATCATTGCACTCAGACAGACAGAAGCTGCTCAAAATCAGAGAATGGATTATCTCCAAAAAGGGTTCACCCTCTGTGGAAATAAGATCATTAAATTCGAGCAACTGATTCGAACCCACTTGGCAAAGGGTGTAGGTCCTCCTGACCAAACCAATGCTTCCAAAAAAGGGGGAGAATTGGGAGATCCCTCCATCAGTCCAAGCAGCTCCTACTCCAACAGTCCAAGATTCTAGGCTAGCAGTCCCAACAGCTGCTCAAGCTGTTAGCCTAGAAACTCAAGCTGCTCCTACAAGAACAACTGGAGTTGTTATCAGAGAAGGAATTCAGGCTCCCATAAGTACAGTTCAAGATACATCTTCTGCAATCAAGGATAAAGGCAAAGGCATTCTCATTGAGTCTCCAAAGCAGAAATTTTCATCTAGAGAAGCCCAGATTGCCTATGATGCTGAAATTGCCAGAAAGATAGCAGAAGAACAAGATCAGGCTTTAGACCAGCAAACCCATGCTCAGTCCATGACTACAGAAAGGCTGCAAGATATCCATGACAAAGAGATGGAAAAACGTAAGGTAGCCAAAGTCTCCCAAGAAGTCCAAAGTCAACAGAAATCAAGTCAAGCTGGTGCAAGTAAGTCAGAACCTCGTGTTCAAACTGCTGCTTCAAATCCTCAATCAAAAGAAATCACTCAAGCAAAGCTTGATCAAGTAAAGAGGGTGCTGTTTGAGCATCAGCTTCAGAAAGTGATGGAAATTGAAAAATCATTAGACCAGCATGATTTCACAAAACCTCTTATTAATTATTGGTATGCTAAGCCAATGGACAACATTGACTTAAGATATCAATTTGTAGTAAGAAGGGAATCTGGTCATGAGGAAGAGTATAAGAGCTTAATGCATATAGTCCAAAGGATGACCAGAGATGAGCTCACAAGAATGCATCATGTTGGGTCTGTAACCCAAGTTAGATCCTCTCTTCCACAAGTAAAGCAAGATATCAAAGATTTGAAGAGCAGTTTTGATCCTGAGTCAATAAGGAAAGATATAGAAGATGCCAAGGGGATGAAGATTGCACAAGTTGATCTGTTTGTCAAATCAAAGACTTACAGACTCAAATTTGCAAATGGATCCGGTATGTACTTCAATTTTGAATTCTATGATCTTCCAAAGGCTTTGTTACTTCAGATGAGCTCAGTAAGAATATATTCTGATAGAGAAGATCTGAAGAATGAATTTTTGAAGGCAGTCAATCAGAAACTTGCACAATTGTAAGTTTTTGAAAGCCTTGGTTTGTAAATAACAGTTTTACTTGGTTTTTTTTCCTTATTTGTATAGAACTTAAAGTCTTGTGTAAAGAATTTAAGTTAGGGGGAGATTGTTGGGAAATATTCTAAGTAGTTCAAGCTGTTAGTTAGATTTCTCAAACTGTTAGTAGATTTTCTATGTAAGTACAAAGTTCATGCGGTTAGTTGGAGAAGTTCGAGCTGCTAGTGTAAAAGTTCAAGCTGCCAGAGTAAATTCATTCAAGCTGCATTCAAGCTGCTCTATTCAAGCTGCTCAACAGTTTCATAAACAGAATGTGCTGATATTCAGGAAGAGATATTTACACGAAGATTCCAGCATATCAACTATCAGAGAAGTCAGAGTCCTTCAAGGAAACAAATCAGAAAGCATTATAAATACATAGAATAGGTTTTTCTATTGTATCAAGTTTCTGTACGTTCAAGTTTGTAATAGCTTTTTGTTTAAGTTTTCATAAGCCTCTAAGGTTGTCAAACCCTAAGAAAAATTTGTGTTCTTCGTCTAATCAAACAGATTAGAGGTGATTGTAATCATTGAGTTCAGCAATACAATTAACTTTGTCTATTCAATTATATTTATTTGTTATTGATTCTGAAAGTATTTCTTAAAACAATTAAGTGTTATTCCGCAAATTTCTTAATTGGAATTTGATTCAATACAAGATTATTGGTTTATACTCTGATCAATTCAAACCAGTTAATCTTAGGTAGTAACATTTGGATCCTGACAGAGGTTGATTTTATTGGTTTTGAAACTAGAGTATGATTCGAAGAGGAATGAGAGTCTGAAGACTTGGAATTATCGGTGGGGGTTTCGGAAGCCATTTGTTACCTGTAAGAATAACACACATGTTAGATATATCAGGAAAAGCAAATTATATCCTTCAGATAGAGAAATAGAACATTTAACAAGAAATTGGAAAAATATGTGTTACATTGTTTAAAGCATCCGGATACTAGACAATAATATTAAAATATTATTGTTAGAACTCCAATGTCAATCGGTAAGAGACCAATGTTAATATAACACAAATTTTAAAAATTTATCTTGAAAAATGTGAAATTTCTCTGAAAAAAATAAATTTCCAACACTTAGAAATTTTTTTGAAATTTTGACCTCAAACTCGTATGACACATGAATAGTCTCGGGTGAAGTATGAACAAACTCGAGTGAAATGAGTGTTGAGTATGAATATTAATAGGGTCTGTTTTGTATATTCTCAATACTTTGTGTATGTGTATAAATAGGTGTAGTTGTACTGTTGTTAAGTACAAATTGGATTAGACGAATCAGAATAGAGAACAGAATAGTTTGCTGTGCAAGAAACTTGAAGAACCTCAATGTAATATTATTTCATTCTCAATATTAAGCATTCGACATTGTGTGTTACGATCATGTTGTTTGATTGTTAAATGTTGAATTGAATTTTTGAAATTGAATATACCAATGAGACTAAACTCTGATAAAGTTATCTCAAACTCGGCTGACATATGAGTAAACTTGATTAAAGCAATGTGTAACTCGAGCAGTGTTCTATTAGGTTTTTTTTCGAAATTCAGAAATTCATCCGGGGTTTTTGAATCACTGGAAGATTTTAAGTGAGGTTTTAATCGAAGGTTCAATTTTAAAGACGAATAGAATGGTATAAGTTTCAGAAATTAACTCCAAACACACTGAATTGAATTTGGAATTTATAGATTTTTTTAGAAAAAGTGTGTTGTTCACAAATTTTGTCAAATTTTGGAGTTTTAATCTAATTTTAGGCAAAGTGTTTTTCAAAAAGTGTTTGTAAGTGAAAACCGAACACTCGAGCTTAATTTGGGATCAATTGATGAATTTTTTGTTGGAAATTGTGATTTTGAACTTGGTTTTTATTATATGTTTTTGTTCAAACTCGGGCAACATTAAGCTCTTAGTATTGACCGAGTTTTATAAAGAAGTGATCGAGTTTGAACTCAGATTTGACTGTGTTTTATCAAACTTTGATCGAGTTTGATAAAACCTTGACCGAGTTTGATCAAGCGTTGACCGAGTTTTGTCAAGTGTGATCTAGTTTGATCAAGTTATACTCGAGTTTGATAAAGTTATACCCGAGTTTGACATAGAGTCATTCGAGTTTCATAAGGCTTCAATCGAGTTTGATCCTTATACATTCGAGTTTGTTCACTTAATATTTGAGTTTCATTCTTGTTCATTCGAGTTTGATACTTATCATTCGAGTTTTAACATTAATCATTCGAGTTTCATTCCAACTTTTGACTATATGACCTTTGCTGCTAAAATTGGCCCTAACTTTTGACTGGAACATCGTTAGAAGACCTACCATATGCTAAAACAAAGCTTGAACCAAGATCTATGATTTGTAGAACCGGCAAACCTGGTTAGGGAAATTTTCAAGACCTATTTCGACTCAAGAAAAAAGTAACGGGCAATTTTTTTACTAGAAAAGCTAAAATTTCAACGTCAAAAAGTCAATTCAGAGCCGATTTTCAACGAGTTATCATTCACATATACTTTTTTCGGAGATTTAATCAAAAATCACTCATCAGTCAATAAAAGATCTTGGAAGATTCAATATCAACAATTCAAAATGGCAAATGATCATAATCAGTTTTTGAATCTTTTTATTTTATGCACACATAAAAATATTTTTTAGCTGAAAAGAATAAGTTTTTTAAGGATATTCATTTCTGATTCTCTAAATAGATCATTGAGGTTAATTGTTCTAATCTCTTTGATTTTCATTATCTCATTGCCTCTGAGATTCTCTTCATGCATTCTTAATTCTTCCAATTCATTCATACTGAATTCTCCCATAATCTCCCATGAGCTAATTCTTTCCTGAAAATCTGATTCGTTTCATATCATATATCATATTTTACATTTCATTTTGATACATCCGATCTCATCATTCTCCAAATTCATTCTAAGCTGAAAATCCTAATAATTTTTTTTGTTTTGATATCCCATGAGCTGAAATGCTAAATATCATTTCTGCTGACTCAGATTATGCACCAAATTGTGTGATAGACATAAACATCGCTTCTATGGTCTAACCAGAACCGGAAGACCTACCCAATGAGCAAACCACCTATAACTATTAGTTGAGAAGTGTCAGTTATCACGGGATACTGATGTTGGTACATCCTGTGTGACGACAGCAGTCTAAGTGGTCCTACATTGTGATTTTAGCAAGTGTGTGATATATATGTTTATATATGGTTGATATTTATTAGTGTTTGTATGTTTGAACTTGATGTAACGTATTACAAGAAGTTCAAACATAAACTAGAAAGATAAAATCAATCATAAGTAATAACGTAAGGTTCAACACTTAGTTGTTTATGTAAAAGGCTAGATTCGAATTATATATGGGTTGACATTCGAATCTGTGATAGATTCGAATGTAACCATAGATTCGAAAATAGGCTAGATTCGAGACTGTCAATATGGACAGATTCGAATGGGCCTTGGGCCAGATTCGAGGTTGGCCCACAACAGACTCGAATCAGGGTCTATAATTAGGGATAGACTCGAATAATTAGTAGACTTTTTGCAGAATTCGTGAGGAATTAAGCAAGAGGCGATCTCGAGTTTATCAGCTAGGTGAGTGCCGTTTCGGAGAGAATTAGTACGTAGGATCGTTCGTGTGTCGTTCGTTCAGCGTCTAATAGTCTCCGTGTTCCGTTGGTTGAGAGTTGTCCGTCTAACCGTCAACGAGGATTCCGCACTCGTTCACGGATCCGCGTCTTGATAGATCTTGCAGTCGTAGACCTTACAAGTGGTATCAGAGCCTACGGAGTGTTCTTGGTGTTCTTCGTGTTCATCAGATACATTCTAGGTTTCTTGACGCTAGTTGGACGGTTTTGCTCTCAAAAACGTGTTTTTGAGCTTAGCAAATTCATATTCGGGAAACACTTTGTTGTTTTTCACGTTTTTGATCGAAATCATTATTTTTCGTTTGAAAAATAGTGGTTTAATCTGTAAAACGTCAAAAAATCAACGTGTTAGCCGTTTTTCGAGTTTGCGGCGCTCGAATCTATAGGGGTAATTAGGGTTTCACTTTAGTCTCGAGTCTAACCTAAATACGCTCCTTTCGAGTCAATTTCAGAGAGTTTCGAGTCTACCTTGTTTCGAATCTGTTACTTCATTCGAATTGGATCTCGAGTCTGTGTTGTTTCGAGTTTATTTCGAGTCTGTTACTGTTTCGATTCTGTGCTTCGACTCTGCTGACATTCGAATCTGCTGAGCTTTCGAATCTAAGGACCATCGAATCTAAGGAGTTGTTCGAATCTGACATAATTTCGAATCTAATTGACTTTTAAGACTTAATCGAATTTAATCTCAACAGATTTAATATTAATTAGTTTCGAATCTATCTAGATTCGAATAAGTTAGTCTAAATCAGTTTCGAATTAAATTAATTAAGTTCAAATTCAATTTGTTTCAGAAAAGATGTCAAATCTTCAGAAATTCCTTGAGATGGATCACGAAGTTGGGAAGGCAAATGCACCGCCTAAGCTGATGAAAGTTGAGGACTATTACTGGTGGAAGGACAGATTTACAGATTTTGTACGATTCAATGATATGCGCATGTGGGTGTGCATAGATGAAGGGTACATTCCGCCAGTATCTGAAGTTGAAGGCCGTCAAAAGGTCTTGTCATATCAGATGATGAAAGAGGATGACAAGAAACTATTTGAAGCTGAAAACAAAGCTTTCTCCATAATCCGTATGGCTTTACCTCAAGATATTTTACACACATTTCGAACTCAAAGGACGTCGAAGGAACTTTGGGAGTCTCTCCAGAAAAGGTGTGAAGGTAATCCTCGGGTGCGTAGAAAGCGTACAGAGCTGTTGACCCAACAGTTTGCGATTTTCAAGGCAATTAAGGATGAACAGTTGGATGATATTATCACAAGGTTCTATCATCTGATAACGGAACTTGAAAGTCATGGAATTGAGTATTCGGACACTGACAAGAACAACAAGCTTCTTGATGCCCTACCAGCCAAATGGGCTATGTACGTGGCAATGATTAAGCTGAATGAGGACAAATATTATGCTCAATCACTTGATGACATTGTGGGAACGTTGAGGGCATATCACTTCGAGATGATTAAGGCTGAGACTGATTACGAGCAAGTCCAGAATCCAGCTATGTATTTTGGAAAGACATCTAAATCATCAGTGACAGCTGAACCGAAGAGTGCTACAGCGTTTTTCAGCGGAGAAACGTCATCGCCACCAGAGTTCGAAGACTCACTGAATCGCGCGTTCTTAGGGTTAGGAAGATCGGAAGAACCGCAACCTCCAGTCCAACAGGCATCGACCAGTCAGAGCTATTCGAAGATGCCCATGAGCGCAAAGTCAGCGGAAGAGCATCTGAATCTACTTGCTTCGTTTGTGGCCGCTTATGGAAATTGTGTTCAAGGGAAGATCAATGATCCGGCTCTTTGGGATGAAGATTACGATCAGGTCGACCTTGATGACTTAGAGGAAATGGATCTTAAATGGCAACTGGCCATGGTGACCCAGAGGGTTAAAAGATTCATTAAGAGAACTGGAAGGAATTTATAGATGAATAACAAGGGGATCGGATTTGATAAGTCCAAGGTGAAATGCTATAACTGTCAAGGACTAGGACACTTCGCAAGGGAGTGCCAGAGGCCAAAGGTAGAGACATACCAGGGACAGAGCCAACATCAGGGACAATCCCAAAATCAGTCCCAACAAAGATACCTTCCGAGTTCCTCATCTGGTCAAGCCAATCTAGCGGGTCTACTATCCAATGTCACCTCTGACAGACAGCTAGACGGTACCTATGACTGGAGTTCACATCCTGAGTCAAATGCTAGAGCTTTCATGGCTGAAGTTACTGAGAATGGTTGTGAAGAAGACGAGCAGACCACAAGGGACAGCAGTCCGATGTGGGTAGAGAAGGCGAATGATCAGACCGTGCTGGAGTTTGCTGCTCAGATGGCCAATGTGGAATCTGATAACTCTAAGGTTAGCCTTTCTTATTCTCTATTTTCAGAATTATGTGCTTTGTGTGCTACTTCTAATGATAGGTTAAATCTAGTCTTAGAATCACATAAAACCATATCTGCTCAAAATGATAACTTAAAAATAGAAAACGCTAGCCTAAATGATATAAAGCAAGATTTAAAAGAAAAGCTTAAGGCTGATGCTCAAGACGTAATAGTTCTAAAAGACAAACTGAGTGAGCAGTGTGTTAGGATAGAACTAATGTATGAGCACGTAGAGGCCTTGACCAAAAGTCTGAAGGATAAGGACATAGAGCTAGCCGAGACCAAGGTTAAGGTAGCAGAGGCAAATAGCAAGCTGGAAAAGTTTAGGAATTCGAGCCTAAACCTAGGAAAAGTCTTAGATGCCCAAAGACAGTCTAAGAAGCCTGTAGGTCTAGGTTTTCATGAAATTCCTCCACCATTCAATGCGAACTATGTGCCTCAGCCTCAGGAGAAAACTGACAAGGCAGTAGACTTAGAGGACCTACCTGAACCGACACTTGAGCCTACAGTTGATAATACACCTAAGGTGGTTGACTCAACCGTCAAGGTCAAGAAAGTGAAATTTGTGTCTTCCTCCAGTGAAACACCTGCCGGAAAACAGAAAATTTCATGGGCTGACCAGGTCGAAGAGACAGACACTGTAGATGTACCAAAGGCAGTAGACACTAGTGAGACACCTAGATCTAAGGGAACAACCAAAAAGTCCATGGATAAGATGTCTTGCTTTAGATGTCACGAGAAAGGGCATGTTGCTTCTCACTGTCCACTTAGGAAAGCAGATGTTACCCCTAAGACAGTGAACCCAACACCTGTTAAGCCCTCACCCAGTGTGGCAAGCAGCAGTAGTTCTCAACCTACCGAGAAAACTGTGCAGGCCGCACCCAAACAAGTTGTGAAAAACACACCGGTTAAGGTTGGACCAAAGGAAGTGATTAGGACAAATTCACCGAGTCGTGTCAATAATCAATCTAGGTCAGCACCACAGCAAGTCTATAGGAGCACCACACCTAGCAGGTCACATACTCCAGTTAGGTCTCATACTCTAGTTAGACAGTATGCACCGGTAAGAGCTCAAGGATCACAGTCAGAAATGGCATATAATAGAAATTATTCTAGAGCTCCACAACAAATGCCTACACCAAGGCAAAGAGTGAACTTAAATCACTCGGCACCACAACAGAATTCAGTTCAAAGGCCCAAGTCACCTGAAAGGCGAGATGGGTACTTGAAAGAGTTCACGTATGTGGACGAGAATGGTATTACCAAGTCAGTCATGGCTTGGGTTCCCCGTGATAACTAACCTATTTTTCTTTCATGTGCAGGAGATAACTACCGGTCCAAACAACAAGTGGTTCGTCGACAGTGGTTGCTCCAGGCACATGACGGGGGAAAGGAGTCTTCTCACAGACTTCAAGGGGGGTAATAGGGGATTTGTATCATTCGCGGGTAACAAGGGTGGAAATATCACTGGAACTGGAGAAGTCACTAATGGGACGATTACTTTGGATCAAGTTTATCACGTTGATAAACTGGTTCATAATCTCATTAGTGTCTCTCAAATCTGTGATAAAAAGAACTCAGTGTTATTTACTGACACTGAGGCGTTAGTGCTAAAGCCTGGATTCAAGATACCTGAAGATTGGATATTGATGCGGGCGCCAAGGAAGAATGACTTGTACATGCTCGATATGAACAAGCCAGATACTTCGATGGGTCCGATCTGCTTACTATCAAAAGCTTCAGAGACGGAGTCCGTACTGTGGCACAGACGCATGGCTCACCTGCACCTGAGGAAGATGAATTACATTACGAAGCATGGATTGGTGCAGGGTGTGCCCATGAAAAGTTTTCAGTTCGAGGATAAGTGTCTACCTTGCATGAAGGGCAAACAACACAAGAAGACACACAAGTCCAAGAAGCAGAATTCCATAGCCTCAACATTCGATCTGTTGCACATGGACCTTTTCGGCCCAATCAACAAAAGGAGTATTGGAGGTAGTTGGTACTTCTTAGTTATCACCGACGATTACTCACGTTTTTCTTGGGTTTTCTTTTTAGGTACGAAGGACGAGACGGCTGCAAGGCTCATCGGGTTCTTGGACCAAGTGGAGAACTCATACGGAACTAGGGTTAAATGTATTCGTAGTGATAATGGAACTGAATTCAAAAACACTGTAATTGGTGTATATTGCCTATCAAAGGGCATAGTGCATCAATTCAGTGCACCATATGAACCTCAACAGAATGGGGTGGCCGAACGTAAAAATAGAACTTTGATTGAGGCTGCAAGGACTATGCTTTCGGATTCAAAGCTTCCTACCATGTTTTTGGGGGAGGCAGTGAATACCGCGTGCCACATTTTAAACCGAGTCCTTACAGTCAAATCATTGAACAAAACATGCTATGAAATTTTGAATAAACGGCCACCTAACTTAACTGGATTCGAACCGTTTGGAGTACAATGCACACTTTTAAGAACAAAACATCAACCGAAGTTTGGTGAAAAGGCTGACGAAGGATACTTCCTAGGTTATGTGCCAAACTCACCAAACAAACGGGTGTTTAACAAAACAACTGGTACTGTGGAGATTGTGTATAACATTGAAGTCACAAGTTATACACAAGAACCCCAAACTGGTCCGGAATGGATATTTGACTATGATAAGTTATTTGAGTCATTTAACATTCCTCTGGATGATAATGCAGGTACAATCGAGAAGGACTTGGCGACGTTGCATCTGAACGACGATGGCCAAATCTTTCCAAGGACCACGTTCGAATCTACATCCGAGCCTACTGCGACTGTAGATGGATCTCCAGAAGTTGCTGATCAAGAGACACCTAACTCTGAGAATCAGATTCAAGCTTCAAGTTCTAACTGTGAGGAAAACGTCCGTGAGGAGGAAAATGTAGAAGCTGAGCCTGTTCCCCCTTTAGGTGAAATAGGATCCAACTTAGGAGATAATCTAAGGGTTGATGAAATAGAGACCTCTAGGATTAACAAGAACCATCCAATAGATAGCATCATAGGAAATCCTAATGAGGGTGTGAGGACTCGGAGTAGTGTAATAACAACACTGTGTTGTTGTCGATGATAAACGACTCCGAGGCATATCACACATGTCTATATTCGTGTTTCATATCGCAAGTAGAGCCCAAAAATATGCAAATGGCACTTAAGGACAACTCCTGGGTTGAAGCGATGCAGGAAGAACTTTCACAATTTAGGAAACTAGAAGTGTGGGAGTTAGTTCCGTTACCTCGAGGGGAGATTGCAATAGGAACCAAATGGGTTTTTAAGTGCAAGAGAGACGATCGGGGTATAGTCACGCGCAACAAGGCGAGATTAGTTGTAAAGGGTTTCAACCAAGAGGAGGGAATCGATTACAACGAAGTTTTTGCACCAGTAGCAAGGCTGGAAGACATTAGGTTGTTTCTAGCGTTTGCCTCCTTCAAAGGCTTTAAGGTATATCAACTGGATGTTAAGAGTGCTTTCCTGTATGGGAAAGTGAAGGAGTTGGTGTATGTAGAACAACCGCCCGGATTTACAGATCCAAAATATCCTGATAGAGTATATTGCTTAGATAAGGCTCTTTATGGATTACATCAGGCACCTAGGGCGTGGTATGAGACTTTATCCAACCATCTTTTAGAAAACGGTTTTGAAAGGGGTAGGATAGATAGTACTCTATTTGTGAAGAGGAAGGGAAAACACTTTATCTTGGTACAAGTGTACGTCGATGATATCATTTTTGGATCATCAGACGAACAGATGTGCAAAGATTTCGAAAAGGTGATGAAGTCTAAGTTCGAGATGAGTGCTATGGGGGAGTTGAATTTCTTTTTAGGGTTACAAGTTGACCAAAAGAAGGAAGGAATGTTTATCCATCAAACTAAGTATGTCTATGACATATTAGAACGGTTTGGGATGGAAGGAACTAAGTTGACTGCCCACTTCAGCACGCCGATTCAAGTGAATCACAATCTCGGGCCGGGTACTGAAAGTGATACCGATGTGGATCCGACTTTATATCGGGCCATGATTGGGTCCCTTATGTATTTTAACTGCTTCAGACCTGAATACTTATGTTTGCCTGTTGTATTTTGTGCTAGGTTTTCAAGGATCCGAAGGAGATGCATATGAAAGCTGTGAAGCGGATTCTACGATACCTCAAGTCGAAACCGAAGCTGGGACTTTGGTATCACGCGGAGGGAGATCTAGAGTTGGAAGCATTCACAGATTCTGACTACGGAGGATGCAGCTTGACGCGCAAATCAACGACTGGAGGTTGTCAGTTCCTAGGAGGGAGATTGATGTCCTGGCAGTGCAAGAAACAAACGTCGGTAGCCGTGTCAACGTGCGAGGCCGAGTATGTTGCTGCTGGTAGTTGCTGCTCACAGGTTCTGTGGATACAACAACAATTGCGGGATTACGGTTTGGCTTACACTCAAACTCCTATTAGGATAGACAATCAATCTACAATTGCTATAACTAATAATCCAGTTAAACACAGTAAAACAGAGCACATAGACATAAGGCATCATTTTATTCGTGATTGTGCTGAAAAGAACTTAATCAAACTAGTAAAGGTGGCAACGGAAGATAATAATGCAGATTTATTTACCCAAGCGTTTGATAAGTCACGGTTTGAGTATTTAATTCAACTGAATGGAATGCGCAACCCAGAGTAATTTGACCTTAGTAGTAGTGAGTTTATTTTCTTTCAGAGTCGTAGTATTTCTTTCTTTACAATAGTCTGCTAATTTAGGAAAGTTTCTATTTTTAGTAAGTTTCTAATTTTAGTAAGTTTCTATTTTTAGTAGGATAGTAGATTATCATATTTTTATTGCTATTTCTTTATGAAAAACAAAAGAAAAAAGAGAGAAAATTACAAAAAAAAAAAAAAAAAGAGAATATCAGAAAAGAGAGTTAGGTCTTAGATACATAGGTTCAAAGTGACGAAAATTAGCACCGTCGTTACAGACTATAAGTATTTAGGCTTTCACACATAACGCAACTAAATCCTAAGTGTTTTACTTTACTTAGTTTGATGTGTTGGTAGGCATAATACATCTAGGGAATCTCAAGGCTAATAAAATATTCTAGAAAAAGTCAAGCGTGTCACTAACTTAGATGTACGACCAATCGGTCTTAATTTTTATGTACAAGACATACAAACTTTGAGTCTAAATGAGGTATGCAAGCTTTCTGGGGATGTATGGCAACATCAAATACATCTAAAAATGGAAAGAATAGAAATATCATATGTAACTGAGAGTCGAAAACATGCAACTCTGTTGTACGTAAGTACAGACCTGTTGTCTCTGTTTAGATTCGGGTTAGCAGACATGTCGCTTTGTTGTACGTCAGTACAGACCTGTCACCGCTGTCTGCTACCTTTAAAAATAAACCTTAAGTCGAACTAAGACACTTTGTTGTATGAGAATACAGACCTGTGTCCGATGTTTGTCTTTTAAAGAAAGTTTGCAAATACCAACAAGTTAGAATCTTTGTCTGTGTGCCTTGATCATAAAAGTATGTCTATGTCTGAGTGACGTAAGATAATTTCCTGATAACTAAAAAGGCCAAGGGATATTCCGAAATGTAGAATGTTTAAAGGGGTAAAATACCAACAATCGGCTAAATGGGTATGTCACGACAAACAATCAAAGGAATTCAAAAAATTCCTAAGTGTGAAAGTTTAAGTACTGAAAGTTAGTATCGGACATCGCTATCTGATTGAACCTCTCTTAGACTATACTCATCAAAAATATATTGTTTAGTATTCAGCTTAGCTTGTAAATTCTTTAAGTTTAGCTTAAGTCTAGAATAAATTTTTTGGTTAAAATTTTATTTTATCTTTATTTTTATTTTTACCATAGTTTATTTTAGTTTAGTTTAATTTTTACTTAGGTAAAAGGTCAAAAGTTACTGAGGGTGCATTCAAAGTTGGATAAAATAAACAATGCGTGAACTATCTTGAGCTTAGGGTAAAAGAATTGGCATAGTTTATCTGGTTACACGATACCGTAGAAAAAAATTAGAAAAGTTGAATTTATTTCAAAATTTTCGAAAATTTTTCTAAGTATTGGTGGCTTCGAATCTAAGACAGACTCGAAGCAGTAAGACTTCGAATCTGTCAGTAGATTTGAATCTAAACTTAGACTCGAAGGATTGGTTGTATAAATAGGTCAACAGTGAAGTCATTTAATACTTACTGTTTTCGAATCTATACTCTCGAATCTATATTGGAGATTTCGAATCTGTTCTCGAGTCTACCGTTTCTCTCCTAAACGACATTTTGTCGACTTTGAAGACGTTGTGTTCGATTCTACAGACACTTCTAGGTATAATCAACCGGATTGTACAAGATTTGTATAGTTTTATACACAATTTTAGGCTAAAACATCAAATTTTGAAGTTTTATGGCTCAAAATAGGGTTTTTGCTAAATAACTAAGTTTGGACCTATAAAATATCAAATTAAGGGCATAAATCATTGATTAGAACCTAGTTGAACTAATGTATGTGATTTACCAAGTTCAAAATGGTTAAAATCGTGGGTTTTAGTTGAAAAATCAGACGTCGGGGCTTCGAGTCTATTCCTGGACCTTCGAATCTGTTCATGGGTTTCTCGAATCTGTCATTAGATTCGAGATGACCATGATATTCGAATCTGTCCATTAGACTCGAAGAGGGACTCTTCGAATCTGTCCATTACACTCGAATATGGACACTTCGAATCTGTTACTTTCGAATCTGTACTTTATTTACTTTGTTTAATTTAAATTTTATTAAACTTGTGGAAATTTAATTGTGTTAGATTTTGTATTTAATCAAGTACAAAATAAAACAAATGTTGAATTTAAACAAGTTTATTGATTTTTAATGAGTCTAACAGTTTTATTTATTGTACAGATATGGCAGTTCGCGCTTTTGTCCCGAAGCATAATATGGTCCTTAATCCAGATAATAATATCCCTGAGGCGCAGGGTTTTCGTGAAGTTTTGGACTTCCTAGCTGAGTCTAGGATTAGCTATGCTTTGTATCATAACATTCCAATTGTAATTTCGTATGTCGCCAGTTTTACGATCATTTACAGGTGGACTGTACTGTCACCCCGACAGTTATCAGAACCAGAATCGCTGGCCAGCCTCTAGTCTTCTCAGCAGATATGTTGCGCCAAGTGCTACAGTTGGGTTCTCAAGAACAAGAAGATGGGCCTATTGACTTTCCATTAAGTATTAGGCAGACTGCTTTTCTGAGAATGGGCTACAGTTTAGATGTGACAAAGTCGTCATACATGAAGAGTGGCCTGATTGGGCAATGGAGATTCCTGGTGCACGTATTCATGGTCTGTTTTGCACCGAAGAAAGCTGGCTTTGATTACATAGTATCAAAGATCCAATCTGGAGTTATTGCATTGGTATATAATCGGAAGTTCAGCTTTTCGCAGATGTTCTTCTCGGAGTTCGTTCATCAAATTACGGCTCCAGAAAGGGAACGATTCTTGTTGTACCCAAGGTTCATTATGATGCTGATAAGGCATTTCTTGCCAGACTTGCCGCCGTCAAATGATTCTCTGAGTGTTAACATTATGGACAAACGGATTTTCGCTGATTGTTCCTCACACCGAGGAAGATTGGCTGTTCCTGTTGCTCGTCCATTGTTCGGAGCTATAGTGGATAGGGATTTTCAAGCCCCGGAAGTTGCCAACTGGGCAGGGGTCATTGAGTTTCCACAACAACAACAACAGCAACAACATCAACAGCAACAACAGCCTCGTGCTCGGCCGCGTGACCCAAGACGCCGACAAAGACCAGCCGCGAGTCAAATCCAGGCTTCCAGGCCTTCTACGAGCGAACAGCCCCAAGCACAGGAAGCAGGGCCTTCAAGTGCTATTCCTGAATCTGAGCAGATTGCTCAAACCTTGGAAGAAATATGGGCATCTGGTCCACATGCCAATGAAGATGTGGCAGCAGCATTAGTGGATGAGCTGCTTAGTCCCCCAGTAGATACAGATGATGTATTTAGAGATGTGGAGGAATACGAGCCAGAAGGGGCAGATGACGGATTAACATCCTCGGAATCCGACTCAGAATCCGCGGACGTTCAGGCAGCTGCAGTTCCAGATATTCAAATTGGAACTTATGGTTCGAGATTGATTATAAATGAGGGTGGTTCGAGGAGGCGCGTGAACAGGGAATTGGAAGAGTCTGATTTTGAAGAAGAGGAAGTTCCTCAACTAGTGACAAGGTAACGGGCCAAACGTCACAGGTTCATGCAAGGATCGTCTTCAGCTCCTATAGATCAACCAGAAATTCCACAACATCAAGAACCTCAAACCACCACTCCACCACCACCACCACCTCAAGATGAACCGTATATACCATCACCGTTCATTCCTACTCCTATACAGTCCATTCCATCTGCCTCGACCACATACACTGACAACCAAAGGTTTCTGCAGCTTAAAGCTCGCGTTGACTTCCAGAATGTCCAAATCTTAAGCCTAACCAAGGCGATCGGAGAAATTCAGACTCATAATGCAAATCTTGATAAAGAAAATGCCGATTTGAAGAAGATTGTGGAGCAAGTCCAGGAAGAGAACGTAGAAATCAAAACTTTTGTTTGCGATCAGGCGGCTGAGATAAGGTCGATGCGCTCCCTAATTGAGCAGTTAATGAAAAATTTACAGGCTCAGGGGGAGACATCGTGCCGAGATCAGGAGGTGCAGAGAAGAGATGATAATGAAGGCGATGATCCCAGTGCGAATAAAGAGTTTGAGTCTGTAGATTTTCCTGCAGCTCAAGTTACACAAGTTGAGGGGGAGCCTAGTCAAGGCGAAGGAGAAAGGGGTGAGGCTAGTTCATCTAAACAGCCTACAGACTTTGAGATCAGCGAGATGATTGAAGCGCTCATGGATCTTGAAGATGATCCACTGGATGTAGGTTTTGATAACGAAGATGAAGAGCTGGAAGAAGGGGAGTTTGTGCCAGGGGAGATAGTGGACTGGCGGTCGGATGATGAAGTACTTGCTGATGAGGATGATGAAGCTGACGAGATAGTGGTGCAGCAGAATCCTATCACTGATACTTACATGATTGATGGAAATAAAATTGTCGATGCAGATATAGTTAATGTTGCATTGAATCCTCAGCCATCGACAGAAGAACCTGCAAGAGAGCTAACTAATGAAGAAAAACGAAAGCTATGGTTCAGGGCTGAAGAGAAAGAAGCAGCAATTAAAAAGACAATGAGAGTTCCAGGTACTGGGAAGCTGTCTGAGCGAATTTTAAGCTGGTTCTTTGACAGAGATCTGCAGCTATTTATAATAAAGAGAAAAGACGGGCTTCAGTACATGAGGCGAACTTTAAAAGCGTTCAACTCCCTGCCAAAAATCGAAATCACTGCGCTAGCTTGCAAAGATCTTATAAACATCGGCAATGATCCCTACGCGAGCGTAATCGAAAGAATCATAAGAAAGGAAGGGAGATCAAGGAAGTTCGAACGTTTGAATCCAAGGGTCGGGAGAAGAGTTGAGGATCCGTCACGTATTGATCCTCTAACTGGACGACCTTGGATGAGGATTCACTATAAGCCGGCTAGATGTCTTAGGAGGGTTCCTCTCAAGCCAATGCCACAAAGTATTCTGAAGAATCTGAAATGGTGGTATGCTGACACGGAAACTGGGGAAGCGGTTATGGAAGACTTAGAAGAAAATGTTATTCTTAGAGTCTATGACCCGCTTCACCTGGTAAACCTATCTAAAGAAGATCTGCAGATTTTATATAATTGTAAGATTTCCAGTGACGCACATATGGATACTGAGGCAAGTAAGTATGAAAATGTAGTCAAGGTATGCATCGAGAAAGGTCTGTATGCTGGTAGTGTTTTGAATCAATAAATAAACCAAGTTCTTAAATCAAATGTGTGAATTATTAGAAGCTATCGTCAAGGGGGAGTCTGTTGGTACATCCTGTGTGACGACAGCAGTCTAAGTGGTCCTACATTGTGATTTTAGCAAGTGTGTGATATATATGTTTATATATGGTTGATATTTATTAGTGTTTGTATGTTTGAACTTGATGTAACGTATTACAAGAAGTTCAAACATAAAGTACAAAGATAAAATCAATCATAAGTAATAACGTAAGGTTCAACACTTAGTTGTTTATGTAAAAGGCTAGATTCGAATTATATATGGGTTGACATTCGAATCTGTGATAGATTCGAATGTAACCATAGATTCGAAAGAAGGCTAGATTCGAGACTGTCAATATGGACAGACTCGAATGGGCCTTGGGCCAGATTCGAGGTTGGCCCACAACAGACTCGAATCAGGGTCTATAATTAGGGATAGACTCGAATAATTAGTAGACTTTTTGCAGAATTCGTGAGGAATTAAGCAAGAGGCGATCTCGAGTTTATCAGCTAGGTGAGTGCCGTTTCGGAGAGAATTAGTACGTAGGATCGTTCGTGTGTCGTTCGTTCAGCGTCTAATAGTCTCCGTGTTCCGTTGGTTGAGAGTTGTCCGTCTAACCGTCAACGAGGATTCCGCACTCGTTCACGGATCCGCGTCTTGATAGATCTTGCAGTCGTAGACCTTACAACTGACAGGGTCAAGTAAAGGGAAAATGTAAATGTGTTAGGCATAAAAAGGCCTCAGTCAAACCTGCTCTACATCTGACGGGGAGATTTTTAATCAAACCTGTTGATGCACTTGAAGGTATAATTTAAGGCCTGTTTATGCCTTATGGAAACCTGAAAAGTGATTTACAATATCAGCCCAAAGCTGTTTAACATGTTGCATTCGTTGCAACAAAGGCAGTTTGTCCAAGCTGTTCTGTCTGCTGAACAGGCTGGACATAAACTGTCTACGCTGCTCTATTCTGTTGAGCAGCTTGGACAGTTTACAAGTGTTCTGTTCTTTGTGAACAAAACCTGTTCTTTGTGAATAGGTTAAACACTTTATTCGAATATGTTTCCAATTCCTCATATATTGTTTTTTGCTACAAGATCAGTTTACAAGTCGAAGACAAAGTTGAAAACAGAACTGCACAGCCTGCCCACACTATTCTGTTACATGAAGACAAACAGATATCTAAAAAGGGTGACAGACCTTTTCTTATATCAAAATGGCATTAGCAAAAGAAAAAAGATGCATAGTTGACATTCCTCTTTTGGTTAAAGCGTTATGCAACAGTGACAAAAAGGAAAAGACAAAGATTCTACCATGTGAAGAAAAAGATACTTTATCAGAACGTTAGGTGTTTTGTCTTTTTGGAAAGACTTTCCACTATCTCATCTGTCCAATGAAGAAGCTTCACTGAGATTCTCCTTTTGAGTATAAAAGGAAGCTTCTAAGGATTATGAGATATCAAGAGTGTGAAATCAGAACGTGCATTGAAGTGTGTTATTCCATGCATGCAAGTCTGCTTATATAAAATAGTAGAGTGTGTCTCAGCTGTTTATGCTTAAGCTATCCATCTGAGTCTTGTAAAAACAGTGAGTTTTTGGAGAATCTGGATGTACAACTACCAGAGATAGTAATGGAAGATCCCTATGTGCCAACCTCTGTTACTACCATAACTCCTGCTGTTGAAGGAGCTGACCCTGAAATCAGAACCTTTGAGAAGGCCAAAACTCAACGGTCTTATGAAGACAAAAGACTGGTTACTCCGGATGCAAAAGCCAGGAATAACCTGGTTATCTCTCTGGCTGATGATGTGTTCAAACATGTTGACAAGATGAAGACTGCAAAGGAGATGTGGGAAACTTTTTGTATCGTCTATGATGGACCCATAATCACACTGGACAACAGGATTAACAATCTTGTTAGACAGTATGAACTCTTCTTTGTAAAACCAAAGGAGACACTCACAGAAACCTACACCAGGTTTACTGCTCTTGTTAATGATCTCAAAGCTGTTTGGATCACAAAAGACAGCCTGACTCTGGTGAACAACTTTTTGGACATCTTGCCTGAAGAGTGGAACTATTTTTCTACCATCTTGAGAAATTCAGGTTCCATCAAAGGTATGGATCTCGTAAACTTATATGGATACTTACTAAATGATGAGCAGTCAAGGCAGCAGAAGAGAAATGCCTTCGAAAGGTCCAAGAGAGGTGTTGCCTTAGTGGCCAGCGTGAGTCAACCTGTTGGTCAGGTGTGTGATGTGTTCTCACAACCTGATCAACAGACTGATGAAGAAAGAGAGGAAATGTCTGATGAAGAAGATAGTGCAGATCTTGCTGAACTTGATGATGAGCAAATGATTGCAATGCTTGTCAAAAGGTTCAACAAGAAGAGGTTTGGAAGAAATATGCTGCAGGGGAACTCAAATGCTGTCAAAAAGAAGGCATTTGATAAATCTAAAGCTGAGTGCTTCAAATGTGGCAAAACTGGCCATATAGCTGCTGACTGTGTGTCAAAAGCTGTTGGACAGTCTTCCAAACCATACAAGACTAACAGGGACGACGGCTATAGGGTTAATTACCTTATGGCCATGGCTAAGCTGAAGAAGTTGGAAAACTCAGTGGCTTCCAACAAACAAAAGGGACCGATGGCAGAGACATGTGACTGGGAGGAGTCTGATTCATCCTCAGATAAAGAAGACAACGACTTTTTAATGGCCAACACTGACGTCCCATCAACTAGCAACTTGAAACAGGACTTGGTTGAAGTTAAAGCCTTCAACAACTTAGAGAATTGGAACCCTACAATGGTGTACAAGGTACAAAATTTTATGGCTTACAGTTCTGATGAAAATTTTAAAATGTACGAATATATGCTGGTTGACTTAAAACCTTGCTGTTGAGAAGCATAATGTTTTACTATCAGAAATCTCTAAGCTTAAAACTGATCTTGAAATAAAATCCAGTAAACTGGACAGTTTCCATAAGTTGGAAACTAAGCTTGATGAATTTAAACACATCAACTCTAGTTAACTCAAAGAAAACAGAGAAACAGATGTAAAACATGCAAAGCTTCAAAAGATAGTTGACTCTTGGTGCCAATCAGCACAAAAAGTCAGCCATTGCATCAGTCAGCAGATCCCTGCACAAATCCAAGCCTATCTTGGAGGGGATGTTGACCAAGCAGCTTCCATTGTTGAGATTAATAATCTGAAAGATGACTTATCCACTCTTGGTGAGCTTCCCAGTACTTTCATTCAAAATGTTAATGGAAAGCTAGTCTCAACAAACAGGTTTGTCAGGCCTCAAAATACTGACAGCTTGTGTGAAAAAGCTCCAAAAACTGATAATGGAATGTGTTCTCCATCAAATCAGCCTACTAGGTGCTCTGCTGATTCACACAAGCAAAAGAAAGGTAAACATGCTCAAGCTGCAGTAGTGGACACTAAACCTGTTGACAAAACAGGATCTGGGTCCAAAGCTGATGGTAAGAGACACGTTAATCCTTTTGATGCTAAACATTTTGAAAATAAGTTTTCAAAAGGTAAGCAGACTGCTTTCAACAAGGGTAAGTCTCATGTTGAAAGCAAATCTGCTGTGGTTTCAAATAAGTTTTCAAATCACAGTGGAAAACTGGTTATAAATGAAAATAAGTCTTTCAAAACCAGAAACAATGATTATGTTGATAGGCAGCATCAATCACATCTCAGTAAGGGCAAAGGCAAAGCCATTGCTCAGCCTGAGAAATCTGGGAATAAGTTTCCCAAACCTGTGGATGGTCAAAAACCAATCAAGCTACCTGTTTTTCACATCTGTCCTCCCAAAAAGAGGAAAGAAGAAACAGGCAAAGCTGTTGCTAATTGTGCCTTCCACTCAAGCTGTTGATTCATCGAAAAATAGTAATAAGCTTGCTAAACCTGCTGATAAAATCAACAGAAATAATTCAGAATGTGTATTCGAAAGCTCTTCTTCCAAAAAGGCTAAAAAGAGAAAATGCTATAAAAGTGGGAAGATGACACACATGGCCAAAGACTGTCCTGAAACTGAGGACATGAGGCCTGTTGACTCTGCTAGTTCCATCATTGCTGAAACAACCAGTGTTGGTAGTAACTTAGTCAATGAGAGTGGTATTCAAACTGATACCATTCAAATAGGAAATATTAGTGTGGATATTACTAGTCCATCAACAAATGTTGATGAAGTAGGAGAACTCATCACAATGATGAGTTCCCCTAAAAGTAACTAATATTTTTCCAATGACACTCTGCAGGACAAACAACCATCCCAGGATTGGTACTTGGACAGTGGCTGCTCAGGACACATGACAGGTTGCAAGGACCTTCTGAGTGATCTCAGGCCTGAAAAAGGGCCAAAAGTCACCTTTGGTGACAATGTACAGGGATCCACTGAGGGATATGGAACTCTTAAAGCTGGTGCTGCAGTGTTCAAACGGGTAGCCTATGTGGTTGGGTTAAAACATAACCTTGTTAGCATAAGTCAACTGTGTGATGATGGCTACAAGGTTAACTTTGATGAGCACTTGGGTTACATATTGGATCCCCAAGGCAAAGTTGTGATGTGTGCTCAATGAAAGAAAGGTGTATATGTTGTGGACATGAAATCTGCTTATCCCACAACTGAAACCTGCTTTCTCACAAGAACCAATGAAGACCTGAACTGGTTATGGCACAAAAGGCTGTCACACCTGAACTTCATAAATATCAACAAACTCTGTAAGAAATAGTTGGTAACAGGTTTGCCTTCTATGACCTTTGTTAAGGATAAACTCTGCACAGCTTGTGAGAAGGGAAAGCAGAGAAAATCATCTTTTAAATCCAAGCATAATTTTTCTATTGATACTCCTCTCTTCTAAATCCACATGGTCTTGTTTGGACCAGGCAGTGTCCCAAGTCTAGGAGGAAGGAGATACACTTTAGTAATGGGTGATGAGTTCTCCAGGTTTACATGGGTGATCTTTCTGAAGAACAAAGGAGATGCTGCTAGAGAAATCATTAGATTTATAAAAAAGATAGAAATGCTGAAGTCTGCTAAAGTGAAGCAGCTTAGAAATGATCATGGTACTGAATTCAGAAACAGTACTCTTGAGGACTTCTGTGAGGAAAGAGGGATGACACAGACCTTTTCAGCAATAAGAACTCTACAACCAAATGTAGTTGCTGAAAGGAGAAACAGAATCCTCATTAAAGCTGCTAGAACCATGCTGTGTGCATCTGGTTTGCCTTCATTATTCTGAGCTGAAGGTGTTAACACTGATTACTTCACCCAAAACAGATCCTTAGTGGTGAAAAGGTTCAATAAAACTCCCTATGAGCTGCTCAAAGGGAGGAGGCCAAATATTAGCTAAATGCATGTGTTTGTATGTCCCTGCTTCATTCTGAATCAAAGGGACCAACTGGCAAAGTTTGAACCCAAAGCTGATGAAGGTGTGTTTCTTGGATATTCTGCTATCTCCAAATCCTATATAATATACAACAACAAGAGAAAGGTGATAGATGAATCTATAAATGTCACCTTTGAAGAGTCCAGGAGTGCCTCCACCAAAGCTGTTCCTTAATCAGTTTCAGGAGAATTCAACTTTGATGATCCCATGCACTCAAACAGTTAAGAGGACTCAAAAGCTTCCACTACACCCAGAGTGGAACCTGCTAACCATGATGGGCATGATGATGATTATGTTGATACACCCTGTGTGAATAAGTGTACTGACTTAATTACAACTTCATGTCCTGAACCAATCAATGCTGATTATCCTGGATCCTCTGCTGTTGTGTTCAACAATGGAAAGTCATGCTGAACAAGTGAACAGGCTCAAGATATCAGTATGTCTGAAAATCTTGAGAGCTGTTCAACAGGACCTGTTGAAAAATCAAACAACTCAGGAGAATCCTCATTGAAAAATTATCCTAAGTGGATCAGGTGTCACCCAAATGATCAAATAATTGGTGACATCAACAAAGGGGTACAAACGAGATGGGACAGCTTAGGGAACTTTTATATGTTCTCTAGCTTTGCGTCCCTAATGGAGCCAAATAAAGTGGAAGAAGCAATTAAAGATGCCAATTGGATCACTGCCATGCAAGAGGAACTCAATCAGGTTGAGAGAAACAAGGTATGCAAGCTGGTCCCTGCTCCTAAAGGTAAAACTATAATTGGCACCAAATGGGTTTACAGGAACAAGATGGATGAGCAATGTCATGTCATTAGAAATATGGCAAGACTAGTTGCTCAGGGCTACAGACAGGAGGAAGGCATTGACTACGATGAAACATTTGCTCCTGTGGCCAGGCTAGAGGCAATTCGTTTGTTTCTAGCCTACGCTGCTCATAAGAGCATGAAGGTATTTCAAATGGCTGTGAATAGTGCATTTTTGAAGGGAAAGCTGCAAGAGGAAGTTTATGTCAAGCAGCCTCCAGGTTTTGAAAATGAACATCATCCAGGTTTTGTCTATAAGTTGGACAAAGCCCTCTATGGTATAAAACAAGCCCCTAGAGCCTGGTATGACACTCTTACTAATTTCCTTATGAGCAATGGGTATTCCAGAGGTAAAGTGGATACCACACTATTCATAAAGAAGGTGAAGTATGATATTATGATTGTTCAAATATATGTGGATGACATAATATTTGGTTCTACTAATGAGCAATTATGAAAGAATTATTCATTACTCATGAAATGAAAATATGAAATGAGTATGATTGGAGAACTTACTTTCTTTTTGGGATTACAGGTTAAACAAACCTCAAATGGAATTTTCATAAATCAAAGAAGGTATACTTTAGATCTATTGAAAATTTGATCAAAGTTCTCCTATTAAAACCCCAATGGCAACCAATGTAAAATTGGATGCAGATGCCAGTGGCAAAGCTGTTTCAGTAACAACATACAGAGGCATGATTGGGAGCTTGCTGTACTTAACTACTTCCATAACCTCTTAAGAACCCTCAAACCTTCGACTAAGTGTCCTGTGCTTCTACTACTCTCACTTCTTCCCAAATGGCTCACCGTAACAACCCCTTTCTACCATTGTTTGTTGGTGGTGATGTTCAAAAACATCCATCAGTCACCACAATGCTTACCCTGAAACCTACCAACTATCTTGCTAACCTAACCATCCCAAAAAATTATATGGGAAAAGGCTACGATGAAATGGTGGAGTTTCTGAAAGTTCATCCGTTGAACTATGCCATGACAGCCTCTGCTGGTGTCCTTTACCAGGATATGGTATATGAGTTCTGGTACACCTGTGCCTACGACCCAAATACCAAAGTCGTCAAGGGCACCATACTTAATGGGACTCAGACCATTGCGATCAACATTCGTCTAATCAAGAAAGTTCTTCGTCTCCCTGTGGCTGAAACATATGATCAGCCTCAGGCCGAAGATGAACAGATGAATAATCTGCTCTTCTGCGGTGTAGCAGAACCAAAGGTTGGAGCAACGCTGTTCAGGAAGGATTTGTCTCCTACCTACAACTTTTTGTTTGCCTCAGTGGTCATGTGCTTTAGCAGTAAGGTTGGTTCCTTTGACCAACTAAGCCGTGATGAGATTCCCATAGCCCTACAGCTTGTGGATGAGACTACAATCAACATAGCCAGATGGCTTTTCATGAATTTGAGGAATCTGGTGCAGCAGGAGACACGTCCAACTGCTGTTCGTTATCAATCTGAAATTCCTTATAATAGAATTTATTCGAGGGCTCAGTATCAAATGCCTATCCAAAGGCCAAGAGTGAACTTGAATCACTCAGCACCACAACAGGTTCTCAATCAAAAACCCATGTCACCTAAAAGGAGAGATGGGTATTTGAAGGAGTTCACGTATGTGGATGAGAATGGGATTACCAAGTCACTCATGGCTTGGGTTTCTTGTGATAACTAACTTGTTTTCTTTCATGTGCAGGAGCTAACTACAGGTCTAAACAATAAATGGTTCATCGACAGTGGTTGCTCTCGTCACATGACTTGGGAAAGGAGTCTACTCACAGACTTCAAGGGAGGGAACAAGGGATTCATATCATTCGCTGGGAACAAGGGAGCACATATCACTGGAACGGGAGTGGTCACTAATGAGACTATCACACTTGATCAAGTTTACCACGTTGATAAACTTGATCATAATCTAATTAGTGTATCTTAGATCTGTGATAAGAAGAACTCAGTAACCTTTATTAAAATTGAGGCGTTAGTGCTGAAACCGGGAATTAAAGTACCTGAAGAGTGGATAATGATGAGAGCCCCAAGGAAGAATTATTTATACATGATGAACATGAACAAATCTGATTCGTCGATGGGAACAATATGCCTTCTATCCAAAGCTTCAGAGTTAGAATCCATTTTATGGCACAGACGCATGGAACACTTGTACCTAAGGAAAATGAAATACATCACTAAACATGGTCTGGTGCAAGATGTCCCACTGAAGAGTTTTCAGTTCGACGACAAGTTTGTACCGTGCAAGAAAGGTAAACAACACAAGAAGTCACACAAGTCAAAGACTCAGAACTCGATAGCTTCCACCTTTGATTTGCTGCATATGGATCTCTTCGGTCCTATCAACAAAAGGAGTATAGGTGGTAGTTGGTATTGTTTAGTTATCACTGATGATTACTCACGTTTTTTATGGGTTTTCCTTTTAGGTACGAAGGACGAAACCGCTGGAATGTTGATTGGGTTCTTAGACCAAGTCGAAAACTTCTACAGGACGAGGGTAAAATGTATCAGGAGTGATAATGGAACCGAATTTAAAATCATAGTAATTGGTGTATATTGCCTATCCAAAGGCATAATGCATCAATTTAGTGCACCATATGAGCCACAACAAAATGGTGTGACAGACAGAAAAACTAGACTTTGATTGAAGCAGCAAGGACCATGCTCTCGGATTCAAAGCTTCCTACCATGTTTTGGGGGAGGCAGTGAAAATTGCATGTCATGTTTTAAACCGTGTCCTTACTGTCAAATCACTGAACAAAACCTGTTATGAAATTCAGAATAAAAAACCACCCAATTTAACTGGCTTCAAACTGTTTGGGGTGATGTGTACTTTATTGAAAACAAAACATCAATCTAAGTATGGTGAAAAGGCTGACGAAGGATACTTCCTAGATTATATCCCTAACTCAAGAAACAAAAGGGTTTTTAACAAAACAAACCGTACGGTTGAAATTGTGTATAACATTGACGTAACAAGTTATACACATGAACCCCAAACTGGTCATGAGTTGTTATTTGATTATGACTTATTGTTTGAATCATTTAACATACAAGTTAATGGAAATGCAGGTACAGTGGAGAATGACTTCTCGTCATTAGGTCTGAATGACAACTGTCAACGTTTTCCAAAGTTAGGCATTCCATCAACTTCTGAGCCTACAACGACAGAAGATAGATCTCCAACAGAGAATGAACCTGAGTTACCTACAAACGAGAATTAGACAAGTACTTTTAACTCCGAGGGTAGTGATCATGAGGAAGAGAATGTATCGTCTAAAGTTGTACCCCTGTCAAGTGAAATAGGATCAATCTTAGGAGATAATCTTAGGGTTGACGATATTGAGACATCAAGAATAAACAAGGATCATTCGATTGAGAGTATCATAGGGAATCTGAATACTGATGTGAGAACTAGGAGTAGTGTGAATAACAACACGATGCTGTTGTCGCTGATCAATGACTCCGAGGCGTATCACACATGTTTATATTCATGTTTCATCTCACAAGTAGAGCCGAAGAATGTGCAAATTGCACTGAAAGACAACTCTTGGGTTGAAGCCATGCAAGAAGAACTGTTACAATTCAGAAAGCTTGAAGTGTGGGAGTTAGTGCCGCTACCTCGAGGAGAAGTTGGAATAGGAACCAAATGGGTTTTTAAGTGCAAGAGAGATGATCGGGGTATAATTACTCATAACAAGGCAAGACTTGGGGTGAAAGGAGTCAACCAAGAAGAGGGAGTTGATTACAACAAAGTGTTTGCACCAGTGGCAAGGCTTGAGGCAATTCATCTGTTTCTGGCCTTCGCGTCCTTCAAAGGATTTAAGGTATATCAACTGGATGTAAAGAGTGCATTCCTGTACTGGAAGGTGAAAGAACTGGTGTACGTCGAACAACCTTCTGGGTTTACTGATCCAAAACCTTCCTTTGTATGGATTACATCAGGCACCAAGGGCATGGTATGAGACGCTGTCAACTCATCTTTTGGACAACGGGTTTGAAAGAGGGAGAATTGACAGTACATTGTTCATGAAGAGAAAGGGAGAAGACTTTATCTTGGTACAAGTGTATGTGGATGACATCATTTTTCGGTCGTCAAACGAACAGATGTTCAAAGACTTTGAGAGGTTATGAAGTAAAAGTTTGAGATGAGTGGTATGGGAGAGCTGAACTTCTTTCTGCGTTGCAAGTTGAACAGAGGAAGGAGGGCATGTTTATCCATCAGACGAAAAATGTCTACGATATTCTGGAGTGCTTCGGGATGGAAAGAACTAAGCTGATTGCTCACTTTAGTACTCCTATTCAAGTGAACCACAATCTCGGACCGGGTACAGAAAGTGATACTAATGTGGATCCGACTCTATATCGGGCCATGATCGGGTCACTCATTTATTTAACTGCTTCTAGACCTGACATTATGTTAGCTGTGTATATTTGTGCTACGTTCCAAGAAAATCCGAAAGAAATGCATATGAAAGCCGTGAAGCGGATTCTGAGATACCTGAAGTCGAAAACGAAGCAGGGACTTTGGTAGCATGCTGATGGTGATCTAGAAATGGAGGCATACATGGATTCTGATTATGGTGGATGTAGCTTGAACCGGAAATCAACAACTGGAGGTTGTCAGTTCCTTGGAGGGAGGCTCGTATCCTGGCAATGCAAGAAATAGACTTCGATAGTCGTGTCAACGTGTGAGGCCGAATATGTAGCTGCTGGTAGTTGCTGTTCACAGGTTTTGTGGATACAAAAACAATTGCGGGATTATGGTTTGACTTACAGTCATACTCCCATCAGGATAGATAATCATGCTAAAATTTCTATATCTTATAATCCAGTTAAACACAGTAAAACAAAGCACATAGACATAATACATCATTTCATATGTGATTGTGCTGAAAAGAATTTAATAAAACTGGTAAAAGTGGCAACGGAAGATAATAATGCAAATTTATTCACGAAAGTTTTTGATAAGTCACGCTTGGTGTCACACCCCGTTACCTCGGTTGGCAACGAAACGTGATGTCGCGGAAGCGTAACCATAATCATAATGAACGACCACTATATGGACGTTTTCAAAAATACATCGATATAACTTTAAATGATAGAAATGTTTTACATAACCCGAAAATGATAAAGAGTAGTTTCGCAAGGTACATATATTTAAATACATAATTAAATTATCCAAAATAATGCAATTAAATCTCTGACGGTTTGAAATTGAGTGCGACTCCTTAAGTGCGGAAGCTTGAAAATACTACCGATGAGATGGACTTGCCATAATTTCCTGAAAATACACGCTAAAATACGTCAACAAAATTATTGGTGAGCTCATAGGTTTACACGTAAATATGACTTGTATGGACAACAATAGTAGAGTTTGAATTTATAAAATCATAAATTCCATGTTATGTATTACATATAAACCATCATGCAACCGAAGCTTAATTAAAATGAGTTTGCCCTGTCCAGTATCCCCGACTGTAATACCGTGTGTTGAATATACATGCACTCGCTGTTAGCCGACCCGAACTAACATGAATGGGGGCCATGACTCCCAATAGATCTATCAACAATATATTCGCGCTTACAAATAAATGCAATTAACGGTTCATGATATAAGGGCTGATGGAACCACATGTGTAATACATAATTGAAATGAAGATGTTTTCGTGTCCATATAAAAACGAAGCATGTATTTCATCCCCAAAACATAACAGTGTTAAAATAGGGGCTATGAGAACTCACCGAGATTGCGATGGCAAAAACGAGCGTAAAAAGCTTTTTAGCGTAAACGGATGGATGATGCGTCGAGTGAGTTTAATCGAGCCCTAAATGATAATAGGGACTTAATATCTCTAATATATGAAAATATATATATTGATAGATTTTTATGTCTTAAATCACCCAACATTACAAGTTTATAAATAAAACTCGCTTAGAACGTCAAGTTAATATATATATATATATATATATATATATATATATATATATATATATAATTTTCCAGCTTTTTCGGAGGTTTTTCGGCCTACATTGAGGCTGTTTTGACCAAGCTCAAAAACGTTTTAGGCTTTGGATTTCTAGGACATTAAACTACTATATAGAAAGGATTTTAGAATTAAGAACGGCCATTTTTCGAGATGTTTAGGATGGTGAAAAAGCTCGTTAAAAACCCTATGTTGGCCATTTTTGAGCTGTCAAACTTTCGGTTTCCCAAATAAATTCTGGAGGTCTTAAACTCCAAAATAAACTATGAAAACTTCCAGATCTATAGTTAAGACATAGATCTAACTTCTGAGACAAGAATCAACTCATTTCGTTAAGTTATGAATTAGTTATGATTTTTCAAAGTTGATATAAATTTTCTGCCGAAAATCCGCAGTTTATAAACTTGAAACAACTTATGATTCTTGTTGTTTATTCAAAAAACTACTTTTATAAAAGTTATAGAAGTTATAAAAGACATATATGTCATATGTTTTCATAATATTAACACTTTTATAATGTGTTCATATATTCATAAACACATTTAAATAAACAATTTTAAAAATAAAAACTAGAAACTTATAAACTTGAGTTTTTATGAAACTTGTTGTTGTTGGTGATTATATATATTATGCAAGACTTATATAAACATAAATATAAGATCATATAAGCTAGTGTTTACTTACTTTGATGTGTTAGGAGAATGAAAATGAGAAGAGGTTGAAATCCTTGCAAGACTTGCACCCAAAACTCTTGAAATGTTGAAAGAATGCAAAGTTGCAACTTTCTTTTGGCTTTGAATGGGGTGGCCGCATTTTTAGACAGAAAAGAAGTGGGTTTTTGTTGTTGTAAGTGTGGAAATGAATGGAGTTTAAGTCCTCTATTTATAGGCAAAGAAAGGTTGTCTTGAAATCATGAAAGATATGTGAGATGGAGATTGTGTGCAAGTTTGCACAAGCATGGTGATGAAAAGTTGATGTAGATGGTGCAAGGTTGGAAGATTAAAATATTGAGGTTGTGTACCTTGAGGGTGTGGCTGGCCTAGGGCCATAATTATGAGGTATTTTCATTTTTTTTTGTATAAATGTATTTAGAATGTATTCTTGTATTTCCCTTTTCTTGTAAATTCATAAATACTTTTGGATGCGTTGTTTTAATGAATTGTTTAAGTCTTGCATAATTAATGTTAAGTAATTGTATTAGTGTATGATTAGTGTCACTAATCATAATTTAATTATGTACTTAGTTGAATTAATCCCTCATTTCGTAAATTGATCCGATTAATTGATTTCTCGATTCATCGCACCGATGAATTTTATTTTAATTGAGTTGAATTTTCTAATAAACCTTGTTAATCACTTGATTAATTTCTAATGACCACTGATTAGGCTATCATTGACTATTAAATACATATTAGGTCATTGTTGCTAACCTGGTTTTGTGCCAGATGTTCCAGTCTCCCCCTGTTAAGGGAACTTCGTCCCGAAATTAGCTCGTGTTATCCACTTCTTGAGTATTTGAGAACAGATGAGGGTATTTTTCAACTTGGATTCCCTAGCTGTTGATCACGTTTCCAAGGAATTTAACCTCTCGCAACCAAAATTCACATTTTGAAAATTTGGCGTATAACTGCTCCTTCTCTAACAACTCCAAGATCAACTTGAGATGTTGTTCGTGCTCCTCCTTATTTATGGAATAGATGAGGATATCGTCTATGAACACTATTACAAATTTGTCCAGATACAGTTTACACACTCGATTCATGAGGTCCATGAATACGGCGGCTGCATTGGTCAAACCGAACGACATTACCTGGAATTCGTAATGTCCATAATGAGTTCTGAATGCTGTCTTGGGAATGTCTTCTTCCCGAACCTTTACTTGATGATAAACGGATCGCAGATCAATCTTAGAGTAGAAGCTAGATCCCTGTACTTGGTCAAACAGGTCGTCAATTCTGGGAAGGGGGTAGCGGTTCTTTACTGTCAACTTCTTTAGCTCTCGGTAGTCTATGCACATTCTGAAGGATCCGTCTTTCTTTTTCACAAATAAGACCGGAGCTCCCCAAGGTGAAGAAGTTGGTCGAATGAATCCTTTATCCATCAACTCATGTAGTTGATTGGATAGCTCTTGCATTTCAGAAGGAGCGAGTCTATATGGGGCTCTTGCGACCGGTGCAGCTCCTGGCACCAAATCGATTTGAAACTCCACTTGCCTAGTTGGCGGAAGTCCAGGCAAATCTTCCGGGAAGACCTTCGTGTAAGTCCCGAGAGGTTCCCAAAGTATATAGTTATAAGCTGTAGAGGGGGGTGAATACAGCAATTTAAAAACTAGACACTCTTTTCTCAATGTTTGTATGTATTATCAACAATTTGTTAATTACAAACAAGCTTGAATGCGGAATAGTTCAAGCTGAGATGACAGATACAACAGTATGCTTACTAGTCTAAGACAGACTCAAACTAGTATACAATGAATACACTCACTAAGAAGCACTCACTGTGTTTTACAAGACTTAAAGGAACGGCTTATGTAGAACAGCTTATACACACAGATGCTGGTTTACACAGAAGGTTTGCATGCATGAAAATCACACTTGCACGTTCACTCTTGGGTTTCAGCACTTAGCTTTCTTCACACTTCTTTCTGTCCTTAGAAGCTTCCTTTTATACTCACTCAGAGGATCTAAGAGAAACATCTTCATTGGACGAAATGAAAAAGGAGAAGTCTTGTTGAAAAAGACAACATAACCTTTTCTGCACTTTTCTGAAAAGCAGACTTGTCTTCACATGTGCAGAACTTTTGTCTTTTTACTTTGTCTACTGTTGCATTGCCTTTAACTAATTTAGGAATGTCAACTTTGCGTCTTTCTTCCTTGTAAAGGCCTATTTTGATATAAGAAAAAGGTCTGTCACCCTTTTTCAAATAACCTTTTGTCTTCATGTTACAGAACAACGTGGGCAGACTGAGCAGTTCTGTTTTCCACTTTGTCTTCGACTTTGTAAACTGATCTTGTAGTAAAAAACAATACATGATGACTTGGAAACATATTCCATAAAGTGTTTAGCCTGTTCACAAAGAACAGGTTCTGTTCACAAAGAACAGAACACTTTAAAAACGCCCAAGCTGCTCAACAGTGTAGAGCAGCGTAGACAGTTTATGTCCAGCCTGTTCAGCAGACAGAGCAGCTTGGACAAACTGTCTAAGTTGCAACACATGCAACATATAGAACAGCTTTAGACTGATATTGCAAATCATTTTCAGGTTTCAATAAGGCATATAACAGGCCTTAAATTCAACCTTCAAATGCATCAACAGGTTTGATTATAAAATCTCCCCCTCAGATGTAGAACAGGTTTGACTGAGGCCTTTTTGTGCCTAACAATCTCCCCCTATTTGCAATAACCAGTCCAAGCTGGTCTTATCAAAAATCACTATATATTTTTACAGTACATTTGCTGAAATTAAATTACAACATTACAGTAAAGTAAAAGATCAGTTTATATATACACTGATTCTTGACTACACTAGAACAACACATGTTCTTACAAGAGTACAACTAATGTACTAATGTATTTTACAACTTATGTAAAAACAAAAATTACAACTTATGTAATAATGTACAACTCATGTACAGGATGTACAACTAATGTACAAGATGTTTGGACTGTTTGAGTTGGGAGCAGATAATGGCAAGCCTGTCTAACTGATGGACAGCTCCCTTTCTTCACCTACCCAGATGGTAGATGGACTTCATATCAATGGAGAAGGATCCTGAACCATCCTTTCCAGTTCTTCCCTTGTATCCTCAAGTTCCTCAATTTCACTTCTGATAATCATGAACTTGGGATCATTGAGCTCTCCTCTTTCATAGAAGCCTCTGAGCTGATCCCAGATGGCTGCTCTCCATTTGCTAGACTGCCTGAAAGAAACTGCAAGTCTGAAGGCGGCAAGTTGTCTCAGATCAACTTTGTACAGCTCTGAGGCTCTTTGGAAGCACTTCTTCTGAGTTAGGGGATCTACAAAAAATGCCCCCAGCTCAGGTTCTTCTATAATCTTGCCATCCTCAAACTCTATTCCATTAGGCAGCCTATGATCAACTCCTTTTATTTCAAGGGCATAGTCGCCCTGTTCAATCAGCGTAAGGAGTAGCTCCATCTCTGTATCCTTCTTTGTCCTTCTGGCCTTTAGTTTGGGGTATGTCACAGAGACACCCTCTTTTACTTCTTTTGGAATCAGGCCCAGCTCACTTACTCTCTCCATCAGCTTCTTGATGTATGCCCTGATAGTCTTAGCCGTTTCTGACTTAGACTGGCTCAGGGCAACTGCCAGTTCCACCCATTCCCTGTATCCCATCTGTGCCACATCAGTGTGATCGTAGGATTCCATTTCAGGGCCTGTTGCACCCATCTTGGTGATCTGAAGCTTCCACTGTGTGCCTTTTCTTGAAATGGGAACAGCTTTGACAATCGCTTCCTTGGCAAGCCTTCTAGTAGCAACATCATGAAATTTCTTTCTAGCCAAGTTGTCAAAGTGGAATTTGGCTCTGGCAGAGGGTACTTGAGTCTTGGTCACAGAGACCTGAGCGCCCTGTGCTTTTTCTCCCTCCTTTTCTCCTGCTGATTCCTTAGCAGCTTCCATTAATTTCTTTTGCACCTCCAAGGTAGACATTTAATTTTCTTTGCTTCTTGGAGTGCAAAAGATTTAGCAGCTTTAGCAGATTCTTCTTCTTTTCTCAATTCCTCCAGAGCTTGAAGCTGTTCTTCTCTAAACTCAAAGTACTTGTGCATAGGAAGACCCATCTCTTTAGCCCTGGCTTTGTGAAACTTAAGATCAGCTGCTTTCTGTTGTTGTTGATCAATGGCTGCTTTTTCTTTTCCTTTAGCTGCTGCTGTAGTGACAGCAGCCTCAGGAATTTCTTCTTCTTCTTCTTCTTCTTCTTCAGTTAGAATTAAGTGCCTCCTTTTACTGCTAGGCCTGTCCTCAGGAATGACTTCCTCCCCCTTAGACTGAGCAGGGTTTGGAGAGACAGCCTGAGTAGGCATAGCAGCTTGAGAGGCACCTTCAGCTGTACCTGTAGATGTCCCTGCTGGTTGACCAGTGGGAGTTGTAGGTACTGCTTTCTCCTTAGGAGAAGAGGTTTTCTCCCCCTTAGACTTAGTCTTCGAGGCAGATGACTTCTCCCCCTTTGAAGGAGATGGAACAGCACCTTCAACACCTGGTCTGCCTGAAGACACAAAGTCAGCAGGCTTACCAGCAGTTTTGGCAGCAGGTTTGGGGCCAACCAGGCTTGTCACTAAGAAAGGCAGGTTGTCCTTAACCTCTGCAAGCTGGGAAAGACAGGCCTGAAGAGAAGAGGCTTGGGAATTAGCAAGAGTGGTCAGCTTAACAACGTTTTCTCTATCAGAAGCTGTGAACAACAGGCTTTGAAGCTGTGCAAGATGGACTTCAAGAGTATCTTTCACATCAGCAAGGTCTGAGGACACAGAATTTGATAGAGAGCCAATAAGAGTGTTCAGGCTGGCCAATGTGTTAGGAAGGGTAGTGTGGCAAGAAGTGAGGAGAGATGACAGCTGTTGGGGAAATGGCTGCCATAGAGGACACAGAGTCCTGTGTAAGGAGGGATAGGGAGAGAGAGTTGGATACTGTTTGCAGCTGTGCAGTGAGTGCCAATCAGCTGTGAAGAGTTGTCAGGTTTGGGGACGAGTGATGGAAAGGATTCTTTGAACATATCAAAAGAAGCCTTTGAGATGCTCAGACACAGAGTCTGAGATTGATGGATGGTAGAGCGTTGCATGGTGTTTCCAAAGAACCAACTTTGTTGGTCAGCAAAGAAAGGCCTGATCTTTCAAAGGCGGCAGGTCTTTGGGAGATGGTGGTGTTATGGGTGGATTGTTTTGAGTGGGTAGCGGGAGCGGAGGATGATGAGGCAGGTGTTGAGGGATGTGATGGGAGCGAAGAGGGGATTTGGACAGAAGCTCCATTAGCCTGGGCAAACGTAAGATGGAACCAGGTGGAGGATCAAGAGGTCCTTCAGCAGCGGCTGTCGCTGCATCACCAGGAGGAAGGGGATGATGTTTGGGCCTTCAGATGCTGTTGGGTTGCAACACCCTCATGAAGACCAGTGGTGTTCCCTCTGCAGATGCCTTGGTCTAAAGGCACTCTCATTGGGAGATGGGATATGCATTTCAACATTAGCAGTGGTGAAACCTGCTGATGGAATGTGCATGAAGGGAGCAGCCTCACCAGAGGGATGGTGTGATCCCTGAGGTTCATCAGCTTGGGTTGTTGGTCCCTCAGCAGCTGTTTGGTGTAGAACAGCTGTATCATGGGGAGCAGAAGTTTGAGGCTGAGCAGCTGATTGGTCTATATTAGCAGCGTGGGCACCTCGTGCAGACTCAGGGTGTGAGGAGATATGAGTGGGGGACAGTGTGGACACAGTATGGAGTGGAGAGGACTCTTGTCTTTCAATATCCTCAGCCTGTTGGGAGGCTGGGATAGTTGCTGTGGGTCTCTCCGTTTGTACAACTGGTTCTGTTGGGAGGAACCAGAGGGTCTAGGCTGACTCTAGGTAGACTCAGATTGGAGTGAAGCAGGCTCCAAATGAGCTGAACCTGCTCCCAAAATAGGAGAGGCAGCTGGGGTTGCTTCTTTTTCAACTGAACCCTGTTGAGAGGGAACAGAGGAGGTGGTTTTGTGGGCTGGTTTCTTTTTGGCTAATGATTTGCGTTGGTAATGGATGGATGATGTGGGTGATTGTGGAGTAAGGAGAGGATCTGTTTGGACAGGATGTGAGACTAGGCTAGGAACAATGGGGCTGGCCTGTTCCATGGTCTCTTGTGCCACAGAGGCACCAGCCATAAAGGCTTCAGGCTCAACAAATGAACCAGGGTGAGGAGTTTGCTCTTCCTCAGCCACAGAGGCTAAAGGAACAGACTCAGACTGAGCTGTTTTGGCCTTCTTTTTCACAGGCCCAGCTTCAGTTGCCAGGGTCCTTTTGACAAGCTTGGACCTGGCTTTGGATTTTCTGGTGGGATAGAGGAGGCTCATTCTGCAGGACTGGAGTATAGAAAACTCTATTCCCTATAACTGGGAATGCAGCAGTCTTAAGAAGAGGCTGAGAGTTATAAAGTTGCTCACCACATACATGCTTGAAAATGAGGCTCAGAAACCTGGGATATCGAACAGCAGCTGGTCTTGATTCTTGCTGCACCAGGTTCCTCAAATTCACAAAAATCCATTTACCCATGTCAAGGGTAGTCCCATCCACGAACTGTGGGGCGATAGGAACTTCATCTCTGCTGAGTTGGTCAAATGAACCAACTTTGCTTCCAAAACACATCACCACTGAGGCGAAGAGATAACTGTAGGTAGGAGAGAGGTCCTTCCTAAATAGTGTTGCTCCTATTTTGGGTTCTGCCACACCACAGAAGCGTAGCAGATTGCCCATTTGATCATTTTCAGCTTGGGGCTTATCGTAAGTTGCAGCAGTTGGTAGATGTAGCACCTCCCTGAGCAGATTAGAACTAATCTCAATGGTCTGAGTCCCATTGAGAATAGTACCTTGGATGACTTTGGTTTCTGGGTTGTAAGCACAGGTGTACCAAAACTCATATACCATCTCCTGGTACAGGACACGAGGAGATGCAGTCATTGCGTAGTTCAACGGATGAACTTGAAGTAACTCCACCATTTCTTCATAACCCTTCCCCACATAGTTTTTGGGAATGGTTAAGTTAGCAATGTAGTTGGTGGGTTTGATAGTCAGCATTGTGGTGACTGACGAGTGTTTGACAACGTCCTCACCAACGAATACTGGGAGACAGGGATTAGGTCTGTGAGCCATTTGGGAATTTTTGAGGTTTGAAGAAGCAAAAGACACTTAGTCGATTTTTAGGGTTCTTGAGGATTTCTGAAAATGATGAGGAAGACGAAGATGAAACAGTGGTTTGGTATTTATAGGATTTGAATGTGAGTGTGTATGAGAGAGAAGGTTTGGGCGGTTCGATTTGAAATGTTAGTTAACGGAAAACGGAACGGTTGTCCATGTCAGAAACATTTGTCAGACCACTTGACCTTTTTAATCACTAACACACGTAACCCACATTATCCGCAGTAATTAAGTTAAATAAAACATAAATTAAGTAACTTAATTATGAAGAAAGGTAATTAAACTTTTGGTCTACGCTGTTGGTCAAACTTGTGATGATCAGGGTCAACACAAGGTTCTCAGTCTTCAAGCTGTTCTCCCTTCAAACTGTGCCTTCAGCCTGCTCTCTTTTGTAAGAACAGGTTGTGTTCAATAGTTGAACAGGTTACAAGACAATGGCTTGTAAGACAGTGTGAAGAAGTGAACAGGTTGAAGATTGGACCATCAGAGCAGGCTGGAAGAATAAACTGTTTTTGTTCAGCCTGTTGTATGCTCAAGCTGTTCAAGTTTTTCAGACAAATGACTAAGTACAGAACATGTATAACCTGTTCTGCCTAAGCTGTTCAGAGAAACTTGAGCAGTGTGAAACACACAAATTCTTAGACCTTTGAGAAACACTTAGTCACTCTTGTTTAACATGCCCAGCTTGCTGACAAGGTAATTAAACCTTGTTTCATCCAGAGGTTTGGTGAAAATGTCTGCAAGCTGTTCATCTGTGGAAATAAAACTTACCTCCACATTACCTTTCTGAATGTGATCTCTGATGAAGTGATGTCTGACTTCAATATGCTTTGTTCTTGAATGAAATACTGGATTGTTGGAGATGGCATTGGCACTTGTGTTATCACACAGAACATGAGTTTTCCTATACACAAGGCCATAATCTTCAAGCATGTTTCTTCCAAACCTTTTCTTGTTGAACCTTTTGACAAGCATGGCTATCATTTGCTCATCATCTTGTTCAGCAAGATCTGCAGCATCTTCTTCGTCTGACACCTCCTCCTTTTCATCATCCTGTTGATCAGGTTGAATGAACACATCACTCACCTGATTTACAGGCTGTCTCACATTAGCCACAAAGGCTGCACCTCTTTTGGACATTTCCAAGGCATTTCTCTTTTGTTGCCTTGACTGTTCATCATTCAGTAAGGATCCATACAGATTGACCAGATCCATACTTCTGATAGTACCTGAGTTCCTTAGGATTGTTGAAAAGTAGTTCCACTCTTCAGGTAAAATGTCCAGAAATTTATTCACCAGGGTAAGACTGTCCTTGGTGATCCCAACAGCTTTGAGATCATGCACTAGAGCAGTAAACCTGGTGTAGGTTTCAGTGAGAGTCTCCTTTGGTTTAGCAAAGAAGAGTTCATACTGTCTAACAAGATTGTTGATCCTGTTGTCCAGTGTGATTGTGGGTCCATCATAGACGGTACACAAAGTATCCCACATCTCCTTTGCTGTCTTCATTTTCTCAACCTGCTTGAACACATCATCAGGGAGAGAAATGACCAGGTTGTTTCTGGCCTTTGCATCCAGAGCCACCAATCTCTTGTCTTCATCAGACCATTGAGCTTTTGCTTTCTCAAAGGTCCTGATTTCAGGAGCAGCTCCTTCAACCGCTGGAGTTATGGTAGTAACAGAGGTTGGCACATAGGGACCCTCCATCACTATCTCTGGCAGTTGTACATCCAGATTCTCTAAGTAGAGCACCATTCTGCACTTCTAACCAGAGAAGTTTTGATGATTAAATTTTGGAGGTTTGCCCATAGAGCCAATGTCATAGTAAGAAGAATTTGCAGTACTGTTGTCCATGGAAACTTGGGTGAATGAGAGATCTTGAATGACACACACTCTAAACTGCTCTGATACCAGTTGTAGGTCCCGAGAGGTTCCCAAAGTATATAGTTATAAGCTGTAGAGGAGGGGTGAATACAGCAATTTAAAAACTACACACTCTTTTCTCAATGTTTGTATGTATTATCAACAATTTGTTAATTACAAACAAGCTTGAATGCGGAATAGTTCAAGCTGAGATGACAGATACAACAGTATGTTCACTAGTCTAAGACAAACTCAAACTAGAATACAATGAATACACTCACTAAGAAGCACTCACTGTGTTTACAAGACTTAAAGAACAACTTATGTAAAACAGCTTAGACACACAGATGCTGGTTTACACAGACGGCTTGCATACATGAAAATCACACTTGGACGTTCACTCTTGGTTTCAGCACTTAGCTTTCTTCACACTTCTTTCTGACCTTAGAAGCTTCCTTTTATACTCACTTAGAGGATCTAAGAGAAACATCTTCATTGGACGGAATAAAAAAGGAGAAGTCTTGTTGAAAAGACAACATAACCTTTTCTGCACTTTTCTGAAAAGCAGACTTGTCTTCACATGTGCAGAACTTTTGTCTTTTTACTTTGTCTACTGTTGCATTGCCTTTAACTAATTTAGGAATGTCAACTTTGCGTCTTTCTTCCTTGTAAAGGCCTATTTTGATATAAGAAAAAGCTCTGTCACCCTTTTTCAAATAACCTTTTGTCTTCATGTTACAAAACAGCGTGGGCAGGCTGAGCAGTTCTGTTTTCCACTTTGTCTTCGACTTTGTAAACTGATCTTGTAGTAAAAAACAATACATGATGACTTGGAAACATATTCCATAAAGTGTTTAGCCTGTTCACAAAGAACAGTTGTGAACAGAACACTTTAAAATTGCCCAAGCTGCTCAACAGTGTAGAGCAGCGTAGACAGTTTATGTCCAGCCTGTTCAGCAGACAGAGCAGCTTGGACAAACTGTCTTAGTTGCAACACATGCAACATATAGAACAGCTTTAGACTGATATTGCAAATCATTTTCAGGTTTCAATAAGGCATATAACAGGCCTTAAATTCAACCTTCAAATGCATCAACAGGTTTGATTATAAATCTCCCCCTCAGATGTAGAACAGGTTTGACTGAGGCCTTTTTGTGCCTAACACAGAGGCTGATGAAGCTCCCTGCATGAAGCGATGTCTTTTTGCTCTCTGCCTCGGTATCAAAGGAGCTACTTCTTCTTCTTCAAAATCTGAGTCATCTGACTCCCTTGAAGCTCTTCTCCTTCTACCTTGTTCCCCAACCACCACTAATCTTGAGCCATATGTCCCTATGTGAATGGACGGAGCTATGGTCACAGTGTCAGGGGCCTCAACCTCAATCTCCTCAACTTCTTCTGACTCAGAATCAGAAGTTGACTCGGCTTCGCCGGCTGCTTTGGGTTGATAATCATCAATCTGCTTAAAGATGTCAACTTCTCCTTCTGAAGGTTCCAGAAGATCTCCAACCAACTCAGCAGTAATTTGCTTATTTGCATTCGGACCAGATGCCCAAATCTCTTCCAACGTTTCAAGTGTCGGATCAGATATAGGTGGCACTGTTGAAGGACCAGCCTCTTCCGGCTCTTGTACTTGGCTTGTGGAAGGCCTGTCAGCCTGAATTTGTCTCACAGATGGCCTTTGCCGCCTCCTCTGTGGCTGAGGCCTCGGTTGTGGAGGTTGCTGTGGCTGAGGCTGCTGTGGAACCTGTAAATCCCCTGCCCAGTTGGCACCTTCAGGGATTACAAACTCAGGATTGATCACTGCACCAAAAAGAGGTGCTTCCACTGGCCTAGCCAGTCTTCCTCTATGAGCTGAGCAATCTGCAAAAATTCGTTTGTCTATGACAACAACGCTTTGAATTTCGTTCAGCTGTGGCAGGTTTGGCAGGAAATGTCTGATCAGCATCATAACGAATCTTGGGTAAAGCAGAAATCTTTCTCTGTCTGGAGCTGTTATTTGTTGAACAAACTCGGTGAAGAACATCTCTGAGAAGCTAAACCTTTGATTGTACACCAATGCTATCATCCCGGACTGAATTTTCGATACAATATAATCGAAGCCTGCTTTCTTGGCAGCAAAACATACCATGAAAACGTGTGCCAAATATCGCCACTGTCCAATTAGCCCGCTCTTCATGAAAGAAGACTTAGCCACGTCAAGGCTATACCCCATTCTGACAAAAGCCACCTGCCTGATTGATAACGGGAAGTCAATCGGCCCATTTTCTGTTTCCTGAGATCCAAGCTGCAAAACTTGACGTAGCATATCGGTTGAAAACACTAGAGGGTGTCCAGCGACCCTCGTCCTTAGTACTGTCGGAGTAACAGTACAGTCCACTTGCAAATGATCCCAAAACTGACGAATGTAAGGGATGACTATCTGAATGTTATGGGATAGAGCATATGCAATCCTCGATCCAATCAGAAAATCCACCATCTGGCGGTAGGCTTGAGCCTCTGTAATTGCATGGTCAGGAGAGATGACCATGTTATGCTTAGGAACAAAACTTCTATAAGTCATGTCTGCACAATCCAACATATAAGATATTAGAATTATTAAAAAAAAAATAAACTTGTTTAAATTCAATTTTGTTTTATTTTGAACTTGTATAAGTACAAAATCCAACACTTATGAATTTCTACAAGTTTAATTTAAATTTTTATCAAATAATTTGAATATAATGACAAATTCGAACAACAGATTCGAAGCACCACTCATTCGAGTTTAGTGACTTATTCAAGTTTAGTGACAAACTCGAATCTAGCCAAGAACAAACTCGAATGAGTCGATCACTTTAATCACAATACTCCAAGATTTTAACCATTTTAGACGTAGAAAATCACATCCATTAGTCCTAATAGGTTCTAATCAAAGATATTTGTAATTAATTTGACATTTCATCGGTTCAAAGTTTATTATTTTGAACTACAAACTTTCCACCATTAAAACTTAAACATCCTTCAATTTTGGCTCAAATGGAGTTTAAAACCACCTAAACTTGTACAACACTAGTGATTATACCTAGATCCGTTGGTAATCTCGAACACAAATGGACAAAAGTCAACAAATAGTGTGAAACTCGAAAATCGGCAAAGTCGAAGATAAACTCGAAAAGCTCTGATAAACTCGAAGGGTTAAAATCGAAGGTAAGTGATTTATGACCATCACTGTTGACCTATTTATACCAACAACCTTCGAGTTTGTCACCTTTCTCGAATTTACTGCCAAACTCGAGGACCTGCCAAATTCGAATGTATGTTCGAATTTTGCTCAGACTCGAATTTAACCTGAAAATTTCGAAAATCTTTGAAATAAATTCAACTTTTTCGTGTAAACGGAATAAACTATAGCAAAACGTTTTACCCTAAGCACCAGATTTTTACATAATGTTTATTTTATTCAACTAGGAATTCACACTCAGTAAATTTTGACCTTTTTTCTAAAAATTAAAAATTAAAATTAAAAATTAAAATAAAATTAAAATTAAAAATAAAATTTAAAAATGAAATAAAATAAATTAAAGTAAAAGTTGTGAACAAACATTAAACTTAGACTAAACTACTTTATTTAAAATTTACAACCTATACGAAAAACTTAACAGAATATTTTTGACGAGCATAGTCAAAGAAAGGTTCAATCAGATAGCGGCGTCAAATACGCACTTTCATTACTTAAACTTTCACACCTAGGAATTTTTTTTATTCCTTTGATTGTTTTTCGTGACATACATTTCTAGCCGATTGTTGTTATTATTTTTCATTTAAACATGTTACATTTCGGATTATCCCTTGTCCTTTTTATTTTTATGAAATTATCTTACGTGACTCATACATAGACATACTTTAATGATCAAGGCATACATATATACACTGATTTTAACTTTTTGGTGTTTGCAAACTTTCTTTAAAAGGCAAACATCGGACACAGGTCTGTATTTACATACAACAAAGTGTCTTAGTTTGTCTTAAGGTTTAGTTTTAAAGCTAGCAAGACAGCGGTGACAGGTCTGTACCGACGTACAACAAAGCGACATGTCTTGCGAACTCGAATCAAAACAGAGGCAACAGGTCTGTAGTTACGTACAACAGAGTTACTTGTTTAGAATCTCGACTTAGTATAATTTTTTTTATTCATTCCATTTTAAGATGTATCTGATGTTGCTATACATCCCCAGAAAGTTTGCATACCTCATTCATAATCAATGTCTGTATGTCTCTAACATAAAAATTAAGACCGATTGGTCATAAATCTAAGTTATTGACACGTTTGACTTTTTGTTGAATATTTTATTAGCCTTGAGACTCCCTATATGTATTATGCCTACCAACATATCTAACTAGATAATGTATAACACTTAGAATTTTAGGTGCATTATGTGTGAAAGCTAAACACTTAGAGTTTGTATTAATTGTGCTAATTCTCGTCACTTTGAACCCATGCATCTAAGACTTTAACTCTTTTTCTGATATTCTCTTTTTTTGAACTTTTTATGGTTTTGTCTCTTTTTTTCTTTTGTTTTTCATAAATAAAAGTAAGAAAATATAATAGCCTACTAAATTACTATAAAAGGAAACTATCCTAAGTTACCACACTTACTATAAAAAGAAAGAAATACTACTACTATTAAAAGAAATAAAACTCTACTAAGGTCACTCACTCTGGGTTACGCATTCCATTTAGTTGAATCAAATACTCAAAACGTGACTTATCAAAAGCTTTGGTAAATAAATCAGCATTATTATCATCCGTTTCCACTTTTACTAGCTTGATTAATTTCTTTTCAGCACAATCATGTATAAAATGATGTCTTATGTCTATGTGCTTTGTTTTATTATGTTTAACTGGATTATTGGTTATTGCAATTGTTGACTAGTTATCTATCCTAATAGGAGTATGAGTATAAGTCAAACCGTAATCCCGCAAATGTTGTTGTATCCACAGAACCTGTGAACAGCAACTACCAGCAGCAACGTATTCGGCCTCGCACGTTCACACGACTACCGAAGTCTGTTTCTTGCATTGCCAGGAAACGAGTCTCCCTCCTAGGAACTGACAACCTCCAGTTGTTGACTTGCGCGTCAAGCTGCATCCACCGTAGTCTGAATCAGTGAACGCCTCCAATTCCAGATTTCCCTCCGCGTGATACCAAAGTCACAGCTTCGGTTTCGACTTGAGGTATCGTAGAATCCGCTTCACAGCTTTCATGTGCATCTCTTTCGGATTAGCTTGAAACCTTGCACAAATACAAACAGCAAACATAATGTCAGGTCCTGAAGCAGTTAAATACATAAGTGACCCAATCATGGCCTGATATAACGTCGGATTCACATCGGTATCACTTTCAGTACCCGGTCCGAGATTGTGATTCACTTGAATCGGCGTGCTAAAATGAGCTGTCAGTTTTGTCCCTTCCATCCCGAAGCGCTCTAATATGTCGTAGACATACTTCGTCTGATGGATAAACGTCCCCTCCTTCTTCTGGTCAACTTGCAAACCCAAAAAGAAGTTCAACTCACCCATTGCACTCATCTCGAATTTTGACTTCATCACCTTCTCAAAATCCTTGCACATTTGCTCGTCCGATGATCCAAAGATGATATCATCGACGTACACTTAGATGAAGTGTTCTCCCTTTCGCTTTACGAACAACGTACTGTCTATCCTTCCTCTTTCAAACCCATTTTCTTATAGATGGTTGGACAGAGTCTCGTACCACGCCCTTGGTGCTTGATGCAATCCATACAGAGCCTTATCTAATCGGTATACTCTATCTGGATATTTTGGATCTGTAAATCCAGGCGGCTGTTCCACATACACCAGTTCCTTCACTTTCCCATAAAGAAAAGCACTCTTAACATCTAGCTGATAAATCTTAAAGCCCTTGAAGGAATCAAAATCCAGAAACAAACGAATTGCTTCCAACCTTGCTACTGGCGCGAACACCTCATTGCAATCGATTCCTTCCTCTTGGTTGAAACCCTTTACAACTAATCTTGCTTTGTTGCGAGTGACTATACCTCGATCGTCTCTTTTGCACTTAAAAACCCATTTGGTTCCTATTGCTATTTCCCCTCGAGGTAATGGAACTAACTCCCACACTTATAGTTTCCTAAATTGTGACAGTTCTACCTGCATCGCTTCAACCCATGAGTTATCTTTCAGTGCCATTTGAACGTTTTTCGGCTCTACTTGCGAGATGAAACAAGAATAGAGGCAGGTATGAAAGGCCTCGAAGTCATTTATCATCGATAACAACACAGTGTTGTTATTTAAACTAATCCTAGTCCTCACACCCGCATTAGGATTTCCTATGATGCTTTCTATAGGATGGTTTTTGTTGATCCTAGATGTCTCTATCTCGTCAACTCTTAGATTATCTCCTAAATTTGATCCTATTTCACCTAATGGGGGAACGACCTCAGATTCCACATTTTCTTCCTCGTGGACAGTTTCCTCAGAGTTGGAATTTGATGTTTGACTCTGATTCTCATTTGTAGGTGCTTCTGAATCAGTGACTTCTGGAGATCCATCTTCAGTTGAAGTAGGCTCGGATGTTGATTGAAATGTGGTCCTCGGAAAGCTATGACCCTCGTCATTCAGATTCAACGTCGCCATATCCTTTTCGATGGTACCTGCATTTTCATCCAAAGGAATGTTAAATGACTCAAATAGTTTGTCATAGTCAAATATCCATTCCGGACCTGTTTGGGGTTCATGTGTATAACTTGTGACTTCAATGTTATACACAATCTCTACTGTACCATTAGTTTTGTTAAAAACCCGTTTGTTTGGTGAGTTCGGCGCATAACCTAGGAAGTATCCTTCGTCAGCCTTTTCACCAAACTTAGGTTGATGTTTTGTTCTTAATAAAGTACATGCTACCCCAAAAGGTTCGAAGCCAGTTAAATTAGGTGGCCGTTTATTCAAAATTTCATAACTGGTTTTGTTCAAAGATTTGACAGTAAGGACCTGGTTTAAAATATGGCATGCGGTATTCACTGCCTCCCCCCAAAACATGGTAGGAAGCTTTGAATCCGAAAGCATGGTCCTTGCTGCCTCAATCAATGTCCTGTTCTTTCGTTCGGCCACCCCATTTTGTTGTGGCTCATAGGGTGTACTAAATTGATGCACTATGCCTTTTGATAGGCAATATACACCAATTATAGTGTTTTTAAACTCAGTTCCGTTATCAATACGAAGCCGTTTAACCCTTGTTCCATATGAATTCTCCACTTGGTCTAAGAACTCGATGAGCTTGGAAGTCGTCTCGTCCTTTGTACCTAGAAAGAAAACCCAAGAAAAACGTGAGTAATCGTCAGTAATAACCAAACAGTACCAACTACCACCTATACTCCTTTTGTTGATTGGTCCAAAGAGGTCCATATGCAGCAAATCGAATGTGGCAGCGATGGAGTTCTGAGTCTTGGACTTGTGTGCCTTCTTATGTTGTTTGCCCTACTTGCAAGGTATACACTTATCCTTGAACTGAAAACTCTTCATAGGCACACCTTGCACTAATTCATGTTTCGTAATATAGTTCATCTTTCTCAGGTGCAAGTGTGCCATGTGTCTGTGCCACAAAACCGACTCAGTCTCTGAAGCTTTAGATAACAAACAGATCGGTCCCATTGAAGAATTACGCATGTTCATGTCGAGCATATACAAGTCATTCTTCCTTGGAGCCCTCATCAATATCCATTCTTCAGGTATCTTGAACCCCGGTTTTAGCACCAACGCCTCAGTATCAGTGAACAGCACAGAATTCTTTTTATCACAGATTTGAGACACACTAATGAGATTATGAACCAGTTTATCAACGTGATAAACTTGATCCAATTTGATCGTCCCATTAGTGACCACTCCAGTACTCGTGATGTTTCCTCCCTTATTGCCTGCGAATGATACAAATCCCCGATTCCCTCCCTTGAAGTCTGTAAGTAGACTTCTTTCCCCTGTCATGTGCCTGGAGCACCCACTGTCGACGAACCATTTGGTGTTTAGACCTGTGGTTATCTCCTGCACATGAAAGAAAGTAGGTTAGTTATCACGGGGAACCCAAGCCATAACTGACTTGGTAATACCATTCTCGTCCACTTAAACTCTTTCAAATACCCATCTCTCCTTTCAGGTGACTTGGGTCTTTGAACTGGAGTTTGTTGTGGTGCCGAGTGATTTAAGTTCACTCTTTGCCTTTGTGTAGGCATTTGCTGTGGAGTTCTTGAATAATTACGATTATAATTCATTTCAGACTGATATCCCTGAGATCTACCCGGTGTGTGATGTCTAATAGGAGTGTGTGACCTAACCTGAGTGTAAGCTCTGCTAGGTGTTGTACTCCTATATTGTTGTTGTGGTCCAGACCTAGATTGATTAATGACTCGATTTGGTGAATTAGTCCTAATAGTTTCTTTTGGTCCACTTTTCACCGGTATTTGTTTCACAGCCGTTTTTGGTGTAGCTTGCACAGTTTTCTCGGTACTCTGAGAACTACTAGTGCTTGCAACACTTGTAGAAGGCTTAACTTGTTCTGGCTTTCCTGTCTTAGGTGTATTGTCTACTTTCCTATACGGACAGCTAGAAGCAACGTGCCCCCTTTCGTGACATCTAAAGCAAGACATTTTGTCAATTGAATTTTTGTGTGTGCCCTTTGACTTAGGTGTCTCACTAGTGTCTGGTTCTTTTGGTGCATCTATAGTGACTGTATCATCATCCTCATCATTAAAGTCAATTTTGTGTTTTCCTACAGGTGTATCACTAGAGGATGGCACAAATTTAACTTTCTTAATATTAACATTAGTATCAGTCACCTTAGTTGCATTTTCCTTTACAGGTTCAGACACTGGTTCCCGGTATTTCCTCTAAGTCTACTGATTTCTCAGTTTTCTCTTGAGGTTGAGGGACATTATTGTCATTGAATGGTGGAGGACTCTCATTATATCCTAGACCTACATTGTTTTAAGATTGACGTTGTGCATCTAAAATTTTCCCTAGGTTAAGAGATGAGTTCCTAAACTTTCCAAGTTTACTATTTGCCTCAGCTACCTTCACCTTAGACTCAGCTAGCTCTATGTCTTTGGTTTTCAGCTCCTTGGTTAATGCCTCAATATGTTCGTACATGAGTTCTAACCTAACACACTGTTCGCTCAGTTTGTCCTTTAGAACTATAACATCTTGTGCATCAGCCTTAAGCTTATCCCTAAGATCTTGCTTTATATCTAGAAGGCTAGCATTATCTGATTTTAACGTTTCATTTTGAGCAGAGATTATTTGGTGTGATTCTAGTACTAACTTTAACCTATCGTTAGATGTAGCACATAAAACACACAATTCATGAAAAAGAGAAAAGTTCAGACTTACTTTGGTATGATCTGATTCTATGTTTGCCATCTGAGCGGCAAACTCCAGAACTGTCTGATCATCTGACTTCTCTACCCACATCGGACTGCGTTCATTCTTACTTGCTGTCCCCTATGTTTTCCTCTGCCCCTTCACTTCCAGTCTCAGTCACTTCAGCCATAAAGGCTCTAGCGTTCGACTCTGGATGTGTGCTCCAATCATAAGTGTCGTCCAGCTGTCTGTCGGATGTGACATTAGATAACAACCCAGCTATATTCGCTTGACCGGATGAAGTACTCGGAAGATATCGTCCTTGCAATTGATTCTAATACGGTCCCTGTTGATTCTGATACTGTCCCTGGTGATTTTCTACCTTCGGTCTCTGACACTCTCTAGCGAAGTGTCCTAGCCCTTGACAGTTGTAGCATTTAACCTTGGACTTATCGAAACCAATCCTATTGTTACCCATATTCAGATTTCTTCCCGTCCGTTTGATAAACCGCTTAACTCTCTGAGTTACCATGGCTAGTTGCCATTGAAGATCCATCTCCTCCAGATCATCAGGGTCTACCTGATCGTAATCCTCATCCCAAAATGCAGGATCGTTAATTTTGCCTTGAACACAATTGCCATAAGCGGCCACAAAGGAAGCCAACAGATTTAGATGGTCTTCCGTAGATTTTGCTCTCATTGGCATCTTAGAGTATCCCGGAGATGTAGATGTCGGGTTTGCCTGATGTTGCTGTTCTTCTGGTCTAGTGAACCTTAAGAATGCTTTACTCTGTGATTCTTCTGGCTCAGCTGGTGACGACGTTTCTCCCGATAAGAAGGCAGTAGCTGTCTTCATTTCACCTGGCACTGAAGGTTTTGATTTTCCAAAATACATTGTTGGATTTTGAACTTGTTCATAATCCGTTTCTGCCTTCAGTAACTCAAAATGATATGCTCTCAGTGTTCCCACTACATTCTCTAGCGTCAGAGTATAGTATTTATCCTCATCATGCTTAATCAAGGCCACGTACATCGCCCATTTGGCCGGTAAAGCATCCAGAAGCTTATTGTTCTTCTCAGTATCACTATACTCAATATCATGACTGTCTAACTCAGTCAGCAGATGATAGAAACGTGTGATAGTGTCATCCAGCTTTTCATCCTTCAATGCTTTGAAGATCGCAAACTGCTGCTTGAGCATCTCCATACGTTTCCTTCTAACCCTCGGGTTACCCTCACACCTTTTTTCCAATGCCTCCCACAGCTCTTTCGCTGTCTTCTGGTTTCGGAAAGTGTGTAATATATCCTGAGGTAACGCCATTCGAATGACAGTGTATGCACGGTTTTCTGCCTCAAACAACTTTTTATCGTCATCTTTCATTTTAGATTACGGAACAACCTTTTGTCGTCCTTCTACCTCAGTTGTCTGTGGAATGTATCCCTCGGCGATACGAATCCACATGCGCATATCATTAAATCGCGTGAAGTCGGCAAACCGATCCTTCCACTAGTAATAATTTTCAAGTTTCATCAACTTTGGCAGAGTATTTGCTTTTCCGACCTCGTGATCCATCTCTAGAAACCGTTGTAGACTTGTCATTGTTTCAAAGATAATTGAATCTCAACTTAATTAATTTAATTAGAAATTAATTTAAATTAATTCTTTCGAATTTTGGGAAATTCGAATTTAATTAATTTCAAACCTATTTGGGATTAAATTCGAGTTAAGTTTTTAAATCCAATTAAAGTCGAAAGTGATGACAAAGTCGAAGGTCTCTAAAGTCGAAATTCCAGGTAAATTCGAAAACTACTCAAACTCGAAACCCCGTTAAACTCGAAGCCCCCTATTCGACTTTAGTGCAAAGTCGAAACCTAATGTTAATTTGAAATGGCCACACTCGAAACCACTTTTAGGAAACTCGAAAGAAGCGTATTTTGGTCAAACTCGAAACTGAGCAAAACCCTAATTGATCCTTAACAAATTCGAGCGACGCAAATTCGAAAAACGGCTAATACCTTGAGTTTTTCACGTTTTTCAGATTAAATCAATATTTTTACAAGTAAAAATATTGATTTCGATCAAAAATGTGAACAACAACAAAGTATTTCCCGGAATCCTATTTGATAAGCTCGAAAAACACAAAAACACGTGAGATTAACCGTCCAAAAGCGTCAAGAAACCTAGGATATATCTTTATGAACACGAAGAACACCCCGTAGGCTCTAATACCACTTGTATGGTCTTGCAACACACGGATCTATCTAGACGCGACACACACCAACGAGTGCGTAATCCTCGTTAGCGGCTTGACGGATATTACACTCACACGGAACACGGAGACTACCACAACGCTGTACGATCGACGACGAACGAACCTACGTGATGATTCTCTCCAGACTAACACACTTTCAGCTGATAAACTCGAGATCGTCTTTTGCTAATTGCTCACACGAATTCTTCAAAAGTCCCTTAATCATTCGAGTTAATCCCTAATTATAGTGACCCATTCGAGTTTGTCATCGGACAAACTCGAATCCAGGCCGAAGGCCCATTCGATTTTGTCGACATGACAAATTCGAATTTACCTTCAATGTTAAATTCGAATCGATTACTAAATTTGAATTCCACATAACAACTCCTATTCGATTATATGATTTAACTTATGTTTGAATTAATCTTTGGACTTTATGTTTGAACTTCTTATAATACTTTACATCAAGTTTAAACATACAATCAATAACCATCAAACACATATAAACATATATATCAAACACTAGTTCATATTCAAACCTTGTAATATGACTAATACAAAATGCTAACTTCTTTAGACTGCTATCGTCACACAGGGTGTACCAGCAATTAATATTATTTATTGCTAATCTATTTAATTTAAATGTTAATATAAATAATTTCATCATTAAAATATTGTAATTATTTTATTATATATAAGTGTTATTCAAAATATTTTATAAATTTAACTTAGTAACCTATTGCTAATTTCATCCTCAACAATTTAAAAAGTTTAGAAAATTTTTTGACTTTTAAAAAGGTTGAAAAATAAAACAAACTATAAGAATTCTAGATATTATAAAAAAATCAAACATTTCTCCCATCCTTTATCCCCCAAAAAACTCAGACATTTCCCCCAAAAAATGGTTTCTACCTTTTTTTTTCCATCACGGCTTTTCTCTCCGTCAATTTTCGTTTCCCACTCCTGCTCACGTACAATTGCCTCCTTCACCGGCCACTCTTTTTCATCCGTGCTGATGCGCCGACTCTTCCCCTCACCTTGTTGCTACTATGCCAATCGATCTCCCCCACCGGTTCTGCTGCTGCGCTGCCGTCCTTATCTGGTTCAACAAATCGATTTCTTGTAAATAGTTGTTGGATTTCGACTCGTCATGTAGGTGTATCTGTCGGATTTCAAGTGTTGCTAGAAATTACTTGACTTTACTTCAAGAATCGGGTGTTGCTCTCCAAAAACGGTTGACTCGGTTCATTTGTCTTGATACGAAGGTACTTCATCTATGTACTCGTAGACTAGGGTTTATTTAAAGTGCTTAATGTGATTCTTGTTATATAGTTTTTTTACAATTGATCTATGTATGTTAGGGTTGAAATCAAAATAATAGGGTAATCACTGGATCACATTTATTCTTTCTGATATACTTGTAAACCTTAATCTGATCATGTTTACATGTCTACAATCTAGTTGTATTTTGCAAACTCATCAAGGTAATTAATTGTTTAATTGGTTGATCTTTCAAGCGTTTAATTTGATTTCCTCTAAATTATCCTTATACATGGTCCATAATGCTTCGTGTGTACGAATACTAACTCTTTATACACAGGTAAATAGATTACGAAATCTATATGAAAGATGTGAAGGTAATCTTGATGTAGGTTTTGTAGTAATGAAACTGAGTCATTGAAATTGAGTTCCATTTTTAATAGGTTTCTTGATTTCAAACTGTTGGTAATTCTTGATTTTGATTGTATAGGGTAGTGGCAAAGTTTTTTCTGCAGGCGGTGATTTAGTTATCTGTTATGATATGATGAAAACAGGTAAGAAGAGAGCGAATATCGATTGTATTGAATTGGGTTCGACGGTTTCTCTTTTTGTCAAAAGAATTCCACTATTTTGCCATATATGTAAACTTTATATGAATTCATTTTTGTGTACAGGGGATATTGAAGGATGTAAAGAATTAATTTGGGGGCTATATAACTTTATATACCAAGTACATACATATTTAAAACCACAAGTAAGTACACTATATTTCGATCCGTATCATCTTTGATACACATGCGTTAATTAACGATGTTGGACGATCATGAAGTTTGGACCTCTAGTCATGTAGCCATGTGCCCCTTTTCATTGAAAACCAGGACAATGATCCAGGTATACATAATTCTACTTCTTGATGTAGAAACACTAAAATTTGTTGCATAGTACGTAGCTATTTTTGGTCGGTCTAACCAAAATTGAAAATTCTACTCTACAAGCATTATAATAGCAAATAATTAAAGTCCATGATTTTGGTGAAAGGTTAAAAAATCAATTTGAACCAAAAAGATGGAACTTTGGCTCTCGACGGTGGTGTTTGGCCGGTCAAGACCCTTTCGTGGAATCTTAAATTTATTTTTTTTTTAGCATTTGATTTCAAATTAGATTTATAAGATATTAATGTTGATTTATATTCTTTCAAGCCAATTGATTTCAAGTTAGATTAAATGTTGTTATTTATAGATTATAACAATTTCTTATTGTTATTACTTGTTTGATTTGCATTTGGCAGATTGTGATTACAATTTAGATTGGCTTAAAAAGTTCGACTCACACAGTATTTCAATCAGGTTTTATCATTCTATGCTCAGTTACTATTTATATTATAAGTCTTAGTTGATTGTCTTGAATACTTGATTTAACAATCATTAGGTGCTCAAACACATACTCGCTACAGTCTTATGTTTCCGTACTACTAACCTACGTATACTTAGAATATATTCGAGTCTCCGAGTCTAACATAGTATTACTAAATATTGGAGTCTAGTAAGGAAGGAGTAAGTCTCATACTTTTGATAGTGAGTCTCGGAGTCCCTCCAACAGCACCAAGAATGCTTATATATCTCTGTATAAGTCTCAAACCTCACACAAGTCGCAAGTTTCCGAGTCTTTCACTACCACAAAACTGATAAACGAACCCCGTAAATATAGCCATGTTTTTCAAAAATCTAATTAAAAAACCGGGCTATATTAAAGCCCGTGTTTTTTTTTAATGTAATATAGCCCGGTTAGATTATAAACAACCGGGTTATATTTCATCGCAGCGCCTTCAGCCCTCTTAAAAACAATATAGCCCGGTTGTTAATTAACGAACCGGGTTATATTGCTCTGACATGTAATTAATATTCATTCAGGGGGGTTTCCGTTGACTACGAATATAACCCGGTTATTTTCTTATTAACCGGGCTTTATTTAACGACTTAAATGTTTTCGAGCAGTGAACCAAGACATAGGTCATAGGGGTTATCATTTTGTTAAATCAGACCAGATTTTTTAAATAAAAATCGGGCTTTATTACTACTTTATTAATTGTTGATGGAGACGTATATCTACCAATAATATAGCCCGGTTTGTTTGTAAGGAACCGGGTTCTATTTGTCCACTGATAAATGCCACAAGCAGGCAGCAGCTTTTTCTTTACACCTTCTTCTTTACACAAACTTCATACATTCTCATCATTTATATCTTCCTCCATTAATACACCTTCAACAAACTATTCATAAACACACTTATTTTGCATTAAATATCTACAAAAATTAGAAAACTTGCTTCTTGGATAAAGGTATTCTATTTCTTATGTATTTGATATATATATATATATATATATATATACATACATACATACACACACACCTATTCTTTCTCCCATTAATACACTTAAAATAAACGATGTCATGTTCATTGAATTTTTTTAAATCCTTATATATATATATATATATATATATATATATATATATATATATATATATATATATATATATATATATATATATATATATATATATATATATATATATATATATATTTGTGTGTGTGTGTGACATGCATCTAAAAATAAATCTTTATTAACTCTTATTTATTATTTATTGTAGGTTTTTATTGTAGATTCGATCTACTACGCCAAAGCTATTAAGGTAATTTAATTTTTATTTTCGAACTATATTCGTTTTAAATTTATGACATTCATGTAGTGTGGGTTGCCAATTGTTGGGCAAACATAGGAGTTCATATATATGCCAGTAGTAACATACCCGTCCAAAATTAATCTAGTAGAGATTAATTTTGGATTGTCCCCGCTTTGGGACTGCTTTTTGAATACGTTGTCTCATTTAGGATATGAATATATATTAACACATTGAGTATTTAAGAAAAGATCAGTGTACATTTCTCTTTACTCCTACGGGTTTGCGTTTTATGCGCATACTTGGGGAGTTAATGGGAAATGCTGCCGATTTTTTCTTAAATACTCAATATGTTAATATGTATTCATATATGGGACAACGTATTCAAAAAGTGGGTTAGGATTGGCCACCTCAGATTCATACATTTGATATCGTGCATTCATGCATTATATTAATTATATTATTTTCTCAATTTTCAGATGGATCGTAGAATATGGATGTACGAGATAAACCGTGCTTCGGTCGAATTTTTGAGATATTTGTCTGATTTTTTAAAAGTCGCTGAGAATGATCGAATCCATAAAGGGAAGCGTAAAATTTGGTGTCCTTGTAAAACGTGTAACAATTTTCGTATGTTTGAAAATTCTAATGACATTAAAGGTCATTTAATACTCAACGGATTTATGGAAAGATATACTTGTTGGTCACGACATGGTGAATTATTATCTACAAGTACCCCCGTTGTTTCGGAATTTAGTGACGGTGGTAATGATGTTTTGATTAACGACGATTTTGATAATATAGACGACATGTTACATGATTTGGAAGGCGATGTTGCTGAAAAGTTTCATGATAAATTTCAAGATTTAATTGATGACTCTGAAAAACCGTTGTATACCGGTTGTACAAAATTCATTAAACTTTCTGCGGTTTTAAAATTGTTTAATTTAAAAGCCAACAATGGTTGGAGTGACAAAAGTTTCACAAGTTTATTAGAGATTTTGCATGAAATGATTCCGGAAGATAATGAATTGACTGTCTCATTATATCAAGCAAAGAAAATGATGTGTCCAATGGGATTGGAAATTGAAAGAATACATGCATGTCCGAATGATTGTATATTGTACAGAAATGAATACGAGAACCTAGATGAATGTGTTATATGTGGTGCATCTAGGTATAAGCAAAATCAACATATAAAAGAAAATAATGACGTGATGAAAAATGGGCCACCTGCTAAAGTGTTGTGGTACTTACCCATCGTGCCAAGATTGAAGCGACTATTTGCAAATGTCAAAGATGCAAGATTGTTACGTTGGCATGTAGAAGAACGTAAAAATGATGGGAAAATAAGACACGTGGCTGATTCTCCTCAATGGAGGAATATTGATACGGATTTTCCAGAATTTGGTGAAGAATTGAGAAATATTCGGCTGGGACTTAGTTCAGATGGAATTAATCCGTTCGGAAACATGAGTAGTCGTCATAGCACCTGGCCGGTTCTCTTGTGCATATACAATCTTCCACCGTGGTTATGCATGAAACGAAAATACATCATGATGTCATTGTTAATTCAAGGTCCAAAACAACCCGGTAACGACATTGACGTGTATCTGGCTCCGTTAATTGACGTCATGAAAAATTTATGGAACCCTGGTGTCGAGGTTTATGATGCATACAAGAAAGAGAATTTCCAGTTACGAGCCATGATTTTTTGCACCATCAGTGATTTTCCAGCATATGGCAATTTGTCAGGATATGGCACAAAAGGGGCGAAAGCATGTCCTGTTTGTGAAGATGACACATGTTCACTATGGTTGAAAAATTGTAGGAAAATGGTCTACATGGGACATCGAAGATCACTTCCAAAGAGTCATTTGTATCGCAGACAGAAGAAAGTGTTTGACGGTAAAATTGAACATGATGTGATAAGGCCACCGTTGAATGGAGAATCTACATTTTCCCGAGTTGCAAATTTAAACATTGTGTTTGGTAAAAATGGTACAACTCCTCCTAAGAATATATGGAAAAAAAGGTCCATTTTTTGGGATTTACCTTATTGGAAGCATTTGCAAGTTCGTCATTGTCTTGATGTTATGCATATTGAAAAAAATGTATGTGACAACTTGATAGGTTTGTTGTTAAACATATCGGGAAAAACGAAGGACGGTATTAATGTTAGGAAGGATATGGTTGAAATGGGAATTTGACCTGAGCTTGCTCCTGTTGAAAGTAATGGAAGACGTACGTTTTGGCCTCCAGCATGTTATACAATGTCAAAAGATGAGAAAATTCAATTTTGTCAATGCTTGCATGGTGTAAAGGTTCCATCTGGTTATTCTGCTAACATAAAAAAACTGGTGTCAATGAAAGATTTGAAATTGCTCGGTATGAAGTCTCACCATTGTCATGTTTTAATGACACAAATGATTCCCATTGCCATTCGTGGTATATTCCCAGATCGTATTCGCCATACAATCACTAAACTCTGCCTTTTTTTAACATGATCCATTCAAAAGTTATAGATCCAGAAGTGTTGGATTCATGGCAACGTGATATCATCGTTACTCTTTGTCAGCTAGAAATGTATTTTCCTCCTTCTTTTTTTGATGTCATAGTTCACCTAGTATCTCATATTGTTGGAGAAATAAAAGCTTGCGGCCCTGTATTCCTACGGTACATGTATCCATTTGAGAGATATATGGGTTTCTTAAAAGGGTATGTAAGGAATCAATATCGACCAGAGGGTAGTATCATTGAAGGATATTCTTCCGAAGAGGTGATTGAATTTTGTGCTGACTACATGAAAGGCGTGTCAAGTATTGGTGTTCCACAATCTGGACATGAGGGTCGACTACAGGGGATTGGGACGATTGGACAAAAAATAGAGATTCCTGAAAGAACGGATTTTCACGAGGCACATTTGACAGTCCTGCAACATATGACGATTATTGCTCCGTATATACGTGAGCACATGGCATTGTTAAAAGAGAATAATAGCAAGAGGACTGAAAAATGGTTGGCTAGCCAACATAACAAAGCTTTTCCAAACTGGTTGAATGATAGGGTGAGAGCAGAGCTTGGAGGAACTAATGTTGATAAAACAATACAACATTTGGGGTACGGTCCACAGTACGGCGTGACAAAATACCAAGCTTACGACATCAATGGATATACTTTTTACACCAAACAACAGGATGAAAAAAGCACACTACGGAATAGTGGGGTAACATTAATCGCTGCAACGACAGAACTCTCGAGGGTAAATCATGAAGAGAGATCGAGGATCGCCAAAAACTCGTATTATGGGGTCATTCAGGAAATTTGGGAATTGAATTATGAATCATTCACTATACCTTTGTTCAAGTGTAAATGGGTCGATAACGAGCGAGGCGTTAGAGTTAATAATGATGGTTTCACGCTTGTCAACCTTTCTACGAATAGATATTCATCTGAACCATTCATTTTAGCAAAACAAGCCACTCAAGTATTCTTTGTTGAGGATCCAAAGGATTCGAGATGGCACGTTGTCCTCCATGGTAAATGACGTATAATTGGTGTTGAAAATGTTGTTGATGAGGATGAATATGACCAATTTGATGAATTGCCTCCTTTCTCAATCGGTATTCCATCTACAAATGAAGACATTGTTGATACTGCTTATTTAAGATCGGATCACACAGAAGGATTATGGATCGTTGGATCCAACACTTAATAAGGTTGTACCATATGAATTATTTTATAATATTACCCATTCCGTCCCATTTCTATTTTAAATGACCACATTTATATTTTAAATTGTGTCAAAATAAATGTTCATTTACAAAAATGGATTATAATAATTCATTAAATATGACCTTAATTTACTTTTCTTAACATTAGAATAGAAATTATGGTAATAAAATAGGCGGGAAAATTAAATTGAGCATAAAAGAGTGACATGTGGCAAAATCATTTTGCTTTATTAGTCGACATAGAATAAAAAATTTTATTTCAAATAATATTCAAAATTAATTATCATATTTATTTTACTATATGATTAATATTTAAATATTTTAATTTTTATATGATTAATGGATTCCTATCAAATAATATTAATCTTGTAATGTTTTAAAAAAACATTTCTTAAAAATCAATTACCACTAATTAGTTACAATAATAATTGATTGTTATTATTAATATAATATATTTTATAAACATAAAGTTTTTATTTTTATTTGATTCCCGCTCTAATATTTTGGTACCCCCCTTCGTTTCCCCCTCCTGTAGTCTCAATGTAAGTTTAACCTAGGGAAGAACTGAAGAAGACGTACACGACTGGCCAGCGGTTCTCCCTTTTTCTTCTGTAGTCTCGGCTTCCGGCGGTTCCCCCCTTCTTTCCCGGCGGTTCCCCCCTTCTTTCTCGGCGGTTCCCCCTCCTGTAGTCTCGGCTTCCGTCTTTCTCTCTATTGGCCGGCGGCGGTTCTCCCTTTTTCTTCTGCACGCCCTCGGTTCGATCTGTCTCGGCATCGGTATGTTTTACGATTTCAAGTTCTATGTTATGTAGTTTCAAGTTTTATACATGTGGGACTGCGATTGGAGTTCCATAGACGTTGCAAATATTTGAAGTCAAAATTTGAAGCTGTCAAATAAGTTTCATAGATGAACATATTTTAAAGGCTTTAATTTAAATATAGTTGCAAAAAATTGGACATATTTGACTACCTTTTGAATTTGGTTATTATATTAAAGACATATTTGTCCAATTGTTGGTTCGATCTTTGATGTTTGATTATAACAGTTTTTTGGTTTTGATTGTAATATGTGTTGATTTTTATTCATCGATTTGCAGTTGCAGGTTAGTTAAATATATATATATATGTAGTACATGAGCTGTTGTTGCTATTGTTTTTGTTTATCACATGAACACTCAAATTTAACATATATATATATATATGTGTAGTACATGTTGCACACAGACAAGAAATGTTGCTACTGTTTTTCTTGGATGGAAGTTGGAATTCACATTCCTAAATACAGCCTATGTTTTTTATCACTCTAGTTTCTTTAACATGTGACACACACATGTTGCTACTGTTTTTGTTTATTATATGAACACACAAATCCATAGCACACACATGCTGCTGCTGATGGGTCTTTTTTACAACAAGAACAGGCAATATATATATATATATATATATATATATATATATATATATATATATATATATATATGTATGTGTGTGTGTGTGTGTGTATGTATGGTTGCTGCTGTGTTGTTGATTATTCTGTTTTTGCTTGTCACAAAACAGGTGTGTTAATGACTATAAAACACTCACACGTGTATGCTAGCATATAATATAGACATTACAAATTGTTAATGACTATAAAACACTCACATATGTATATAGTTGCATCGAAGTTAAAGATTGTTGTTTATGTAGGTGATATGGAGAACAATGACGGAAACCAAGAAAATGAAGTTCCACGACAAAGAAAAAAAAGAAGCGTGACACTACTTACGAAGAGATTAAAGTCCAAATCAAAATCCAAGACTGATTTCGATGAATTTGATCAACCCATTGGAGAAAACCAAACACCATTTGGTCAACATATAGGACTCCTTGCAAGATCGATGATTTCCATTACCTATATTGATTGGCCTAAAGTGCCAAAACAAGAGAAAGAACAATTGTGGTTGAAGATCAAAGTATAATATCTAATGTTACTTTTTTTAGTTATTTAATATATGTATAGCCATTTATAAAACTTCTTTTGACAATAACTGGATCATTGGCATATTGAAGATGACACATCAAAAACGCAAATTCTAAAACAATGTAACGAAGCGTGGAAGAGACACAAGAAGGGACTACGCAAGGTTTTTATGGATGAAGGAATAAGTCCATGTATAAAGTACCCTTACATCACAGAAGAAGATTAGGAAAAGTTTGTTGAGATGTACGATACTGATGAAATGTTGGTATGTTTAACTTTATATTTAATTTTAGAAGTTATGGTATTTTTAACTCTATCTTTAATTTATGAAGTTATGGTATGTTTGGCTTTATACTTTAATTAATGTTTTTAATTTGTTTGTTACTTCTATGTGAAGGTAAAACGTCAACGAGGAAAGGAATATGCAAAAATGAATTTGCATCCGCCCCGACTAGGCCCTAAAGGATATCGTGGAAATAGAGCTAAGTGGGACGCAGAAAGGGAAGATCCATCACAGGCGACCGAAATCCACAAGATAGATCATTCACGCACGAGAGATTATTTGTTGAGTAGGAGGGTTGTCGACCAACATGGACAACTTAGGTTACCAACTGAGCTTCATGGCATTGCTGAAAAAATGGTATGGTTCTTGCATTATTAAAATTGAATCTCTTCTTTAAAATTATTAGTATAGCATCTCATACTCTTACATGAGATTACTTCTTTTGACTCACTTTAAACCTAATATGGTAGCGAGAACTAATTGATTCTTTTATGTATGCTTTCTTATTTTGATTGTATCTCACTCATACAAGCTTCGATTAAGCTTATTCAAAAGCCCAATTGACAAGGATATAAAAAAAACAATTTTTATGTTTTGAGGTTTTGTTAAAAATGCTTGTGTGACTTCATGTTTTTGCCTCAAAACCCAGCTGACCTGTAATTTTCCAGCCCTGTTTCGGGTTTGTTCTAGCTCTATATACCTCATATACATGTTATTAATCAATTAAAGTTATTCCATATCATATTTGTAACATCTCTAAGTATTCACAAACATAGTTCTAGAATTTTAATCATACTTTAATAAGGATTTTAACTCAAAAACTACACATTAACTCATAACTCATGAATCATGGATTAAAGTATTCTTCCTTTAAACGACCTTAAATGTAAGTAATATTTCTTTGGTTTATAAATTTCACTATTAATTGGTTACTCACTTAGCTTGTAAGAGATTAGTTCATAATCTTGAATACGCAAAATAAACATATGTTCGATTCACTTCTTTAAAACACTCACAACACCTTTAATGTGGAATGTGGTATAAAGTATAAACATTGAGATTAATTTCCAAATTTATATTGTTGTTTCTTTTAACAGATTGAAAAAGATGTACAAATATCTCAAGGTTCTTTGCAAGCTGAACCCGGGGAAGATCCTATCACAATGGTGGTAGGACCAGAGCACCCGGGCCGCACGAGGGCGGTCGGAAGCACCATAGGACTAAAAAGGGGCTTACCAAGGATTTCTGAGAAAAAAAGGAAGCCCCACACAAAAGTAAGAGATATGGAGGAAATATTGCAAAAAGTCGAGGACATGCAGGCACAACTTGACGCTTTAAAACGACAATCGGTGACACGTAGTGAAGAAGGTGTACCTTGGGGAGTCCAGACATGAGAAAAAGTAGTGTCGGCTCAACCTACAACATTGATAAATTTCATGATTTGGATTTGATAGAGGTAATTATGTTTTTACTATTCTTATATGATAAATTTATTACATGCTTACATACAATGCTAATTTAATTTTGTAGGAGCCTACAAAGTGCACCTTATTGCTCCCCTACGGTGAAAAGAATACTATTTGTGCAACAGGAATGGTGTATCCGACAAGTCATAGGATGTTACACAATATTTCCATACATGATAATTATGTCAAGGTGCAAGTGGACAATGTACATTATGACTTGCCTCTTCCGGTGCCCACCGAAGAACTTACCACCCTACGTGAGGCACTAAACGGCTTTATTCAGTGGCCAAAGAAATCAATAGATCTTTCTAAGGTACATTTGAAGAGTTTTTTAATTCATGTAGTTTTTTAATAACATGGAGTCCATATATATATATATATATATATATATATATATATATATATATATATATATATATATATACACACACACAGATACATACATACATATATATATATATCTAACATGTTAATAATAGGTCTCCAAGAGTCTCGACTCACACCCCCCACAAGTAGCATGTACGTCGTCCCCGATCGAAAGTTCTCGTGAAAAGGCAAACACTAAATCTTTTACTTAGTATATGCCTAAATATTAAACGAAATTAGATATGGCTTTTAATAAACTGGTTCCTGTGCAGGATGACAAGTTGAAGAAACAAAATTTAAAGCGTCTAAAGGAGGGACGTAAGACCATTTTACAAAAGTCGGCACTTATTCAAACCGGATATCACAAAATTATGTCACGTGCCGACCCTACGAAATGGTTTGATGCGATTGTTGAGCCGGGGATCTTTGGTGATGAGGGATTTGAATTCACTTTGGTGCCGACTGACATATTGGATATCATGTTGGGTTCTTGGGTTGATTATGCAATCATTATTTGGTTCGTAAGGTAAGTACTTTAATGTTAACTCTAATAAGCACAATTTTGTATTTATGTTCCATTATAATGTTTATATATCTATGTTTGTAGGTCATTATACCATCAAATGCAGAAAATACGAAATAATAGATGTGCATTTTTAATCCCAGCCATGATTCAAGCATCAGAGTGTAAAGATAATGTAGATGGTGTTAGACATTACATGCTTCAAACAATGCAATATCATCACCATCAAACTTTTTTTCTTGCCCCATTTTGGCAAAGGTATTTTTATTCTACTATACTCGTTGTTATATTATTTATATGTCCATTATATGTAGTCAAATGTTCTTATTATTATCTCAGTAACCATTGGGTGCTTCTTATAATCATTCCTCGAGCACAAAGTGGGTACATTTTGGATTCCATGAAGCGTGGAAAGACCGCATATGTTTATGAACTCACTAGACATGTCGAATGGTAATCCACTATTAGCTATCAAAAATGTTACTAATTTATATATGATTCACAATTGTTAGTAAAAATGTTAATCCTATATTGGTTATTTATTTAGGTCCGTTGAAAGTTACAATAAAAAAGTGTTTGCTGCTCCGTTTACATGGAAGTTTGTTAATGTAAATGATCTTGATCACTTTATGTTACATATATACAAATTAATTCCATTTTGCATTTGTATAATAAATGATTAATTTGATATCAAAATTTAGTGCAACCAACAACGGGAGTCTTGGGAGTGCGGCTACTACGTCATGCGATGGATCCATGAATTCGTATACAACGGACAATACAATTTTCCCAATAACGAATGTAATTGTAGAATCTTTTCTAGTTGTCTTTTGCTTTAAAATATATCATTTGTTCAAAATAATTTATTATTTAACTTGTATATAGCTTCCTTGGAAGAGTGCATCTCCTTTTACTTCGACCGAGTTGGATCAAATCGTTGGTATCTGTGTCGAATTATTTCTGCCGGATTTTTTTAAAAGTTAATCAGGTATGTTTTGTTTTTTCTTTTTAAGCTCAATGATTATGAAATTACAATAGTAAGTAGCACATTTGCTCTACGTTTATGCATAATTCAGCTTCTGCAGACACACATTAGCACGACACACACACATGAGTACACATGACATGTTGTATATATAATTATATTGGGTGCTGTCATTGGCCTTAAAAACATTTGTGTGTTGCTTTGTCTTAATCCTGTCACACACAAAAAACACATAGCACACGCACAAGCTGCATGATTAGACTATATATATCGACGCTGCCCCTAAAGTTTTTCGCCTCACACACACGCATAGCTGCTGCACTATATAGATATATGTTGAGTGTTGTCACTGTTATTGCTTTGCTTTTGACCAGACCACACACATGTAATTAAATTGTTTAGATATGAATGCAGATATGTTTATTGTTGTCATATTCACACAAGCACACATGTCCTGTTACTTAAGTCTATATTGAATCATAGACTAAAATGGGCTGTTGCTTAGAACTTTATTCATACACCCAATCAACACTTAGTGTATTTATATGTGACAAAAAGGAAAGGGGCTGCTGATTTTTCTGTCATAAACACTACACATCTGAGACTTTGTAAGTCTTAGATATTTATGCATAACATCACACACACACTTGATTTATATGAATAAAAATGGATGTTGTCCCTTATTTCACAGCCCACAATCTTTTCATTTTAAGCTAAGTATTACCATAGTTTAGTGTTGATTTAAATGGCTAAATGTGTGTTGAATTCATGCTAGATGTTTATGGATTAATATGAAAGGTTTAGGAGTTCATAGATGTAAGATTAAGGGCTGAAATTATGATGTTTCAGCACCTAAAGAGAATTATAAAAGTTGCTGTCCAAATTAACATTTCCACTCCAAATTCATGCTATAAGTTTGGGGAGTTATTTGCTATTTTATGGGTCCATTAGATGCTAAAATAAGGACTGAAATATCAGACTTGCAGTACTAAAAAATCCAATAATGTTGCTGAATTTGGACTGCACAAACAACTCAAGAACAGGGCCAGTCATTTAATCTTTCTGTGGACGGCTGTTATGGTCCATCTATTGTTGTATATATCAGCTCATAACACCTCCCTAATGCCCTATAAAGATTTCTAAAAGTCTTGTCCAAAGGTCAAAAGGCAACGCCTAAAAACCGAGAGGCTTTTGACCACAGGCCAAGACAAGGCTGCATGGTTTCTGTGACTGTTTTGCTGCTACTGATCAGCTCCAATTACACATATAGATGCTGCCTCATACTCATGGACATTTATACATCATCATAGCATGATTAGTAGTGGTTTTTACATGTTTTGGTGGTCAATTTCCATGCTAGTTTGTGTAGTGGTATCAATAGACCTTATATTTAGATAATAGAATGATTTTTTGTTAGTGTTGATTAAAGTTCAATGTGATTATGTTTTATAGGTAAGAAATGAAGTGTTAGAGGGATGGTCAAAAATTGGTGTGCGATGGACAACGAAGAATCGCGGAGTTGGAGCGTGGAGGAGGTGTTTTTTAAACATTTTTCGGAGTTAAAGATTTTGGAATCCAAATATTGAAGTCTTATTTAGATACTTAAAATATATGTTTTTGAGGTACAAATTGTGGCCTGTTATGTATTTTGAAATAGATTATGAATGTAATGTTATATGTATGCTTTATTTTTGCATGTATTAGGAAACACAGGTTGTAATTAATTAAATTAAGCTTTATGCTGGATAATATAGATTAAACAAAAAACTTTTAAAAAAAATATACTTTTTGGACTAGGTTTTTTAGTAATAAACCGGGCTATATGTGAATATGTTTCAGAGTTTTTGGACCCGGTTATTTATAAGAAACCTAGCTTTATTTAGCTATTTTTGGGCGCTTTATCCGGGTAGGATCATAAATCGGACCCGGTTAAATAACCGGGCTTTATTTAGGTTTCTAATAAAGCCATCCCCTATTAAAGCTAGGTTAAAGAACCGGGCTCTATTTCCTTTTTAACCGGGCTTTATTAGGCGTTTTCTAGTAGTGTTTGTTGCTTTAGCTGCTGGCCAGCATGGTGTTACCCACTCCGAGACATGATAACTGTTGGAGTTCATCTCTAAAATACACAGCAGCAGCTAAGTCTCGGACCATTCCATTTATCAAGTCTAGGAGTTCATTTTGTGACACTGTTCAGCCCCCAACTATCCCCAAACTTCAATTTAATGTCACACAACAACACACAATTGATTTGAAGGAGAATTTATGCAAGGTTGATGCTAAATTTTGAAAAAAAATTCACGGTCTATGAGATGAGATTGTTGGGCAGCTGTAGCGTGCACACAATGGCACACACACTCGTATTTTGAGGGGTTTAATCACGAAATACCTAGACTAAATTTTTGATTCTTGTAGCTTGTCACTTAATGAACAAATCCCAACGTGTATCGCCGAATTCCGTCAAGAAACGAGGGTTGAAACGAATTTTCATTTTTTGTGAGTTTGGTTAATTGGTGAACCTTAACTTTAATTAATTTATATAACCGTCCCAATTTCTTAACGTTTATTATTTCATGTCAATTAAAAGGCACAATTTATTATTTTAGGCAAAATATATTGCTACTCTTGTTAATTTCGGTCGAGTATGTCACTATAATTAATAATGTTTATGATCATTATATCGTTAGTCTGGTTAATTCTCGTGAATTATATTTCTTTAATTCATTTACTTGCGTTAAATTCGTTGCTAAAATTCATAATATAAACACAATATTCGACATAATTACACTAATTTAAAATCAAGGTGTTACACATTATATATAGAAACAGTTTTGGCGACATAACTTCAACAAATTTTTGCGGGCCAAAGAGCTATGCATGTCTCAGAAAAATAATCACACTGCCGGTGCAAAAAGTTTTTTGAGGATTCGTGAAGAGATGGTAATGTCTTTCTTTTGCTTGTAAATTTTGTTTTCCTTGTCATTCCATATGTTGATATTTGTGTTATTATAAATGTAGAAAACTGATTACCCAAATAAGGAAGCTCCTAGCTTAACCGAACCATTTGAGCGTACGCGTAAAGCGACCGAAGGACGTGTATATGTTGATACATATGATGACACGACAAAGAAAATTGTAAGTTCTTATTTTGATATCAGATAGTAGGTCTTTTGTTAGATATCAAGTAGCCATTTTTTTCACAATATTTTCTCATTGAAGGAACAAATGAAGAACTACAAACCTCTAGAAGACAGAAGTGCTTCGGTAGATCCTTTTCCGATTGCGATAAACAAGGAGCATGATGGATATCGTAGACTTTATGGTAAAGGTGTGACGAACAAGTTGATTAAAAGTGTGGATTGTCTTTTGATATTATTGTGTAATTGGTGAAGGACTTTGATACCTTTAAATTATTGTAATTGACATTTTTTTGAATTAGTGATGCTTATTAATTGTATTCGTGTAGTAAAAGGTTGTACTTTTTGTAATTAAATTTATAAATATTGCATTTAAAAATAAAAAAGTTGCATTTGAATGTAAAAAAGGTTGTATTTGAGCATAAAAAGGTTGCATTTGAGCATAAAAAAGTTGCATTTAAGTTTAAAAATAGTTATATTTTAATGTGAAAAGGCTGCATTTGAAAATAAAAAAGGTTACATTTGAGTTAAAAAAAAGTTGCATTTGATGGAAAAAAAAGTTGCATTTGAGTGTAAAAAAGGTTGCATTTGAGTATAAAAAGGTTGCATTATAAAAAGGTTGCATTTCTATGATATATGCAACTTTTTTAAAAGAGGTTGCATATTGTACCAAAAAGGTTACTTTAGACCTAATGCAAGAGGACATAATGTAACTTTTGGTAAAAGGTTGCTTTAGCCATAATGAAACTTGTTGCAGGCCTAATGCAACATTTTGCCAAGGTTGCAATAGGCTCATTTTGTTGTAGTGCAAGTTCAGTTCGCAGATGATAAAATCTTGTCATTGTCTCATCTAGCGTCTCATTCTTTAGTGTTTTGAAGATGGCAAATTGCTGCTTCGGCATCTATGTTCTTCCCTTGCATACCCTGGGATTTCCCTCACATCTTTTCTCTAGAGCATCCCAAAGCTCTTTAGAAGTCCTATGATTCCTCAATGTGTGTTGGATTTCCTGAGGTAACGTCATTCTAATAATCGAAAAAGTTTGATTCTCGGCCTCATTTCTTGTCGTCATCTTTCATGTTTTGATACGGCAGGACTCTTTGTCGGCCTTCAAGCTCTTGCATAGGAGGAACATAACCCTCATCAATGCATATCCACATACGCATGTCATTGAATCTTGCAAAATCAGCATACCTATCCTTCCACCACTAATAATCTTCGAGTTTCATCAGCTTAGGCGGAGAATTTGCTTTGCCAACCTCATGGTCCATTTCAAAGAATTTTTGCAAACTCGACATTCTTTCAAAACCTTTTTGATTTCGGACTTAAACAATTTAATTTAAAAAATTAATTTAAAATAAATCCTTCGAACTTATGCAAGTTCGAATTAGTTTAAATTTAAATTCGTTTTGTAAATTAAATTCGAACTGTTTTAGTTCAAACTCAACAAGTTCGAATGAGTGTAAGTTCGTGAAAACCCTAGAATCTCTGACAAGTTCGAACCTCAGTTAAGTTCGAGAATACCCTAATTTTCTGACAACTTCGAATCTGACAAGTTTGAATTCTGACAACTTCGAATTCCAGTTAAATTCGAATGAAGCCGTAAAACAACTTCGAGAGGAGCGTATCCTGACAATTTCGAAGAACCCTAATACCCTTAAGTTCGAGCACCGCAAGTTTGAGAAACGCCAAAAATTTGATTTTTTTAAGATTTCAGATTAAACCAATGTTTTTAAGATTAAAAACACTGATTTCGACTGAAGAAGTGAACTATTGTGAATTTTTCCCCATTACCTTTCTTGTATAACTCTGGAAAACATTAAAAAGCGATGATGTTTCCGGTAAAAACGTCAAGAAACCAAGAATGTTCGTATGAACACGAAGAACACTCGTTATGGCTCTGATACCATTTTTAAGGTCACCTGTAGTACGAATCTGATTTTGACGCGACACCGTCCAACGAGTGCGGAATCCTCGTTAGCAGTTTAACGGATCGATCACACATGGAAACCGGAGACGAACACAATGCTAGCCGATTCTACAAACGACCCGACACGTGTATTTCTCAGAAGAGACTCTCTGAAATCTCACATGTTCGTACGTGCACTAATACGAACTCTGAATGCTAATTTCTGCCAAAGTCCTTAATTCAAACGGATTAACTCTTACTTATAGAGATTAAGTTCGAACTTTGTTGGTACACCCTGTGTGACGATAGCAGTCTAAAGAAGTTAGCATTTTGTATTAGTCATGTTACAAGGTTTGAATATGAACTAGTGTTTGATATATATGTTTATATGTGTTTGATGGTTATTGATTGTATGTTTAAACTTGATGTAAAGTATTACAAGAAGTTCAAACATAAAGTCCAAAGATTAATTCAAACATAAGTTAAATCATATAATTGAATAGAAGTTGTCATGTGGAATTCGAATTTAGCATAGATTCGAATTTAACATTGAAGGTAAATTCGAATTTGTCATGAGGACAAATTCGAATGGGCCTTGGGCCTGGTTTCGAGTTTGTCCCATGACAAACTCGAATGGGTCACTATAATTAGGGATTAACTCGAATGATTAGAGGACTTTTGCAGATTTCGAGTGAGCAATTAGCAAAAGGCGATCTCGAGTTTATCAGCTGATAGTGTGTTAGTTCGGAGAGAATCATCACGTAGGTTCGTTCGTCGTCGAAGACACTGAATTTGAAAGAGCAGAAAGAGAGCCTTCCAGGGCTGATTTACTGAATTTGTGGTTCAAGAAGGAACAAAAGAAAGAAAAGCCGAAGATGAAGAAGAAGATGAGGATTCCTGGGGCTGAAAATCTCTCAGGAGGAATTATAAGCTGGTTCTTTGACCGAGAACTGCAGCTGTTTATATTAAAAAGGAGAGATGGTCTTCAATACCTAAGGCGAACGCTTAAAGTTTTCAATACATTGTCGAAGGTTGAAGTGAAAGAATTGGCATGGAAAGAGCTGATTAATGTCGGTGACGACCCTTATGCTGAAGAAATTGCAAAGATTATCAGGAAAGAGGGTTGGTCAGGGAAATTCGAAAGGCTCAAGCCAAGAACTAGGAAGAGAGTCGAGGACGTATCAAGAATAGATCCTCATACAGGTAAGCCATGGGCTAGAATGGTGTACAAGCCTGTAAAGTGTTTGAAGAGAGTGCCCATGAAGACGATGCCACAGGATGTTCTGAGTAACATGAAGTGGTGGTATGTAGATAACGAAACTGCTGAAGCAATAATGGAGGATACAGAAGACAATGTAATTTTACGAGTGTATGATCCGTTGCATCTAATAAATCTATCGAAGGACGACCTGCAGAAGCTGAATGATCAGCCTATCTTCTTCCATGAAGGTTGGAGATCTGATGCTAGGAAGTACCAGAAGGTAGTGAAAGTATGTATAGATGCAGGTTTATATGCAGGTAGCAGTATATATAGTTCTAGTACTTAATCAAAATGAAATTAATTAGAAGCTATCGTCAACGGGGAGTCTGTTGGTACACCCTGTGTGACGATAGCAGTCTAAAGAAGTTAGCATTTTGTATTAGTCATGTTACAAGGTTTGAATATGAACTAGTGTTTGATATATATGTTTATATGTGTTTGATGGTTATTGATTGTATGATTGAACTTGATGTAAAGTATTACAAGAAGTTCAAACATAAAGTCCAAAGATTAATTCAAACATAAGTTAAATCATATAATCGAATAGAAGTTGTCATGTGGAATTCGAATTTAGCATAGATTCGAATTTATAATTGAAGGTAAATTCGAATTTGTCATGAGGACAAATTTGAATGGGCCTTGGGCCTGGTTTCGAGTTTGTCCCATGACAAACTCGAATGGGTCACTATAATTAGGGATTAACTCGAATGATTAGAGGACTTTTGCGATTTCGAGTGAGCAATTAGCAAAAGGCGATCTCGAGTTTATCAGCTGATAGTGTGTTAGTTCGGAGAGAATCATCACGTAGGTTCGTTCGTCGTCGATCGTACAACGTTGTGGTAGTCTTCGTGTTTCATGTGTGGGTTATACCCGTCAAGCCGCTAACGAGGATTCCGCACTCGTTGGCGTGTGTCGCGTCTAGATAGATCCGTGTGTTGCAAGACCTTACAAACTTAACTTAAACAAGTTCGTTTAGGCCCAAGCCTACGAACTTGTCCGCTACTATTCGAACTTAGCTTCACTAAGTTCGAACACTAGCCTTTGAACTTGTTCTAGAACTTATCTTTGAACTTATTCTAGAACTTATCTTTTAACTTATCATGAAAATGTAAACATCATACACAAACAAGATCAAACATATATAACTTGTATTTGCAAAGCCTGATCTATTACAAAAGACTATCTATACCTTGACTGCTATCGTCACACAGGGTGCACTAACAGGATTTCATGAGCAGTGAAATATTCTTGCATAACTCTTCATTAGTAGAGCCAAATATTATGTCATCCACATAAATTTGAACAAGCATAATATCAAACTTCACCTTCTTTATGAACAATGTGGTATCTACTTTACCTCTGGAATAGCCATTGCTCATAAGGAAAGCAGTAACAGTGTCATACCAGGCTCTAGGGCCTTGTTTTAGACCATAGAGAGGTTTGTCCAACTTATAGACAAAACCTGGATGTTGTTCACTGGAGTAAATGTTTCATCATAGTCAATGCATTCTTCTGGCCTGTAGCCTTGAGCAACCAATCTTGCCTTATTTGTAATGACATGACCTTGCTCATCCATTTTCCGTCTGAAAACCCATTTAGTGCCAATGATAGTTTTACCTTTAGGAGCAGGGACCAACTTCCATACTTTGTTTCTCTCAAACTGATTGAGCTCTTCTTGCATGGCAGTGATCCAATTGGCATCTCTAAGTGCATCAACTACTTTCTTTGGCTCCATCAGGGACACAAAACTAGAAAACATACAGAAGTTTCCTAAGCTGTCACATCTTGTTTGTACCCCTTTGTTAATGTCACCAATTATTTGGTCATTGGGGTGAGACCTGATCCACTTAGGATCATGTTTTAATAAAGATTATCCCGTATCGTTTTCATCTTCATCAGGTCTTGCAGAACAGCTTTAAAGAATTTCAGACACACTGTTATCTTGAGCATGTTCACCAGTTGAACATGAATCTCTATTGTTGAACACATAAGTAGAGGATTCAGGGAAACCAGCATTGATTGGTTCTGGACATGGTGTATTAACTATGTAAGTACACTTATTCACACAGAGGTGTATAAGTGGCCTGAGCAGCCGCTGTCGGTACACTTATTCAAAGGTGACTTTTGGCCCTTTTATAAGCCTGAGATCACTCAGCAAATCCTTGCAACCTGTCATGTGGCCTGAGCAGCCGCTGTCCATGTACCAAACCTGGGATAGTTGTTTAACCTGTAGAGTGTCATGGGAAAATATTAGTTATTTTTAGGGGAACCCATCATAAGGATGAGTTCTCCTTCTTCATCAACATTTGTTGATGGACCACTAAGATCAACACTAATATTTCCAATCTGGATTGTATCAGCTTGGATACTATCCTCATTGACAATGTTACTCCCAACACTGCTGGTTCTTGCAATGTTGGAACTAGCAGTGTTAGCAGGCTTTATGTCCTCAGTTTCAGGACAGTCTTTGGCCATATGTGTCTTCTTCCCACATTTATAACAGTTTCTATTTTAAGAGTTTTTAGAAAAAGTACTTCCAGAAACACATTCTAGAACATCCTTGTTGGCATTGTTAGCAGGTTTAGCAAACTTATTGTTGTTCTTAGAAGGACCAACAGCTTAAGTGGATGGCACAATAAAAATAGATTTACTTGTGTCTTCTTTACTCTTTTTAGGAGCGCAGAGATCAAATATAGGAAGTTTAATTGGCTTTTCGTCCTTCCATAGGTTTGGGAAACTCATTCCCAACTTTCTCAGGTTGAGCAATGGCTTTGCCTTTGCCCTTACTGAGATGTGATGAATGTTGCCTATCAACATAATCACTACTTTTGGTTTTGAAAGACTTACCTTCGTTTATGACTAGTTTTCCACAATGATTTGAAAGCACAGTAGATTTACTTTCAACATGAGACTTACCCCTGTTGAAAACAGACTACTTACCTTTTGAAAACTTTTTCACAAAATGTTCAGCATCAAAAGGGTTAGTAGGTTTCTTCCCATCAGCTTTGGATCCAAAATCTGTCTTGTTGACAGGCTTAGTGTCCAAAACTGCAGTTTGAACTTGTTTTCCCTTCTTTTGTTTGCGTGAGCTAGATATGCACTTAGCAGTCTGATTTGATGGAGAACACATTCCATCATCAGTCTTTAAGACTTTTTCACACAAATTGTCAGTGTTTTGATGCCTGACAAACCTGTTTGTTGAGACCAGCTTTCCATTTACTCTTTGACTAAAAGTACTTGGAAGCTCACCAAGAGTGGATAAGTCTTTTTCAAGATTATTTATCTCAACAATTGAAGCTGTTGTGTTAAGCTTCCCTACAAGATAGGCTTGGATTCTATGAGGAGTATTTAGTTATGACATGAGGTATCCAGGCATTCTTTCCAAACTTTTCTTTAACAGTCTCAGAAGATCCACTACCAGTTCCAGTTTTAGACTTAGCAGTTTGAACTGGGTTCTGAGTGATAACAGCTTAAGAATTTGCACTACCAGTTCCAACTTTTGACTTAACAGTCTCAACACTTGCATTAGCAGTTTGATATGTGTTTTTTCCTTTAACACACCATACCTTTTTTATGTTTGCTTTGGATTTTGCTAAAACTTTTTTTTGGTGTGTAGGCTGTCTTTTGTTAACTTTTAAGTACCTGTGATCAACTATCTTCTTTGGAACTAGTGTGACAGGTGTTTGGCCCTTTGAAACTTTTGAGTTTTGAACAATGGCCTGTTTTTGAACCACAGTCTGTTTTGTAACAGATGGTTTATATAAGCAATGTCTGGCCAAATGATTTTTTCTGCCACAATGGAAACATCTTTTGACTGTTTTGATTGGAGAACAAGTTTTGTGGTAGCATAACTGGTTCTTGTTCCTTTGATTTCCCCTCACTTGTTGCTGTGTGGGAAACTTTTGTACACCATGCTTTTGACATGTGCATATTGGAACAATCTTACACATTTTTTTAGCTTTTGAAGAAGATGCAATGTTACAGTTAGAAGGTACAGAAACATGTGGAGCATTATTGCATACACTCATCTTCTCTTTTCGTTTCACACTGGAAGTAGGAGGTCCTATAGGTTCACTCATTGTTTTGGAGTTTCTCTCAACATCTTTACACTCACAGCCTTCATTTGGAATCAATTCTTCTTTAGATTCAGGCTTGTCCTCAAGGATAGGATCTACAAATTTCATATTCTCATCTAATGGTTCATTCACAAACCTATCAGCAACTTCACTCATAGAATGAATGTATTTGTTATTGTATGGAGGTGGAGTAGCCTTATATCCTATATCTTCCTTGGGATTGAGTTGAGTTTTTACCCTATCTTTAAATTGGACTTCCATTAGGTGTTCTAGCTTTTGATTGGCCAGCTTAAAGCTACCCAAATCTATATTTATAGAATCTACTTTCTTGTTAGCTTCTAACACCTTCTGTTCAGCCTCATCTAGTTTCTTATTTAGGGTCTCTATTTTCTCATTAAGTTCCTTTTTCTACCACTCATGATATGTTCTATCATGTCCCATCTGAATCTCATTATCCTTATAGTCATTGATCTGTTTTTCAAGATCTTCTATAGCCTGCATATGCTGATATCTCCTCTCTTCCATCTTAGCTAGAGTTTTGCACATGCTCTCATTATGAGCTCTGTACTTTTTAACCATATTTTTGCATGTTTGAGAGCAGAGTTTAGCATTTACCTCAGATGGTAGTTCAGTGGTAGTGACAGTTGATGTTTCTGCCATAAGAGCATGATTTTGAAACTCTTCTTCTGTCTGGTCACTCCAGTAAAACACATTGTCTTCTTGAGAGACAAGAGCTTGTGAGGATGAAGTTTGATTTGTTTGCTGGGGTCTTGGTGGCTGCTGACCTTAGGATCTACACTCTCTAGCAAAGTGGCCAAGCTTGTGGCATTTAAAGCATTCAACCTTTGATTTATCAAATGTTGGCTTGCCTTCTGGTCTGGCTTGAAAGTTTGGTCTGCCAGTCCTTTTCAGAAATCTTTTGGCCCTCATAGTCAACATAGCATGCTTCCACTTTAAGTCCATCTCTTTTAAATCATCTGGATGGATTTGTTCCAGATCTCCAGCATTAAGAGCAAACAGTCCATCACTTGCAACGAATGCTTCATAATGAACTTCAGAAGAGTTACCATCAGCACCTGAAAAAGGATCACAACTGTTTGATATATCAGTTAATGCTGATGACAGCAGAGCAGTGTTGTGATTTTAAGAAAAAGATTTCTTTTTATTTTCAATTTCAGATTCAAACACTATCAGGCTGTTGTAAAGGTCATCCAACTCTATTTCATCTAGAGTGTCTTTGGTTCTCCATTGGGCAGCATAGACTGTCCATTCTTCACCAAGAGATTTGAGGAATTTTCTATATACTTCATCTTGATCCAGGCTAACTTTGGCACTCTCCAATTCACCTATTAGCTTATTAAGCGTATCAAAAATCTGAGTAAGGTTTTCTTTCTTGCCACCAGAAAAGTTTTCATACTGCTGTTTTAAAAGATCCTTTTGATTCCTTTTGGTACTAGCATTAACAAGAAATCTGTTCTCTAAAGCAATTCAAAGAGAATGAGCAGTATAGAACTTTTCAAACTGATGTTGATACACATTAGTAGTGGCTATTTGTAAAAGAGTAAGAGCTTTCACTTCATTCATTCTAGCTTTTCTTTCAACCTCAGTTTTTGGAGGTGTTCTTTTGGGTTTGCCCTCAGCATCTAGTTCAGGATGAACTGCAGGAGGTTTTTCAACAGCTTCCCATAGGGCATTATCAATGAATTGAATGTGCTGTTGAATCCTGTGTTTCCACATCTCGAAGTCACTAGGTTTGAGCATAGGCACTTTGAGTCCTTGCCCAGATCCGCTACTGCTATTTTCAAACTCCATTGCAGAAAAATAAATTATTAAAACAAAGAAAGTTTCTGACTTTGAAAACAAAGAGTAACAAACAAAACCTGTGGCTTTGATACCACTTGTAAAGATCAAAATCACCTAAGATTAACTGGTTTTAATAAATCAGAGTGTAAATCAATAACCTTGTTTTTGAATCAAAGTCCAATTAAGAAGTTTGCGGAATAACACTTAATTGTTTTAAGAAAACTTTCAGAATAAATAACAGATAAATATAATCAAAATCAAATCCTTTATATTGCCAAAATCACTGATTACAATCACCTCTAATCTGTTTGATTAGACGAAGAACACTAATTGTTCTTAGTGTTTTACAACCTTAGAGGCTTGAGAAACTTTATCAGAAAGCAGTTACAATGAAGCACACAATTACAGAACTTGCACGTACAGACTTACGATAGATAGACCTAGTCTATCTATATATATAGCCTTCTGATTTGTTTCCTTGAAGAACTCTGATTTTTCTGGTAGTAGATATGCTTGGAAGATATTCAAATCTTGAAATATATATCACCTCCTGAATTTCAGCACTTTCTGTTATTATTCTGTTGAGCAGCTTGAACTTTTAACTTTGGCAGCTTGAACTTTTGTACTAGCAGCTTGAACTTGTTGAACTAGCAGCATGAACTTTCTAATTACACAGAAATACTACTAACAGTTTGAGAAATCTAACTAACTGCTTGACATACTTAGAATATTTCCTAACACCCATGGCCATTAGGTACTTAACCCTGTAGCCATCGTCTTTATTTGTCTTGTATGGTTTGGATGAGGAGCCAACAGCTTTAGATACACAATCAGCCGCTATCTGGCCTGTTTTGCCACATTTAAAGCACTGAGACTTAGTTTTGTCAAATGCTTTCTTTTTTATGGCACCTGACTTCTTTTGCCGCATCTTTCCACCAAACCTCTTCTTATAGAATTTTATGACAAGCATAGCAATCATTTGCTCATCATCAAATTTTGTAAGATCTTCACAGTCTTCTTCCTCAACCCTACTATGTGCCTCAACCTCTGAATAAAACCACTGAACCGGTTGAATCAGAGGTAGCAACAGTAACTAAATCTGGAAAGGATAATTCAACTAAGGTATCTACCACTACCTCTAAGATTAAGAAAGTCAAGTTTGTGCAGTCTACTAGTGACACTATACTAGGAGAAGCTAAACCTGTTATTGATAATCAGCAAGAGGAAGTGATCATTGTAGTTGAATTGAAAGGAAATGACACTGGTGAGACACCTAAATCAAAGGGAACTTATAAGAAGTCGATTGATAAGATGTCATGCTTTAGATGTCATGAGAAAGGGCATGTTGCGTCTACCTGTCGTTACAAGGAAGTAGAGTCTACACCTTCTAAACCAGAGTCTAGACCTACCGTAGGGAAGCAAGATCAACCAGCCCTAAGACCAGTACCTAGTATTGCTAGCACAAGTAGTTCTCAACATACTGAGAAGAATTTGAATGCAACACCTAAGGTAACTGCTAAACAAATACCAGTTTCGGTAACACAAAATGAAGTGATTAGGACTAATTCTCTGAATAGAGTTCCTAGTCAATCATGGTCAGGACCGCAAGAAGGTTATAGGAGTACAACACCTAGAAGGACTTACACTCCAAATAGGTCACATACTCCTCAAAGACAGCAGACACCAGGTAGAGCCCAGGGATATCAGAATGACATGCATTTTAATAGAAACTATTCTAGGGCTCAACAACAAATGCCAGCCCAAAGGCCAAGAGTGAATGTTCATCACTCAGCACCACAACAAATTCTCAATCAAAAACCCAAGTCACCTGAAAGGAGAGATGGGTATTTGAAGGAGTTCACGTATGTTGATGAGAATGGTATTTCCAAGTAAGTCATGGATTGGGTTCACTGTGATAACTAACTTGTTTTTATTCATGTGCAGGACCTAACTACAGGTCTAAACAAAAATTGGTTCGTCAACAGTGGTTGCTCTCGTCACATGACTGGGGAAAGGAGTCTAATCACAGACTTCAAGGGAGAGAACAAGGAATTTGTATCATTTGCTGGGAACAAGGGAGGACATATCACTGAAACAGGGGTGGTCACTAATCAGACAATCACACTTGATCAAGTTTATCATGTTGATAAGCTTGATCACAATCTCATTAGTGTATCTCAGATCTGTAATAAGAAGCATTCAGTTATTTTTACTGAAACTGAAGTGTTATTGCTGAAGTCGGGATTCGAAATACCTGAAGATTGGATAATGATGAGAGCTCCAAGGAAGAATGATATGTACATCCTAGACATGAATGTATCAGACTCATCGATGGGAACAATTTGTCTACTATCTAAAGCTTCAGAGTCCGAATCTATTCTATGGCACAGACGCATGGCACACTTGCACCTAAGGAAAATGAATTACATTTAAAAAATGGTCAGGTGGAAGGTGTTCCACTGAAGAGTTTTCAGTTTGATGGCAAGTATGTCCCGTGCAAGAAAGGAAAACAACATAAGAAGTCACACAAGTCAAAGACTCAGAACTCGATAGCCTCCACCTTCGATTTGCTGCATATGGATCCCTTTGGTCCAATCAACAAAAGGAGAATAGGTGGTAGTTGGTACTGTTTAGTTATTATTGACGATTTCTCACATTTCTCTTGGGTTTTCTTTTTTAGGTACAAAGGACAAAACAGCTGGAACGCAAATTGGGTTCTTAGACCAAGTCGAGAACTCATACGGGACAAGGGTAATCCCTATCAGGAGTGATAACGGGACAGAATTTAAAAATGCAGTAATTGGTGTATATTGCCTAACTAAAGGCATAGTGCATCAATTTAGTGCACCTTATGAGCCACAACAAAATGGGATGGCAGAACGCAAGAATAGGACTTTGATTGAGGCAGGAAGGACCATGCTCTCGGATTCAAAGCTTTCTACCATATTTTGGGGGAGGCAGTGAATACCGTGTGTCATGTTTTAAACTGGGTCGTTACTATCAAATCACTGAACAAAACCTGTTATGAAGTTCTGAATAAAAGACCACCAAATTTAATTCCCTTTGATTTGGCTCATACGAGTGTCTTTCAAACTAGATTAATAATTCTTGGTATATTCTAGATTCATGGATTTTCTCTCATACTCCATAGAAAGTTGTATATTCCCCATAGAATGTTGTTTATACTGTATAGAATTTTGTTTAAACTACATAGAATGTTGTTTAAAGTCCATATATTGGGCATATATAAATATAGATTGTTATTTGGAATAGATGAAACACAATTCAAACTTGATGAAACACAAATGCTTCATAGATCTGCCAGTTTTCTAGGTTTTACACATTTCATGAGATGAAGAACATTAATCTAGATGAAACTATTTACTCCATAGAAAGTTGTATATTCTCCTTAGAATGTTGTTTATACTCCATATATATATTTTTTTAAACTACATAGAATGTTGTTTAAACTCCATATATTGAGCTATTATATATAATTATAGATTGCTATTTTGTATTGATGAAACACAAATGCTTCATATATCTGCCATTTTTCTAGATTCTACACATGTCATGAGATGAAAAACATTAATCTAGATGAAACTATATAGCATAAGCATTAGAACCTTGATATTACCAAAATATAAAGTTAGAGTTCCCAAATATCTATGGCGGACAATGTTTCTGCTTTCAAGCATAAACCATGCACAATTCAAAAATCCTTAAATAGTTTTAATTAAGTAAACTAGTCGGCATTCTGCCTCCAACTTTCCCTTTTCAATCAACTCCTTCAGCTTCTCTTCGCCCTTCTTCTGGAAATCTTCATACTTCAATTGGAATTCATTCTTTAGCTGGTTCACATCAGACAAAGTTATCTTCCTGAGGTACTTCGCCCTCAGCTTTTTCAGGATTGACTTTTGCTTCTTCCCCTGAGTTTTAAGGCCACAATCCCGGTTCCTTTGTCCTTTGTATGTCTCCATTAGCCTCATTAAGAACACTCCATAATCGATGTTGTTTTCCTTTGTTGCCCACTTCCTTTTCAATCGCTTTGGCGTTTGTCTCTCTATCGCATCTGCCTTTTTATGCTCAAACAAGGCAAGGTAGTGCGAGAAGTAGGTATGCTGCCGCAACAAAACAAAATCACTATATTTTATGATACATTCAAGAATGGATAATAAGTAGTCATATAAGATTAAAAGGATATTCTATATAAAATAACTTTGCAATATGCGTTGTTGTTTAGGAAATTCTACAATACCAGACGTTCGGGTATGATCGGATATTTTGCTGTAAAGTCAACATCCATTCTGTTGTTGTCAATCACATCAATACTTAGCCTTTTCAAGTTAAACACTATCAAATAGAAGTGTTTAGACCGGATAATGAGGAAAAAACACATGTAGTTAACAAAACGATCAATAGAATTACCAACATGATGGTGGAATGCTATATTAATATCCGTAGCAATCAATTATACACAAAAGTGTTCATACCATGTCCACTTTATGAATATCAACTTTTGGGAAACCCGGAATTTCGCACATCGTTTTCATTGTTGCGTTGAATATGTTTTGCATCTTCATATCAAATTCATGATTTAAAATCATTGCATCGTTCTGAAATCATTAAGAAACAATATAAAGATAATCAATGTACATTTTGACATATAAAAAAGAATATTGGCTAACAATCTAGTAGATTGTTCCACTATTCTATGGAGAGTAATATAATCTACAAATACTATTTATGTAGATTGTTCCACTATTCTATGGAGAATAACATAATCTACATATACAATCCACGTAGATTGTTCCACTATTCTAATCTACGTAGAGTGCTTATATATGGTTTGCTAGAAGTCAAAATATATTAAAACTCACCAACGCTGCAACATTCATGAACAAGCGGTAAGGATCGATTTTTCTATGAACGGATTTCGGTTCTTCTTCGTTCAAGATAATTGCCTAGAGGTCAATAACCCCATAATACACCCACACATCATGAGCGAGACTTTCCTAGTGCACTCGCATACTAAAACCCAAACTTTCTGTTTTGAACATACTTTCGCTGGCATTTTAACTCATATTAAACATGATATAAGATATATATTGAACATAGAATAAGCACACATCTGTATAGAATGTAACTGATGAGTTTATAAAAAATAAAAAGATACATAAAAAACAAATCGGAAGGCGTACCATGGATCGGTGTTAGTAAAGCAGAATATAAAATGCCAAATAATCCTCTCCACCTCGTCCAATATTGTAAGGTTGTTTAGCATGCGCAAGACATACGGGGATCTTAAGAACGATGATGACATTCAATAGTAACAATCTTTCTAGCCTCCTTTCCCTTACTAGAATTGGCAATGCACATTTGTCACATCCCCGCCCAGAATCGCAACAGTACCCCCTTCCTCTATAACCTTCTCAACAGCACCCGTCTCTTGAACATGATCTTTTTGATCGGGCATAACCTCCTCAATTGTTTGCAATCTATCTCCTTCCCAGCTCCTTCTATTTTTGTTTTAATCTTGAGTAAGACCCGAACTAAAGCTTGGTGGTTTCATCTCCCTAACTAATATGTTTGACCTGCTTTTGGTCAGTTGCTTCATGCTTTGGTCAACCATTGCTATGACACCCGAAGAATTCCAAAATTGTGTCTCTGTAATTGCTGGCACGCCTATCCCCCCCAAACAACTCCATTACTTTAGCATCAATCTGCATCAGCTCAGCATTATCCAGAAACTTCGCCAAAGCATCCCTAACCATGGATGTAACAACCTCCTTACACTTCAGAGTCTCATTGTATTAATTCTCAATCCTCTGTATCTCAGTTGAAACATCTCCAGCTTCCTCAGGCTCATTGTCGTCATCAGATGTTTTAGCCTTACCATCGAAATCCTTTATTTTTTCAATGTCATCCAGAGTATCTCCAATCCCAAAACTACCGTTCTGCAACTCATACGGCTCTCGTCGTTTTATAGTAGTATATTCTCACCTAAGTATTAATGGTCTACTCCTCCGCACAGTGGTAAGTTGGCATCATACATAATCGACAGACAACAACGGAATCATCATATTTTTTTGGTTAATCATGTAATACAATAGTATCCAATAAAGGATTAGTCATTCGTAGAGTTCAATGATTATTCAAATCTCCATTTTACATAGAATGTTGCATTCTATATAAAATGAATTATAGAATATTTCCATTCTACATATAAAATAGTTTATAGAATATTTCCACTCTACATAGAATGTTGCATTATATATAAAATGAATTATAGAACATTTCCATTCTACATATAAACATTTCATTCTACATAGAATGTTTCCATTCTATGTAAATTGAACTTCAAAATATTTCAATACACATAGATTTAATATCAATTCTACAATAAACAATAAATTTTCAACATGAATTATTGCCAATTCTACAGCAAACATTAATCAATGGTATAAAAAGCATTATTCGGAACTTACAGTCAACAGCGCCAAAGAACCGTAATGGCAAAAGCCAGTTGCTATTTTTGGCCAATACTTCTTGCACTTCTCAAGTTTTCAAGTACGTAGCCACACTAATCAAACTCTTGAAATTCAACCCGCGGCCTCAACATAGCCAATAGTCGCTGATTAACCAACCACATCCTTGTGCCTTCTGCCAATATTGTGGCAACCAAAACAATGTAATTCAACGTAAACATCCTATCAAATATGTTTCGGTCTAAATTAGCCTCCAACACATCAAACGGTCTGATCTCTGAACTTTTAAACTAGTCCCTCCATATTCCGGTGATCTCGTCCCTCTGATTGGACAGTGCAGTCTTGCTAATTTCAATTCCTTCTTTCGGCAATCGAAACACACTGTGGATCCTCTCTTTGGTGACGACTAGCTCACCATGTTCCATAACAATCACATAGAATCCAAGTTTTGATGGAATTCCTGAAACTTTCATCTCTAGGAGGCTCCTTAACCCCATGTCCTTGACAATTGCCCTCTGCCTTTTGCTCATTGATGACGATGCCTTTATTAGAGTACTTGGAGAGAATCGCAATTTTCGCACACTTATGTTAACTTGCTCCCTAACGTCTTCATCCTTGACTTCTGTCTCATCTTTGTTTTCCATTTTGACGTTATCCCGAGTCAATCTTCTACGTTTTTCTCCCAGTTTTTTCTTACCTTTTGATTTTTTTTCATCTAAACGAGGTTGTCTGATTTTTGAAGCAAGTTTGTCAACAATGGCCTCAAAGATTCTATCCGTAATCTCAAATTCTTTATCACTACGCTTCCTTTTATGGTCTTTCCTCTTCTTAGCTTTTGATGGTTTCTTTGTTTACCATACATATTTCAACATATAGATAGTACTTGCCAAAAATATTTTTTTTCAACATATACATAGAATGCACTGTAATGCTAATTATTCTACATAATTTATTGATATTCTACAGAGATTTTTCATCATCTAGATACTCTATGTCAAAAATATTTTTCAAGATATACATATCATGGTTTGTAATGCTAATTACTCTTCATAGATTCAAGATATTCTTCATACCCTACAACATCCCGTAGTGTAACTTAGTTTGTTCTACATAGATTCATGCTATATTTTAAAAATTCTATGTACAATAACAACCGAAAGCAATGCAAAAGCTATTCCTTCTTCTTAGATTCCTCATATCATATGCAAAAAGACAGTACCTATAAATTTCTATATTAAAAAACTATACCATCATCTGAAGTTGAGTCAGTTGTATCAATCTCTGATATTTCAAAAATCCGCAATCAAATATGAACAATATAATGAAAACACAATTTAGATCAACATCGACCGAATAATTATATTGAGAGTAGAAATGACTACAAAATCAACGGTAGTTTCTCTCTACTATTCTTGAGTTTCTAGCACAGAAAACAATGTGATGTGTATCTTCACTTTTACAACCGCCCACTATATACACATTTACAAGAATGAAAGAAATACAAGAAGTCCCCTGAACTTTTACAATTAAAAATGTTTTCATATATATATATATATATATATATATATATATATATATATATATATATGTATGTATGTATGTATGTATGTATGTATGTATGTATGTATGTATGTATGTTCTTAACAATCTCCCACTTAGAGATGAAAGCAATTTTTCCAATCAACAGTTCTATAAATTGTAGATCTCAGTTCAACCTTTGTTTTGACGTACGGTAGGCATTGTAGCAATGTTCTAGTAAAAAGTTATGTCCATTTGAAGTAGCAAAGGTCATACAGTCAAAAGTTGGACATTCTGAATTGAGTTATTTCTGATTAAACTCTAAGAGCACTTAATGAAACTCGGTTAATGAATGAACAAACTCTGATGAATAAGGACCAAACTCGACTGACCGTTATGAAGACTCGGTTGAAAGATGAGTAAACTCGAATGAAGAATAATCAAACTCTAATGACACTTGATCAAACACGAGTGAAATTTGATCAAACTCGATTGAAATAGAATCAAACTTGGTTGTAAAGGAATCAAACTTGGTTGAAACCTTAATGAAACTAGATTGAAAGTTGAGTAAATTCGAATGAAACTTGGTTCAAACACTAAGAAGATTTGTCAATCTCGAATGGAAAACAATGAGTCTAAGTTGAATTTTGAACAAACTCGAATATACCTTGATCACACTCGAAGGGTGATTGATCAGACTCGAACAATAAGTGATCAAACTCGATCAACACTTTGACAACACTCGGGTAATGCTTGGTAAAACTCGGATGATACTAAAAAGATAGAGATACCCGAGATTTAACAAGTTTGAATAAAACTAAGTTCAGATTCAATATTTTTCAACAAAAATTCATGAATTGTGATCACAATACCAACATACGTGCGTTTTTCACACAGAAACACTTTTTCGGGAGTGTCTTTAGCTGATTTCAAATTAAACATCCAAAATTAGACAAAAACAGTAACAACACAAGTTTTTCAAAAAATCAGAGAATTCCAAATTAATTTCTGTGTGATTGGAGTTCAGATTTGAGACTTATCTAAATTGATTCGTCCATTAATACTCCACACTCGATCCAAATTTCAGTTCCTTTCATCCACTGAAACAAAAATCCAAAGAGTTTTTCTGATTTTGAAAACCTTGTGATGAAGAACAGTATTCTCAGAAATAAATCTCAGATTCAAAATCACTCAATAATTTGCCATATTTAGCTCTGATACGAATTGATATTTCAAAATCCACAATCAAATATGAACAATAATGGAAACACAATTCAGATCAATATCGACCGAATGATTATACAGGGAGTAGAAATGATTACAAAATCAACGGCAATTTCTCACTACTGTACTTGAGTTTCTTGCATAGGAAACAATGTGAATTGTATCTAGTCTTTTACAACCGCCCATTATATATACATTTACAAGAATGAAAGAAATACAGTAAGTCCCCTGAACTTTTACAATTAAAATTTCTTCTATATATATGTGTGTGTGTGTGTGTGTGTGTGTGTGTGTGTGTGTGTGTGTGTGTGTGTGTGTGTGTGTGTGTTTGTGTTCCTAACAATCTCCCCCTTAGAGATGAAAGCAATTTTTCCAATCAACATTTCTAGAAATTGTATATCTTGATTCAAGCTTTGTTTTGACGTATTGTAGGCATTGTTGAGATATTCCAGTCAAAAGTTATGGGCATCTGAAGTAGCAAAGGTCATACAGTCAAAAGTTAGACATTCTGAATTGCAGATTTTGAACTTCCAAGATCTTTTATGGAATATTGAGTGATTTCAGATTAAACTCTAAGTGTATGGGAAAAAAATAGATTGAACCTTGAAAAAACCCTGGTTAATGAATGAGAAAACTCGAATGAATAAGGACCAAACTCGATTGACTCTTATGAAACTCAGTTGAAAGATGAGTAAACTCGAATGAAGAAAAATCGAACTCTGATGACACTTAATGAAAAACGAGTGAAATTTGATCAAACTTGATTGAAATAGATTCAAACTTAGTTGTGAAGGAATTAAACTCGGTTGAAACCTTAATGAAAGTAGATTGAAAGTTGAGTAAATTCGAATCAAACTTGGTTCAAACACTAAGAAGATTTGTAAATCTCGGATGGAAAACAATGATCAAACTTGAAGGGTGATTGATGAAACTCGAACAACAAGGGATCAAACTTGAAGGGTGATTGATCAAACTCGAACAACAAGTGATCAAACTCGATCAAAACTTTGACAAAACTCGGGTAATGCTTGGTAAAACTCGGATGATACTAAAAAGATAAAGATACGCGAGATTTAACAGTTTTGAATAAAACCAAGTTCAGATTCAATATTTTTCAACAAAAGTTCATGAATTGGACACAAGTTACAAAAATCGGTGCGTTTTTCACACAGAGACACTTTTTGGGAAGTGACTTTGGCTGATTTTAAAGTAAACACCCAAAATTAGAAAAAAACTGTAAGATTACAAGTTTTTCAAAAAATCAGTAAAATCCAAAATAAAATCTGTGTGATTGGAGTTTAGATTTGAGACTTATCTCAATTGATTCGTCCTTTAAAACTCCACACTCCATCCAAATTTAAGTTCATTTCATCCATTGAAACAAAATCCCAAGAGTTTTTTTGATTTTGAAAACCTTGCGACGAAGAACAGTATTCGCAGAAATAAATCTCAGATTAAAAATCACTCAATAATTTGCCATATTTCTCTGATACCAATTGATACTTAAAAAATCCACAATCAAATATGAACAATAATGGAAACATTGACAAAACTCGATTAATGAATGAACAAACTCGAATGAGTAAAGACCGAAGTCGATTGACTCATATGAAACTTGGTTGAAAAATGACTAAACTTGAATGAAGAATAATCAAACTCTGATGACACTTGATCAAGCATGAGTGAAATTTGATCAAACTCGATTGAAATAGAATCAAACTTGGTTGTGAAGGAATCAAACTCGGTTAAAACCTTAATGAAACTAGATTGAAAGTTGTGTAAATTCGAATCAAACTTGGTTCAAACACTAAGAAGATTTGTATATCTTGGATGGAAAACAATGAGTCTCGGATGAATTATAAACAAACTCATATATCCTGATCACACTCGAAGGGTGATTTATCAAACTCAAAAAACAAGTGATCAAACTCGAAGGGTGATTGATAAAACTCGAACAACAAGTGATCAAACTCGATCAAAACTTGGACAAACCTCGGGTAATGCTTGGTAAAACTCGGATGATACTAACAAGATAGAGATACCCGAGATTTTAACAATTTTGAATAAAACCAACTTCTGAATATATATGTTTCAACCAAAATTCATGAATTGGACTCAAATTACAAACATAGGTGCGTTTTTCACACAGAAACACTTTTTGGGAAGTGACTTTGGCTGATTTCAGATTAAACACCCTAAGTTAGATAAAAACAATAAGAAGACAAGATTTTCAAAAAAAAAAATAGTAAAATCCAAATTAAATTCTGTGTGATTGGAGTTTAGATTTGAGACCTATCTCAACTGATTCGTCCTTTAAAACTCCACACTCGATCCAAATTTTAGTTCCTTTCATCCACTGAAACAAAAATCCAATGAGTTTTTCTGATTTTGAAAACCTTGCGACGAAGAAAAGTATTTGCAGAAATAAATCTCAGATTAAAAATCACTCAATAATTTTCCATATTTGGCTCTGATACGTGTTGATATTTCGATATCCACAATCAAATATGAACAAAAATGGTAACACAATTCAGATCAACATCGACCGAATGATTATATTGAGAGTAGAAATGATTACAAAATCAACGTTAGTTTCTCACTACTGTTCTTGAGTTTCTTGCACAGAAAACAATGTGATGTGTATCTACACTTTTACAACCGCCCACTATATATACATTTACAAGAATGAAAGAAATAGAATAAGTCCAATGAACTTTTACAATTAAATGTATGTATGTATAGGGGTGAGTTCAATGGAAAACCACTATGCACCAGAAGACTATGGAAACGTACACATACTGTCCGATTTGGTGCAATCATGAAAAATGTGGTGGCATGATCATAAATCATGTGATGCATCACGCGGGATTTTGATGCATCACGCGGGAAATTTGATGCATCACGCGGGATATTGATAAATCACGCAGGGAATTTGATGCATTTGTGGTGGTGCAGTGCGGTTTTCACAAGTTTTCCGGTGCATGATGGTTTTCCATTGAACCTCCCTCAATATATATATATATATATATATGTATATATATATGTTCCTAATAATCTCCCCCTTAGAGATGAAAGCAATTTTTCCAAACAACAGTTCTAAAAATCATAGATCTCGGTTCAGGCTTTGTTTTGACGTATGATAGTCATTGTAGCGATATTCCAGTCAAAGGTTATGGCCATTTGAAGTTGTAAAGGTCATACAATGAAAAGTTAGACATTCCGAATTGCTGATTTTGAACTTCCAAGATCTTTTATGGAATATTGAGTGATTCTTGATTAAACTCTAAGAGCACTTAATGAAACTCTAAGTGTATGGGACAAAAATAGATTGAACCTTGAAAAAACTCGGTTAATGAATGAACAAACTCGAATGAATAAGGACCAAACTCGATTGACTCTTTTGAAACTTTGTTGAAAGATGAGTAAACTCAAATGAAGAATAATCAAACTCTGATGACACTTGATCAAGCACGAGTGAAATTTGATCAAACTCGATCGAAATAGAATCAAACTTGGTTGTGAAGTTATCAAACTCGGTTGAAACCTTAATGAAACTAGATTGAAAGTTGTGTAAATTCGAATCAAACTTGGTTCAAACACTAAGAGGATTTGCAAATATTGATGGAAAACAATGAGTCTCGGATGAATTATAAACAAACTCAGATATATCCTGATCACACTCGAAGGGTGATTGATCAAACTCAAAAAACTGGTGATCAAACATGAAGGGTGATTGATCAAACTCGAACAACAAGTGATCAAACTCGATCAACAAGTGATCAAACTCGATCAAAACTTCGACAAAACTCGGGTAATGCTTGGTAAAACTCAGATGATTCTAACAAGATAGAGATACCCGAGATTTTAAAAGTTTTAATGACCAACTTCTGAATATATATTTTTCAACAAAAATTGATGAATTGGACTCAACTTAGAAACATAGGTGCGTTTTTCACACATAAACACTTTTTAGGAAGTGACTTTGGCTGAAAATCTCGGATACATAAAAAATTTCCTATGGGAAACATGTATCCTCTTATGTATATTAAAATTTGTGCAAGTTTTTGCAATTATTTCAGCTAAAAATCTCGGATACATAAAAAATTTCCCATTCTTTAGGGAATGATGCCTTAACATCCCCTGGAAAATCATATTTGAAAAATTGAACTGTTGGCCTGTTGAAAAGCACACCATGGCAGTGGCAATGTTTGATGAAAAATCGGACCAACCAGTTCTTTTAGGGCTAATACACTGCTGAATAATGTGCACAAGATATTTCCATTTAGGAGAAAAATGTGCTTTAAAGAAAGTAAGGGAATCAGCAGAACCCCTATATCCAATATTATAAAGACCAGAATGTAACTCATTAAGGGATAGGTCTGTTATACCTGAGGCATCTTGAAGATGCAGATGTTGTCGAATGGATTCCTCAGTCACTGTGATGGTAGTGCCATCGATTTTGGATGTCAGAGAAGAGACTCCAGTGATGGTTTTTACAGAAGCACGGTTCCAGAACTGCTCAATATGTGAGATGTATACTGTGGGATTGATATTGAGGGCATGATTGATATGGGAACTTCGAAGAAATTCCATTATGTCATGGAACGGTTCAAGATCAGCGTGTTTCAGAGAGTAAGGTAGACAATTATGTTCTTTGACAAACTCCATTGAGGATGAATCGGAGATTTTAGGGTTTCAGTGATGTGCGTGGGAATTGTTTCAGAGAATCAAGAAGGGTTCAAGAAGATATTTTGCAACTGGTAGTTACAATAGAACGAAACTGGAACCTTTAAAGGTTTTGAAAATATCTAAACCCGCGCACACACTTATGGAAATGACCATATTACCCTGCACACTTTGACAGATCAAGTGAAATAACAAACAGTCCGAGAAAATGAACTAGCAGCTTGAGAAAATACTCAAGCTGTTAGTTGAAAATTAGGCGACTGATAATGAAACAGTGACTCCCCCTTAATCAAGCATATGTACACAGAAAAGCAAATTAATCCATGTTAACCATACGAATATTTGATACTAGGAAGGTGAATCTTCCTACATCAAATGGTTTTGTAAATAGATCAGCTAACTGATCATCAGTGTGAATTTTGGTAACTTGAATTAATTTCTTCTCATTGCAATCCCTTATAAAATGAAATCTAATTTCTATATGCTTGGTTTTGGGAAACTTCACTGGATTTTGTACAATGCTAATTGCACTTGAATTGTCAATATAAATGGGAGTGGATAGGAAATTCATACCATAGTCTCTCAGTTGATTTTGAATCCACATAACTTGGGAGCAGCAACATGCAGCTGCTACATATTCTGCTTCAGTAGAGGATGTGGAGACAGTTGTTTGCTTTTTGCACTGCCAAGAGACCAATCTTGTTCCCAAGTATTGACATCCACCAGTTGTGGATTTTCTGTCAACATTGCATCCTCCATAATCACTGTCAGAATAGGCTGTTAGTTCAAGAGGAGAGTCTTTAGGATACCAGAAGCCTAAATGTGGTTGGCCTTTGAGATATCTAAAGATTCTCTTAACAGCAACCAAATGAGAATCCTTTGGAGAGCATTGAAACCTAGCACACACACAGACAGCAAACATAATATCAGGTCTAGAAGATGTTAGATACATAAGAGATCCTATAAGAGATCTGTATAAATGAATGTCCACATCTATGTCATCTTTGTCTGTATGGAGCTGCTTGTGAGGATCCATTGGAGTACTTGCAACTTTGGTGTCTTGATACCCAATCTGTTCCAGTATGTCTTTAACATACTTTGATTGACTGATGAAGAGACCAGTGGCCTTCTGCTTGACTTGCAATCCTAGAAAGAAAGTGAGTTCTCCCATTGAGCTCATTTGAAACTTTTTGTGCATTAATGCCTCAAACTCCTTGCATAGACAATCATTTGTTGAGCCAAAGATGATGTCATCAACATAGATTTGTACAAGCAGAATCTCAGCTTTGATGGATGTCACACCCTGCTACCTTGGTTGGCAGCGAGACGTGACGAGTGCGGAAGCGTAACCATAATTATAACGAACGACCACTATATGGACGTTTTCGAAATATTACGACATTAAAATTTAAAAATGTATTAATGTTTTACAAAATGAAAGGAATGAAGTTCGCGTAATACAGAGATTCTGAAACATAATTAATGCGTCCAAAAATAATGCAGTCAAATCTCCGTTAGTTTTCGAAATATGCATGCGACTCCATGAAATGCGGAAGCTTGAAAGTTGGTGTATCCGAAGGCACACTTGCCTTAATTACCTGAAAATACATACTAAAATACGTCAACAAAAATTGTTGGTGAGCTCATAGGTTTACACGAAAAGACCAGTTGTATGGACATTATCAGATGAGTTGAATTTATAAAATCATAAATTCCGTGTATGTATTACATAAACCATCATGCAACCGAAGCTTAATTAGAATGAGTTTGCCCTGTGCAGTATTCCCATACGTAATACCGTGTGTTGAATATATATGCACTCGCTGTTAGCCGAACCGAGCTAACACGAATGGGGGACATGACTCCCAATAGATCTATCCACAATATACTCGCGCTTACAAATAAATGCAATTAACGGTTCATGATATAAGGGCTGATGGAATCCGAACATGTAATACATATAAGAAATAAACAGTTTTGATGTCCATATGAAAAACAGTGCATGTATTTCCACCCCAATAGATAGTGAAAAATAGGGGCTATGAAGACTCACCGAACTTGTGATGGCAAAACGACGCGCAAAAATGCAAAAGTGCGTTGTTTGATGGGTGATGAAACCGGAGGTGTTTAACCGAGTCCTAAATGATGATAAGGACTTAATATCACTAATATATGATAATATGTATATTTATAGATTTTTATGTCTTAAATCACCCAACATTACAAGTTTATAAATAAGATTTGCTTAAAACGTCAAGTTTATATATATATAATTTTCCAGCTTTTTCGGAGGTTTTTCGGCCTACTTTGAGGCTGTTTTTGACCAAGCTCCAAAATGTTTTAGACTTTGGTTTTCTAGGACATTAAACTACTATATACAAAGGATTTTTAGAATCAAGAACGGCCATTTTTCGAGTTGTTTAGGTTGGTGAAAAATCTCGTTAAAAACGCTATGTTGGCCATTTTTGAGCTGTCAAACTTTCGGTTTCTCAAATAATTTCTGGAGGTCTTAAACTTCAAACTAAATTATGAAAAATTGCAGATCTATAGTTAAGACATAGATCTAACTTTTGAGACAAGAATCAACTCATTTCGTTGAGTTATGAATTAGTTATGATTTTTCAAAGTCGATACAAATATTCTGCCGAAATTCCGTAGTTTATAAATTTAAAACAACTTATGATTCTTGTTGTTTATTTAAAGACAACTTGTTTAAAAGCCATAATAGTTATAAAACCACATATATAACACATGTTTTCATAATATTAACATGCTTATAATGTGTTCATATATTCATAAACACATTTAAAGAAACAACTTAAAAATAACAACTAGAAACTTATAAACTTGAGTTTTTATGAAACTTGTTGTTGTAGGTGATTATATATATTATGCAAGACTTATATAAACTTAAATATATGATGAAATAAGTTAGTATTTACTTACTTTGATGTATTTGGAGTATGAAATTGAGAAGAAGTTGGAACTCTTGCAAGATTTGAACCAAGAACACTAGAAGTTCACCAAGAACACTTGAATTTCACCAAGAACACTTGAATGAAAAGGTTTGTAGTGTGTGTGTGTGTGTGGATCCGGTTTTGAGAGGAGAGAAAGAGATATTTTGGTGTGAAAATAATGAAAAGGAAGCCCTCTATTTATAGGCAAAGTCTTGGTCTTTCAAATGGAGGTGGAGTGTAAGATCATGTTGAAATGAAAGGAGAATGGGGTGTGAAAGATTTGATTATGAAAGGTTATGGAGTTGGGAAATTAAAAATTGAAATCAAATCTTGGGTAGTACTACCCTATGACCAGATTTTTATGGATTATTTTCATGTATTTATATATATTTTTTTTTGTATAAAAGTATTTAGAATGTATTCTTGTATTTCCCTTTTCTTGTAAATTCAAAAATACTTTTGAATGCATTGTTTTAATGAACTGTTTTAGTCTTGCATAATTAATGTTAAGTAATTGTATTAGTGTATGATTAGTGTCACTAATCATAATTTAATTATGTACTTAGTTGAATTAATCCCTCATATCGTAAATTGATCGGATTAATTGATTTCCCGATTCATCGCACCGATGAATTTGATTCTAATTGAGTTGAATTTTCTAATAAACCTTGTTAATCACTTGATTAATTTCTAATGACCACTGATTAGGCTATAATTGACTATTAAATACATATTAGGTCATTGTTGCTATCATGGTTTAGTGCCGGATGTTACAGTCTCCCCCTGTTAAGGGAATTTCGTCCCGAAATTAGCTCGTGTTCTCCACTTCTTGAGTACTTGAGAACAGGTGTGGGTATTTTTCTCGGAACTGATCCTCGCGTTCCCACGTAAACTCAGGACCTCGCTTAGAGTTCCATCTGACTTTTATTATCGGGATCCGGCTGTGCTTTAGTTTCTTGACTTCGCGGTCCATTATTTCTACAGGTTGCTCAATGAAGTTCAACTTATCGTCTAACTCCAGCTCGTCCATGGGTATAACGAGTGATTCATCAGCCAGACACTTCTTAAGATTGGACACGTGGAAGGTATTATGAACGTTATTAAGCTCTGGGGGCAGGTCGAGTCGGTAAGCTACCGGGCCAATTCTTTTGGTGATCTTGAATGGTCCGATATAACGAGGATTGAGTTTTCCTCGTTTCCCAAAACGGATTACGCCCTTCCAAGGCGAGAGTTTCATTGGTACTCGTTCTCCTAATTAGAATTCAAGGGATTTTCTTCCTACATCTGCATAACTTTCTGACAATTGCGGGCAACTTTTAGTCAGTTCCGCAATCGTACTATCCTTTCGGTAATTTTGTGAATGATCTTAACGCCAATGATTTGGCCGTTTCCCACTTCTTCCCAATAAATTGGTGATCGACACTTTTGCCCGTAGAGGGCCTCAAACGGAGCAGCTTTAGTACTTGAGTGATAGCTATTGTAGTACGATAATTCCACTAAGGCAAATAAGTATCCATTACACAGGCTCTTAATGTACGTTCTAGGGTTTGGATCGTTCTATTATTCTGACCATTGGTCTGAGAGTGATATGTGGTACTCAGGTCCAGGTTTTTATCCACAGTTGGCTATAATAATTGCCAAAAGCTTAGCTGTAGATCTGCTATCCATATCAAAATGATTATAATAGGCACTCCGTGTCCGGAGACGACTTCCTTGAGGTACGTTTGGACTAGCTTATTCATCCTGATGTTCTTCTTGATTGGTAGGAACGCGCGGATTTTGTTAGGTTGTCGACTATTACCCAAATGGTTTCTGATGGTTTATCTTAACTTTGGAGCGTGTTAGGAATTTTCTGACCGATTTGGCAAGTCATTCTTCATGATAGGCCACCCGTATAGTTTCTTAAGGTCATGATACATTTTATTGGATCCGGGGTGAACGACATATCTTAATTTGTGTCCTTCATCCATAGCCAGCTTTCTTATTCCACCAAACAGAGTAATCAGATTCTATTCATGAATTATCGATTTTTATTAGCCCTTATTCTAAACTATTTATCCACTTGTACTCTTAACGGCTTAGCTCCTTAGTTTTCCTCAGGTGATAACGAATTTTCACGGTTGCCATTACATATTAGTTCCATCCAACGGTACTACTTCGTATTCGACTCTTTCTGGTTCAAGATGTGTTGGAGGCTCTTATGGTCTGTGAATACAATACACTTCATACCGTACAACTATTGTCTCCAAGGATTAAGACTACTGCTTCAAGATCCAGATCATGTGTTGTGTAAATCACCTAGTGAACCTTAAGTTTTCATAAAGTATAAGCTATGTCCCTATTTTTCTATATAAGCCCATTGTGTGAAGCGTCACAGTAATCTATAAATTTCTCGTTCCTCTTAAGTATGGACAAAATAGGCGCGCTGCACAGTTTGTGCTTTAATAACTGGAATGATGTCTCCTGATCCTTGCTCCAATCATACTTAATGTCTTTTCGGGTCAGTTTTGTTAGAGTTCTGGTGGTCTTTGAGAAAATTGCTTATAATAAGTGGCAAGTCTTAAGGACTGTCGTATCTCTATGGGGGTTCTAAGAGTTGACCAAATCCTGATAGCCTTGATCTTTGCGGGGTCGACTTGGATTCCTTTACTATTGTTCACGTGACCGAGGGATTTCACCTCTCCTAACCAAAAGTCAAATTTAGAAAGCTTAGCATATAGTTGTTCTTTCTCCGATAATTCCAGAATCAGTCTTAAATGTTGCTCATGCTCCTTCTCGTTTCGTGAGTAGATTAAAAGTCATTCATGAATACAATCACGAATTTGTCTAAATAAGGTTTGCACACCCGATGAGGTCCATGAGTACCGTTGGGGACACTGGTTAATCCAAACGGCATTAATAGGAATTTATGATGACCGAAACGGAATCTGAAAGCTGTCTTTGGAATATCTTTCTTGTGAACTCTAACCTGATGATAACCAGACCTAAGGACGATCTTCGAATAGAAGCTTAATTCTTGGAGTTTTGTCAAACAAGTCATTGATCCTTGGAAGTGGGTATTGGTTCTTTTAGCTTATTTAATTTCTCGGTAATTGATGCACATCCCGAAAGTTCCATCCTTCTCCATTATGAACAAAACTGGAGCTCCTCCAAAGCCAGGAACTCGGTTTGATAGGCCCTTTTGCTAAGAGCTCCTATAGTTGGTTGGACGATTCTTACACTATTGATGGGGCTAATCGGCATGGTGCTCGAGCCACTGGTACCGCACCTGATACTAGGCCTATTTTTGAATTTGACTTGCCTCGATGTTGGGAGTTCAGGTAAGTGTTCTGGAAAAACTTTGGGGTAACCATAAATAATAAGAATATTTTCGAGCCGCTTTCCCTTTGGCTCCCTCTCTATCAACACTTCAGGGTCCTAATGCTAGAGATGATGCTTACTTTGGTATTTCTTGCTTTGCGTTGGACGGTAAGGACCTTCTTATTGGCTAAAGGTATATGAACTATGTTCTTGTTGCATACTATTTCCTCACGATTTTCGATAGCCAATCCATGCCTATGACCACGTAAACACTTCCCAGTTTGATGGGTATCATGTCTGTTTCAAAGAGTCGGCCTACTAATTCTAAGGAGCATCCTCGACTTATATTATTTGTCTTAAGCGTCTCACTGTCATCAACCTCAATAGCATAAGTAGCACTTAATGGAATTTATCAGCTTCGTGAACTTAGTGGATATAAAGCTCTTATCAGCACCAGTATCAAATAGTAGAAATGCATAAGTGGTATCTAATGGGGTAAGAGGATAAGTCTACGGGTTTGAAATTTCTTAGGCAGATAGTCACAGCTTTATCTATTCCTACGCAGAGTTGTAGTTAAAACTTAATTCCTCATAAAAGTTCTTGATACTTAATCTTTGTATGTGATATGGTCAAAATTTTTTTGATAAATTCTTAAGCCTTATTTACCCTAAGATATATCAGATAGTAAAGCTTAGAGAAATACTATAAAGAGATGCCTCCGGGGTTTCCTCGTACTCCAGAGCGTTAAGTCATTGGGTTAGTTCTGCAGTGTGGGCTTTGTGCTCCGCTAGGTGCTGTCACAATTCGTCGATTCCGTCTTGTTAAATCGCTTGGGTATTCTAGTTGGCCTAAGGTTTATTGGTGGTTTGCATTGCCTCCTGCTTAATCCTTTCAAAGATCTCACCGACCTCTTGGTGGATTTTGTCAAAATTGGAGGTCGTGCCTGGCGGCCCTTGCCACCAACAGGGGCATCGTTTGTTACATAGTTTTCTAGGTAAGTGTCGGCACTTGAGAGGAAGATGGTGTTCTGACTTCAAACTGGATTTGGATCCCCTCCTCCTTTCTCCACTCTTGGAGAGTGTGAGGCATCCATCCCCACTGTCCTATGCTTGCCCGTTACTACTGCGGCGGGCCTGGCTGATGGGCAGGTACCGGGATAGACTCCCGTTGTGCTAGTCACACCCTTTCCCTAGGGGTGAATTTCAACATGTTATTGTCATCAGGGTCCATATATGTGTTCACAGTTCTTGAAGAAAGTTCAGTTTTTGTAACAGTTATAGTCTAGGTACTAATGCAACCTAGTTCACTATAACTATGACTCTGATACCAATCTGTCACACCCTGCTACCCCGGTTGGCAGCGAGGCGTGACAAGTGCGGAAGCGTAACCATAATCGTAATGAACGACCACTATATGGACGTTTTTAAAATACATCGTTAAAGCTTTAAAGCATAGCAATGTTTTACATAGACTGATATGAGTAAAGGAGTTCGCAAAATACAGAGATTTAATTACATAATTAAATTATCCCGAAATAATGCAGCTAAATCTCCGTTAATTTGAATATGCATGCGACTCCATGGATGCGGAAGCTTGAAAGTAAAATACGTCCGAGGCATACTTGCCTTAATTTCCTGAAAATACACGCTAAAATACGTCAACAAAAATTGTTGGAGCTCATAGGTTTACGCGAAAAGACCAGTTGTATGGACATTATCAGATGAGTTGAATTTATAAAATCATAAATTCCGTGTATGTATTACATAAACCATCATGCAACCAAAGCTTAATTGAAATGTGTTTGCCCTGTGCAGTATTCCCATACGTAATACCGTGTGTTGAATATATATGCACCCGCTGTTAACCAACCCGAACTAACCCGAGTGGGGGACATGACTCCCAATAGATCTATCCACAATATACTCGCGCTTACAAATAAATGCAATTAACGGTTCATGATATAAGGGCTGATGGAATCCGAACATGTAATACATATAAGAAATAAACAGTTTTGATGTCCATATGAAAAACAGTGCATGTATTTCCACCTCAATAGATAGTGAAAAATAGGGGCTATGAAGACTCACCGAACTTGTGATGGCAAAACGACGCGCAAAAATGCAAAAGTGCGTTGTTTGATGGGTGATGAAACCGGAGGTGTTTAACCGAGTCCTAAATTATGATAAGGACTTAATATCACTAATATATGATAATATGTATATTTATAGATTTTTATGTCTTAAATCACCCAACATTACAAGTTTATAAATAAGATTTGCTTAAAACGTCAAGTTTATATATATATAATTTTCCAGCTTTTTCGGAGGTTTTTCGGCCTACTTTGAGGCTGTTTTTGACCAAGCTCCAAAATGTTTTAGACTTTGGTTTTCTAGGACATTAAACTACTATATACAAAGGATTTTTAGAATCAAGAACGGCCATTTTTCGAGTTGTTTAGGTTGGTGAAAAATCTCGTTAAAAACGCTATGTTGGCCATTTTGAGCTGTCAAACTTTCGGTTTCTCAAATAATTTCTGGAGGTCTTAAACTTCAAAATAAATTATGAAAAATTGCAGATCTATAGTTAAGACATAGATCTAACTTTTGAGACAAGAATCAACTCATTTCGTTGAGCTATGAATTAGTTATGATTTTTCAAAGTCGATACAAATATTCTGCCGAAATTCTGTAGTTTATAAATTTAAAACAACTTATGATTCTTGTTGTTTATTTAAAGACAACTTGTTTAAAAGCCATAATAGTTATAAAACCACATATATAACACATGTTTTCATAATATTAACATGCTTATAATGTGTTCATATATTCATAAACACATTTAAAGAAACAACTTAAAAATAACAAATAGAAACTTATAAACTTGAGTTTTTATGAAACTTGTTGTTGTAGGTGATTATATATATTATGCAAGACTTATATAAACTTAAATATATGATGAAATAAGTTAGTATTTACTTACTTTGATGTATTTGGAGTATGAAATTGAGAAGAAGTTGGAACTCTTGCAAGATTTGAACCAAGAACACTAGAAGTTCACCAAGAACACTTGAATTTCACCAAGAACACTTGAATGAAAAGGTTTGTAGTGTGTGTGTGTGTTGGATCCGGTTTTGAGAGGAGAGAAAGAGATATTTTGGTGTGAAAATAATGAAAAGGAAGCCCTCTATTTATAGGCAAAGTCTTGGTCTTTCAAATTGAGGTGGAGTGTAAGATCATGTTGAAATGAAAGGAAAATGGGGTGTGAAAGATTTGATTATGAAAGGTTATGGAGTTGGGAATTAAAAAATTGAAATCAAATCTTGGGTAGTACTACCCTATGACTAGATTTTTATGGATTATTTTCATGTTATTATATTTTTTTTTTTGTATAAAAGTATTTAGAATGTATTCTTGTATTTCCCTTTTCTAGTAAATTCATAAATACTTTTGAATGCATTGTTTTAATGAATTGTTTTAGTCTTGCATAATTAATGTAAAGTAATTGTATTAGTGTATGATTAGTGTCACTAATCATAATTTAATTATGTACTTAGTTGAATTAATCCCTCATATCGTAAATTGATCGGATTAATTGATTTCCCGATTCATCGCACCGATGAATTTGATTCTAATTGAGTTGAATTTTCTAATAAACCTTGTTAATCACTTGATTAATTTCTAATGACCACTGATTAGGCTATAATTGACTATTAAATACATATTAGGTCATTGTTGCTATCATGGTTTAGTGCCGGATGTTACAATGGACTTTGTGAAAAGTGTTTTGTCCAGAGTGCCTCTCTTGAACCCAATCTGTAGAAGGTATGATGACAGAGTGTCATACCATGCTCTGGGGGCTTGATGGAGTCCATAGAGAGCCTTGTCTAGCTTGTAGACTCTGTCTGGATACTTGTAGTCCTCAAAACCAGGAGGCTGACAGACATAGAGTTCCTCTTCAATTGTGCCATATAGAAAAGCAGACTTCACATCCATTTGATACACTTTAAAACCTTTGAAGCTTGCATAGGCCAAAAACAGTCTGATGGCTTTAATCCTTGCCACTGGGGCAAAGACATCCTCATAATCTATGCCTCAATCCAGGATGAATCTTTCAAAGCTTCTGATGCCTTTTTAGGTTTTAGTTGAGACATGAAGCAGACATGTTCAAAAGCAGCTAGACTGAATTCAGGAACTGCTTGTTCAGCAGCAGCAGTTTCATTGTGAACCATTTTCCTTGTTTGTGCAAGTGTACGTGGATCACCCAGTATTTGATTGAGAGGATGATACTTGTGAACCCTGAGTGTAGGCTCTCTTTCTGTCTGAAAATAAGATCCAAGGTTTGTATCATCTCCATCAGGACCAGTGGATCGTTCAGCTTCTGGAACAGCTTGACTTGAGTCTGGGACTGTTTCCTTTTGTGTTGGGGCTGTTCTCTTAGGACGTGGGAATTGCACTTCAGTGTCTGGATTTGAATCATGTGGAGCATTCAGAACACCTAGAGGGTCACACGACAGAAGTGGTATAATTGTATACTCATCCCAACTGTTTGATTCTGCAGTAGTTTGAAACTTTGTGCCAACAGCTTGAGAATTTGCATTGACAGCTTCAATTCTGTTTGCATCAGCTTCTGCAGTATACTCAACAAAGCTCAGAGAATTTGTTAGTGAATCTAAATCAAACAACCAATCAGGTCCAGTGCCTTTGACATTTGCAGTACTTTCATTAAATTCAACATTGGCACTTTCTTCAATGGTTTTAGACAAACTGTTATATACTCTATAGGCTTTGCTTTGATATGAGTATCCTACAAAGAAACCTTCTTCAGCCTTACTTTCAAACATCCATAAGTGAGTCTTAGTGTGAAGAATGGTGCATGGACAGCCAAATGACTTGAAAAAGGCTATCAAGGGTATTCTATTATGGAAAAACTCATATGGAGTTTTCCCTTGTGATTGAACAATCTGAAATTTAGAACGTAACAGGATGTGTTGACTGCTTCTGCCCAAAAGGTCATTGGCAGTTTTGAATCAGCTAACATGGTTCTAGCAGCCTCAATTAATGTTCTGTTCTTTCTTTCAGCTACACCATTTTGCTGTGGTGTTCTTGGTGCACTATATTGCCTAGCAATACCTTTGGACTCACAAAAACTGTTTAGAGTATGATTTTTAACTCAGTTCCATTGTCTGATCTTATCACCTTGACTTTTGAGTACGATTGGTTTTCTATCTTAAGAATAAATGACTTAACTAGGTCAGCAGTTTCATCTTTAGACCTAAGAAAGTAATCCCAAGTAAATCTGGTGAAATCGTCAACAATAACTAAACAGTAGGCCCTTTTATTCAAACTCAAAACAGATGTTGGACCAAATCGATCCATATGACTCAGCTGAAGAGCAGATGAGATTGAATTTACTTCTTTGGCCTTATGAGAAGTTTTGTGTTGCTTGCCTTTAAGACATGCTACACCAATGATCTCACATATGAACTAACTCCTTTGGTGGTAAACACTCTTACCAGATGTCTTTTTGACTAAGACATTCATGGACTTGAAGGTCATGTGACCTCCTTCTATGCCAAAGAGCAGACCTCATTGGATGATGCTTTGGAGATCAAACAGCTTAAGGGATGTTGTGAGTTGGATAAAGTTCTTGTCGCAAACACTATACAATGGTTCTGTTTCTGGTGTACTCTTAGTAAACAGATTTTTCAGGTTTTCAAAATTTTTGGAAAGGACAATGCAACTCAGACTGTAAACCAAAAAGGTTATTTGTTTGTTCAGAATTTGAGAGACACTCAATAAATTTATCTTAAGCGGTTCAACGTCAAAACATACTTGAAAAGCAGGTTTGCCGGTCTTCACTTTCCTTACCATGTAACCTTACCTCCTTTGGAGTTACCTCCAATGCAACAAATCCCGCCATCAAAGCCTTTGAAATTGGAAAGGACTCAGAATTGCCATGTCATGTGCCTAGAGCATCCTATCCAATGCCATCTGGTTTTATGGTGGCCCCTTGGTTGCCCTGCACAAGACAAACAGCTTAGTTAGTAGTGGGAATAAAACCCTAAACCAAGTTGGTTGTAGGGTTTCCTTTGTGCATTAAACAATAACTCATACTGATCCTTGGATTTCGTATAATTTAGTAGATCCCACTGATGAGTTATGTGGAGAGTACTTTAGTTAGCAGCAAAACATGAGGATATCCAGGTATTTTGTCCGTTCCTATTCATACAGTAACAGTCTCAAGATGATCCA